>JAAIIK010000060.1:1022295-1060427 GCA_014706435.1 Silurus glanis | reverse complement strand
ATAGATAGATAGATAGATAGATAGATAGATAGATAGATAGATAGATATTAGCAGATAGTTATAAACAGTTTACGAGTTCACACACACACACACACACACACACCACACGCACACGCGCGCGCGCACTCGTTACAACAGAAAGACGCTAAAAATGCGCGAATCGCACCGCTTCCATCAATCCGTATATTTCCCCCCTCTTTGATTTAACAGATATTTCAAAGCTTTTTTTTTTTTTTTTTTTTAAGCCGATTCAAAGCTTCCAGTTGCACGTAAGACGCCACTTGCAGCTGATAAAGCGATGTCTGGACTGGGGTAAAACACTGATGGAAGACTGGTGTCACTGGTTTTGACGCAGCGCGCCGGGCAAGTAAAACAAAACCCATACAGCCCTGTATGGAACGCATGCTACAACGTGCCACCTTCCAACCCTGCAGAGAAACTCAAAGCGTGATCCCTGAAGCTCTTACCTGCTCCTAAAAGGATGAGCGCGACGCAAAACTGCAGCATCTTCGCTCCAATCTTCTCGCTCCGGAGTGAAAAGCTGCGCGCTCTCGACGCACCGGTTCGGTTTGGCCAGTTGTTCCTTCAGCACCTCTCCAAAGCCAAAATCAAGATCAAAACCAAAAGGAAAAAAAAAAAAGATTTTGCTTAAAAGCCAACAGTTATTCACAACGTCCTCCCTCGGTGTGTGTGTGTGTGTGTGGGGGGGGGGGAGATGGTCCGCGAGTGTTCACACAATCCCGTGTTGTGTCCCTTCCGAGTTGCGAACTTTTCTTTACGCTTCGCCTGGATTCCTCATGCAGGTTCTCCTGTTCTCTTCATTTCAGTCCTTTAGTCCAAATCGACTTGGTTCATATACTGGATTGTCCGATTAGGAGCGTCGGAGCATGGATCGAGCAGGAGCGCACGCGCGTGTGTGTGTGTGTGTGTGTGTGTGAGGCTTCCCTGCACCGATGCTGAATGAAGCTCTGATCCCCTCCGCAGCTGAACGCGTTTCAGCACCAGCTTCTGCTGAAAGCGACCACTCGTATCCACACCCCCCTCTGTTCCCTCCTCCTTCTCTCTCTCACTCACCCACCCCTTTCTGCGCTTTCCTCACACTCCTCTGCGCGCTCTCACACTCCGGTACGAGCCCGCACACACCCCGGTTTTTCCTCTGAACTCCTCTTTGCACTATTCTGAGACGTTTCACACACGCGCGGGCATTCTTGACACAGCTGTACAGCTGTTCTTACACTCCAGTGTGCACTTTCACACTATTCTCTTTGCACTGTTTTTAAAAAAAATCTACTCTCCTTTATGCACTCTTTGGACAGCTCTCTCTCTCTCTCTCTCTCTCTCTCTCTCTCTCTCTCTCTGCAAACTGTGCTTCCTTCAGCAATCTTTCTACAATCCTTCATACGCTCCTCTGGGCATGTTTAAGACCATACTTTATGCTCTTCTTGGTGCTCTCAAAGAACACCTATGTTTTGCTTTCTGAGCCTCAATCATACCCCCTTTCCAGTGCTCTTTCTGTGTGCTCACGTTTGTCTCAGCATTATGGGCTCCTTGCACTGTTTTTTTTTTTTTTTTGCTTTCACTAGACACCTCCATATGCTCTTTCACTCCACAATTTGCTTTTACCTTCCTCCTATGGTTTAGACTTCACTACTTCTATGTTTTCTCCCTCTCACACACACACACACACATCTGTCACCCCCACTCTTTTACTCTATGCAATATCAGACTCAATATACACTCTACACTCTTATAGGTGCTTTCATTCCTCTCTCTTCTCCCTTTGTTTCGTCTAGGCATCGCTCATAAGGTATCTTCTGGATTCCCTTTCCTCTCAGGCATGGATAAAAAGAGATGACTCCTCTCGTTTTGGGAGTTAGAACACCCATTCTTACACACTCCAATGGGCCGTAGCCCCCTAAGGACCTGTGATTAGTTAAAGAAGAAAGGGAGGAGGGGTGAGACCTGGGATGCTTGAATGCTGAATCGGTAGGGGGGTGCTTGGTTAAACACCAAAATTCAAAGTGTTGAATTAACACCTTCGAGTGTTCATTTAATTCCAGCTGGGCATAAATAAATACTGTGAAGTGTTAGTTTAGCAGCTGGGGGTGTGTGAAGTGTGAAGTTAGTGGGGAGAAAATAGACATGGTGGAGAATTAGGAAGGGGAAAATGGTCTTACACATACATGTGTGTATATATATATATATATCTCATATCCTGCCCTGATTGCAAAGACATGCTCTGGAAAATCAGATTATGTAATCCAGATAACATGTAATCCCTTACCATCCCAATTTAGCTAATATCCAGTTGGTGATTAAATTTATCCCTTACACAAGTGTTATACAAAAAAAAAAAAAAAAAAAAAAATTAAATGCTTTTCATTAACTGTGCGGCGGCCCTGATCTGTGATGTCCCTTTTTATGCGCTCTGTCTGTTGTTGATTGCAATCAGTGGTGTGATAGAAGATCAATGGAGTTCACCCAGGTGTGAATCACATCAGCGTTGTGGCAGGTGGCTGGATATTAAAACACAGGATGAAGTGTTTAGGACAAGTCCTGAATCCCAATTGGCTACTGGCTCTCATTACATAGGCTAGAAAATAATGGTTTGTACACCCCTATATGTCCAGTAGGGGGCTATTTGGTCTGGAGCCAAGCACTTTGTTTAAATTTTGTGCTTGCAGCAACCTGCCAATCTCAGATATTGTGGGTCTCTACAGAGTGAAGTGGTAAGTCATTTGGCCAAGACCATTTTTCCTCCATCATTGAGGTTGGAAAATTTGTTATTGATGGGACTTCAGTTGTTCAGCGTGGTGTTGTCTGAGCATGATGATGAATAAAAAAACGATGTGAAGAAGGCTAGTAGGGCAATGCTACCATAACTCATTACTCCAGGCAGGTGGTTTCCTGCTTCGAAAGCAATCGGAAGAGAGGCAGAGATTGGATATGAGAAACACTGGTTAAATGGGAAAGGTGATAAAGCATGTTTATCCATAGCATTTACTGTTTTAGACCTCATGCTACAATTATAGAGATGACACTTGATAGCTGTGCATTTCTGTTTGTTTTTTTGTTTGTTTTTTTTTTTAAGCTAGTGTAGCAGTCAATAAAATTCACCCTGTGGAGAAAAAAAAAAAAAACATTTCACTGAAAAGAAAAATACTGAACTTGAAAAGACTTTTACTTCTGGTTTGTGTCGGTTCTGCACGTGCCAACTTTATCTAGATGAACCTTGTCCTGTGAATGCACGAGTCTTTGTCTTGTGAGCCAAAAGAAACCAAGTGGGTTGGACTGTGGTCTCTTTGGTTGGCAAAACAAGCCCCTAAAACAATAGAGGGTATTATTATTATTATTATTATGCAGCATTCACCTCAGACTTTTGCCTCACTGTTTACTTACACTTGTTTGTCTCAGATAAAAAAAAAAAAATCGCATTTCATCCACCAACATACGCTTGATTTGTTTCTTTTTTGTAGTGAAATTTCTTTCTGCCAGCTTAGTTTTTCTTCTATTGGCATCTTTGGGTGTGAAGATATATTTTGGAGTAAAAGATAGAAAACTAAAAGAAGAAAAAAGATGTATAATGCATTGAGAAACAAAGAGACAGATGATGGAATAATGTAGATAAATGAAAGAGAAGAAGGCAATGAGACCTACCCTGGAGGAAAAGAAGACAATGGGGCATTTGTAGTAAAGAATTATTAGAGAAAGGCTGGATGGTACGAGATTGGCATTGGAAGAGGAAAAAGGAAATGAGAGAAGAGGGAAGGAAAAAAAAGAGCGGGACCTGTATGAGTAGAAGAAAAAAGCTTGGGAAAGTAGATGATAGTGGCTTGTACTTGTACTGCAATAGACAAGGGAGAACAGGATGATGGGATAAAATGGAAGAAAGAAATCCTGTAAGTGATGAGGCCACTATAATATAAAAAAAAGGAGAGAAGAGCATTATGGGAAACCTGCAGTATTTCAGAAGGAGGAGTGATGGAATTGGAATATAGGACAGCTGTAGCCAGGAATTGACTGCTAGGTTCTTCCAGGCATTTTGGAGGACATGATACGAGTTCATCTGCAAGTAAAATGCCAGATATATGATCAATTATTTGAAAAGTACAGAAATGGTCGCAGTAAATCGGGAGGTGAAAATACACCTTGGATGGGATGTTGGTCTCATGTTAATCTCATTGCACCATAAACACACTCATCACTTTCTTTCACACCAATTGGTAATTTAGCATATCCAAGCGATATATTCTGCCATGTTCCTGGATGCTAAGAGTATACAAGAAAACTTGGAGAAAACCCAGAGAGAATATGCTCAGAAATTCGACACAGACACTAATCCGAGTTTAAGAGTTTAAGAACCAGTGAACTTGGAGCGACGAGGCGACAATTCTACCCACAGCAACACCATGCGGAAATATAACATACAATCTAGAGTTCATATACACCTTTTTGCACAGACTTATACTGTATATTGAAGCAATGAAAAGGCAAAGAATGGAGACGGTGGAGGTCAAAATTGGTGAAAGAGTAGAGTAGAGGGTGCTCATGACGTGAAGAAAGGTGAGAGACAGGAGAAGAAGGTGACTGAGATCTATAACACAGGGATAATTGGAGATCTATATTGGACAAAGAGAAAGGGAGAAGGAAAAGTCGTAGGTGAAGGGAGATCTATACTGGAATAAAGAAAAGAGATCGTCATAAATGGAAGGAACGGGGTTCGGGCAAAATGGTGTTCAAATATTAGAACTTTCTCACTAAATATTGGCTCAATGTGGAAAAGTAAACTCAAAAACCGATTGTATAGAATTGCAAGGTTATTACTAAACAATGGTATTTATTTTAACTTTAAGTCAATATAGGTTAATTATTGATTCATTTTTCATTGTATCTAAGCAGAAATTTTTAGGGATCCAGCCACAAAAACAGTGGATAAATAACTATCTGACTTATTAGTGATGACAGATAGCTTTTTAATGCTTTAGTGATTTAAAGAGATTATGGTGTCTGCTTTGTAGTGGTACATCATGTTACCATTTTTGACAAGCGCCACTGAATCTGAACAAATGAGACACTGTTTTGCATAAAACGCATGTGACTGACCGCATCAGGACGGTTTATGTTTGGAAATGGAGTCACTGCTTTGGTGTACACGGTTGTACTATTTGAAATATTATGTGTATGAAATACTCTATATCACTAAAACTTTTAGGTCTCCTAACCATCACATCACATGTGCGTATCAAACAATACATCGGTCCTGATTTTTACCCTTATAACAACTCTTCCTGGAAAGCATTAGACTTTGGAGCATGGCTGTAGGGATTTGTGTTCATTCAGACATAACTAGCATTAGTGAGATCAAATACTGATGATGGGTGAGGAGGTCTGTGGTGAACTTGGTGTTCTAGTTCATCTCAGTGCTGTTCAGTAGGGTTGAGGGTTGAAGTTATTTAATCTTAAATCTTAAAAACATGGAAAATCCTGGTTTCTTTTACCTGGTTTTGTGCACAGGGATATTATGTTCGGATTTCAGTCAAGTGAATACTAGCGCATGCAAAGCTTTTCTATATAATCATTTGGGATGGCTATTCTATAATTTTCAACTTGTATATGATATTTTTAAAATGAGCAGTTGTAAAGCTGATGGTATGTTTTTATAATTGGATAATCAAAAAACACACACAAAAAAAAATACCTTGTAGATTCAACGAGAAAATTGTAATAATAAAATAATAATAATAAAAAAAAAAAAAAAAATACAAAATAAAATGTTAAAAGAAAACAGAATTTAAAATTAAGAATTTAATGAATATTTATTATTTAAATGCCATTTTTTCCCCTGAAATGGTTTCAATACGAGGTTAATTATGATAATTTAATACTGGCAAGTTTAAATAACAGTTCCATTTTTCAGAGTGCACAACATCTAGGATGCCTCTCTCACCAAGTCTTTTAGAAGCATCAATTATTGATCTCCAAAAAATAAAGAAATAAAAATAAAAGGCACGTTTTCGGTGTAGGTTTATTAATAATAAATACGGTTTGATATTTACTAAACTGTTCTGAGAAAGAAGAGGCCGACAGTATGGATGTCACTTCCAAGGTAATTGTAAGAAAAAGTAATAAATTAAGCATGAGGCGAAGTGCTATGGAAATGCGACTCCTCAAGACATGAGAATATTTTAACAAAATATTATCTCAGTCTCCGTTTGACCCCGGGGTCAATTAGAAAGAGAAACGTCAACGTCGGCGTACGCGCCGGGCCGAAATTAAAACAGGAGCTTCCTCTCCTGCTTAATTTGCAAGGCTGATGCAAAGTTAAAGTGAAGCCTGTGTGTTTTCTCCAGATTGCTGCCTAATTGCACAGGACAATGAGGAATTGATTAGGACAATTACGGGCAAGGCAGCCTGAAATAAGACGGCTTCAGCAAACAAACACGGAAAGCGTTTTTTGCATATGAGGCAGTTTCTGTGGCATGGCTGAGTACCTGTCACATTACAGTGGATTAGATACTGATGGCTCTCATCTCAGTGTACAGCAGTGGTTCTAGTACATCTGTAATACAGCTTCCTTCTAGTGTATAATAAATTTTTACATTCATCATGAACGAGCACCCTATTAGATATACTCAACCCAAATCACAATCACAAAGCTTAGTATAGTGTACACACTTTTTTTTTGTGGTTTGTGGACACATGACCATAAAATTCGTTCGTCCTTTTAAAAAATCCAATTCCACATTTAGTAATCATTTGCTGTTATAATAACCTCTATTCTTCTAGGAAGATGTTCCACTAAATTTTGGAGTGTTTTTGTGTGGAGAATTGTGCTCTACAACAGCGGTCCCCAATATTTTCACAGACCGGCCTTTAAGGTGTGGCGGATAAATACAACAAAATAAAACGATACAACCGGCATAAAAACTGGTATTTTAAAAATATAACGTGAATCCACAGTGTTGTTTTTTTGTTCTTTTTGCTCGCTTGGGGGTTTCAATTTAGCGGTAATGTATTATGTGTTAGCGGCCGGAGCAGCCCCTTTAAGAAGGTAGCGGATGGAGGTAAAACATGTGACCGAGGCATCATGACATGAATCAAGAGTGAGTCATAGACAGATGTGGTGGAGAGAATCCGGTAATTTTCCAAAATAAAACATCATTCAGTATCAGATAATAAATAAAATGGAAATAATGTAAGTTATGTGTTCTTTCTGTGCGGCCAGGTACCAATTGACCCACGGACCTGTGCCGGTCTGTGGCCTGGGGGTTGAGGACCACTTCTCTACAAGATAACAGCTACAAGGGTGTTAGTAAAGTCAGATATTGATGTAGGATGAGGAGGTTGGAGTGCAGTCAGCGTTCCAAATCATCCCAAAGGTGTGCTTTCATTCCAACCCATGTAAAGCATATCTTTATTGAGTTGATTTCGTGCATGGGGGCATTGTCATGCTGGAACAGGTTTGGGTCTTCTAGTTTAAGTGAAAGAAAAATTTAATATTAATACTTCTACTTTGTGGTAACAGTTTTGGGAAGAACCACATAAGGCTGGAAAAGTCAAATGTCTCAATACTTGTCTATGTAGTGTAAGTCATTAGCAACAGGGTGGAGTGAGGAATTTTATTCCTCTTATCACAGCATTTCAGCAACATGAACAATACTGTTCAATAGTGTTCTGTTAAAAGGTGATTGTAGGTTGTATTGATTTCTAGCTATAGACGTTTGTTCCTTTCATTTCAATAAGCTACAACAGTTGTTCCTTGCCTCGTTCTTTGCCTCTTTTGTGAAGTGAAGTTGTAAGAAAAAAAAGACAAAAAGACAAACATGTTCACCAAGTCATGTTTCCAAGAAACTCCAAACCTCATATTAACCTTTTTTTTTTTTTACTAGGTAAAAATGTAAGATCAATTATTTAAAATGAGATAAAAAATAAATAAAATCACGAGCTTGTGGTAACTGACTTCAAATCTATCCACATATAATCCAGTCAATGTCAAAATACAATGCAAGCAACGATCAGAATGGTGTATTGTTGGAAACACACCCACATGTATGGTAGATATTTTTTTCCATTCGAAGCAATAAAGTCCATACAGTGAACAGTACCATACAAAAAAAACAGTACCATACAACTATGTCTTTCGTTCTTTTTTTTACGTAAACAGGTGCAGACATGCAAGTGCAGGAAACTCAGTCTTTAATGTGATATATCCATGTAAAATGAGATGCAAAATCAAGGACAAAATCGGAACAGGGTCCGGTGATGAGCAAACAGGATACTCTAGGCTTCGCTTGAGACAACAGCTAGAAAGAAACCAGGTCAAGATTAAAAAAAAAAGGAAAATGATGGTATCAACAGGCTTGGTATTGTTAGGACTACAAAGACAAGAACTGAGCTTGTGGTTTACTGAGTGAAAAGGTGTTTTGTTTGCATGTGTGTAATTGAGTGTGCAGCATTAGTGAGCTTGTATTGAATGACACACTCACTCCAAAATCAGGTGGAACACTTTCCCAGAAGAGAAGAAGCGCAAAAGACGACCACATCTGAAAAAAAAAGGTTGCTCAAAGAACCTGCTTTGAGACAATGTCAATTTTTAAAAGATCTATACAAATAAAAAATAATTAAAAAATAAATGTAATTGTAATGGTAATGGTCAGGTGTCTATAAAGTTAATATAGTGTATATCAAATATGGTTGCCTAGAGGTTAAGCAAATTATCCTGTCAATTAATTTTTCATTATATTTAGGGAAATGCAGTAGCTCGGGGTGTACAGTGTGAATAAATGGCCTACAGTTACAGAGCTGTCCTCTGTATCTTTGTGATACAGAGGACAACAATACTGTAATGTCTTTTTATTGAAGGAGTATGTCATTGCGACGGTAAAAATACACCAGTGTGCCATAATTTTTTGATAATGCTTCTGCACGTTGGAGCCATCCAGCAAAACTGAAAGGCTGTATTTTATCTCCACTGAAGCTGCAACAGTCACCAGTGTACTTTTATTGTAAATATTTTATTTTATCGACATCTAAGGGGCAATTTAGAAAGAAGTGGTTTAAAATGGCTTGTCTGCATGCTACCTTTTAAAGAAATTAAGCTCTGGATTCCTTCGCTTTTGTGTTTCTTCTCAGACCAACTGCTTCGATTTCTTTTCTCCGGCTTCTCCTCGAACTCCTGTGACACCCGAGGGAATTATAAATTCATATTTGTAGGCCTCAGCCGCTTGAAGTTGGGAGTAAATAATAAAAGTGTGGAGTTGCTGGACTCCCCAAGGAACAGATTTGGGGATCCTGGACCTGCTCGCTGCTACTGACATTCTACAGATCGTTGGAAAATACAGAATGAGTGATATCTCGGCATCCAAATAGGTCGGAAAGATCACTGTGGAAAATTTGACAGTGAAAGTTTGTCACGCTTTTGAAAATGTCAAAATGAATTATTAATCGCAGTTCGTATTTGCATGTTGTTTTATTCGGGTCGTATTTGAAGAGCCTAGCTCTGTCCTGTTGGAAAGTAGGCACTACAGCGCTCTCACCTTGTAGGATCATATGAATTGCATGCGGACTCAGACCAGCTGTTGGTCCCGGTTTGGCGTCATTCTGAAAACACAGCAGGTTTCTCTGTCCGGTGCAGTGTGTCCTGCTCTAATCCCAGAGAGAGCTTTCCCAGATGGGCTGCCAGATTTAGACTAGCCTTCACAAGCCTCAGCAGACCTCAGAACCTAGCTAGGATCTCGACCGAATTATATCGATTACTCAGATAAAGTTATATTCGAAAAGAGACATATTGTCACTGTCACAAGGTGACAGGTTTAAACTGATTTGGAAGATGAGGCATCATTCCCATGGGCTCCTGGAACACTTCATTAATCTCGTAACACATATAGCACTGCGCTCTTTATTTTAGGGGAAACAAAGTCATTTTTTTTTAAAATAATGCAAGCACTTAGATATTACACTGTGATGCAGTTCAAATTTCATATGCTTATGTGGTGTTCAGAAACCAAATGTCACATTCATTTTATTTTAATTCAGCATTTTATTAACAACACCTGGAAGATTTTAAAAAATATTTTTATTTCTAAATATAGGTGAAGTCAGAGTTAATAAGATGAGAGGAACATTTAGAAATATTGGGATGATGAACGCTTATCCAGACTGACTTAAAATAATCTAATTTGTACAAATGAGCAGTTGATGGTTAAGGGCCTTGCCTAAGGGCCCAGTAGTTACAGCTTGGTGGTGCAGAAGTCCAACACTTTATCCATTGAGCTCTGACTTCCCACAAATTCAGTCCATTTTCATCAGGTTTAGTGTATTTTACTTTATCATGTTGTATTAAGAAAAACATCTTACTGTTTATGGCAAAAGTACACTATATTGCCAAATGTTTGCGGACACCTGATCATAATTATGGTATGTGCTTTTTGAGCATCAAATTCCACATTTAGTCCCAATTATAATCACCTCCACTCTTCTGGGAAGATGTTCCACTATAATTTGTAGTGTGCTTGTGAACATTTGTGTTCATCAGCCACAAGGGTTTTAGTAAAGTCAGGTACTGATGTAGGGTGAGGAGGCCTGGGGTGAAATCAGTGTTCCAATTTATCCAAAGGTGTTCAGTAGGATTGAGATCAGAGCTCTATAGCAGGCCACTCAAGGTCTATCGCTCCAAACCATGTAAACCATATCTTTATTGAGCTCGTTTTGTGCATAGCGCCATTGCCATGCTGGAACATCTTTGGGTTTCCAAGTTTAAATCTTCTTCTTCTTTCTGCTACTCCCATTAGGGGTCACCACAGAGGATCATCCATCTTCTTACCCACCCTGTCCTCTACATCTGCCTCTTTCAAACCAACTACCTGCATGTCTTCCCTCACCACATCCAGAAACCTCCTCCTTGGTCTTCCTCTTTTCCTGCTTCTTGGAGGCTCCATCCTCAGCATTAACCTATCGATATACCCCATGTCCCTTCTCTGCACATGTCCAAACAATCTCAATCGGGCCTCTCTCACTTTGTCCCTAAAATGTCCTACATACGCTGTCCCTCTAATAAACTTATTTCTAATCCTGTCCATTCTCGTCACTCCCAATGAAACCTCAACATCTTCAGCTCTGCTACCTCCAGCTCCACCTCCTGTCTTTTACTCAATGCCACTGTCTCTAATCCATACAACATCGCAGGTCTCACCACAGTCCTATAAACTTTCCCTTTCACTCTTGCAGATACTCTTCTATCACAAATCACTCCTGCTACTCTTCTCCACCCACTCCACCCTGCCTGCACTCTTTTCTTCACTTCTCTAACACACTCACCACTGTTGACCTAAACTCCAGGTACATTCTCCACCTCTTCTCCCTGCAACCACACCACTCCACTGCCCTCCCTCTCATTCACACACATGTACTCTGTCTTACTCCTACTGACTTGAGCATGACATTGTCTTTGTGCAAAAAGCCAGCTTCATAAAGATATGATTTACATGAGTTGGAGTGGAAGATCTTAAGTGGCCTGCTGTAGAGCTCTGACCTCAACCCTCCACAATCACACTCCATAATCTAGTGAAACATCCTCCCAGAAGAGTGGAGGTTATTATAAAAGCAAATGGGGACTAAATGTGAAATGGGATGTTCAAAAACGCACATTTAAAATTCAGTAACAATAGATTCAATTATTCCAGGGAACAACAGGATCAAAAAGGGATTTTGCGAACATCCAACACAGGCCACCGTACATAACCTGTATACACATACTCCCACCCAGGGTTACTTTAGTGTCGTGCTGCAACAACTACTGTGTTTTTGATAAGTGAATTGAAATCTGAGAACCTAGAATAAACTTACACTGAGAACATGCAGAGAAATTTCCCACAGAGAGTAACTCAAGTTCAGGATTGACTGGGAACCCTGGAGCATGCTGCTCTGTTATGACAAAATATTGTTGACTTTTTTTTTTTTTCCTCAGTGTAATGCAATTTGGGGATTCCTACTAGCCCGCAAGCCCTCTTGTTAATGTGACTAGGGAATTACAAGGAGACAGTTATTTTTGTTAGTGAGCGAGTATATTTTTCAGCATTTAATTCTCTAGGTGAACAAATGAAAGTTGTGAGAAAACAGTGACAAATGCTAGACGATACCTGCTTAATAACACAATGAGCAAGAGTGCTGTAATTCATCAATGGGCCACAGAAAAATCGCAGCTATTCCAATATTCTGTATTTTACAGTGAGTCCAACAATTGTATCAAGGTTCCCTGGTGGTCTAGTGGTTAGGATGCGGCGCTCTCACCGCTGCGGCCCGGGTTCGATCCCCGGTCAGGGAACCAACCCCAGCCATTAGGGTTGCACAAGCCTTAGTGCCGGTCCCAAGCCCGGATAAATGGGGAGGGTTGCGTTAGGAAGGGCATCCAGCGTAAAAACATGAGCCAGATCAAACATGTGGATGATCCGCTGTGGCGACCCCTAACGGGAGAAGCCGAAAGAAACGCATATTTTAGACAATTTAATATACTTATATCATGTTATTATGTAAAAATGCCATAAAAATATGATATACTGTATAAATATACCGTATTTTGTTTAATTATTATGTCTACTAATAGAAATTGGTTTGGTGGAACCCATACTTAATGACAGCCTATGATCTAGCGGGCTTCCTTGCTTCTCTTTGGTCCCATATTGATCTATTCCTGCTGTAGTGCATTCTATAACAAAATGAAGTGACTTGAAGTGAAATTTCTTTCTTCCTTTTCATCTGACAAGCTTTAAATGCAAACGTTCAAATTGCTATTCATGAATTATGTATCATTCGCCATGTCTACTGATACCGTCTCTGACTCTAGTAACTGTTCTGATGTACTTAGATTCGAATTAAAAAAGCAGACAATGTACTAAACATCAATTTGTTGGGTATGGTTCCATTTTAGTTGCTTATTTAAGTATGAATTTTGCATTGAAGTGCTCGGTTATCGCCATTGTCTCGGATTTCTTCAATGATACTGAAAAATAATTGCCGTTCCGTTTACTTTAAAGAGCTGCTATAACACCTGTTCATTCAGCAACCTGTCCTGTTGAGAGTAGCTTACATCAGGCGTTACTCGGGATAACAGCAGATTGTTTGCTCAAGTAATTAAAGCTGCTGCAGGCCAAAACAGCAGGGAAACACAGCTGGGAATTCCCTGGCCATTGCATGGCTACTTAATTATCCAGACAACGCTGAACCAAAAATTGAGACGCTCCACCTCATGGGATGTCCCTTAATTTTTTTTTATTATTATTCATATAAATTAATTAATTAATCATTTTTTCTTATAGGGTATATAATTGCAGGAAAGTCAGTCATTAGACCAAGATATTCATAAGCAAGAACATTTTGGTCTTGTGAGACAGTCATGTGACGCATTCTTAATTTATTCTTTTTTTACACATAGGAATGTACGCATTTTAAAGACAGAGATTTTTTTTATTTATTTAACTATTCGTATTAGTGTGCCTAACATATAGCCTAGCCTAACCATTGAGTTTCCTGCTTGGCTGGCATAGTATTGTAGAGCTGTTTTAATGCTTTTGGTTCTGAAACTAGCTATGAATTAGTCTGTGGAATCCCATTCAAGATGCATTTCTGCCTTGCTTAGAAAATTCCTGTAATAACATTGGATCCATGATGGCCCTGAGCCAGATAAAGAGTGTTATTGAGCATGAAGGATAGCTGAATAAAGGCATCAGTTGGTTAGACTTGCTTTCCTTTGTTAAGTGTCTTTTAATTTTTTTTTTTAATTATCATGTAGGGACTGTAGAGTAACTTGTAGCTCAGGTTTGAATGTAAGCAATACTGCTCAAGTGGTGCAATTCCTTACTGTTTTCCTCACATAAGGTCAAACCAAAAATGTCTCTCTGTCAAAGCTTGTTGGAACTAACAATAAAAATGACAAAACCTGCACTTTTACCCGTTCCGATGTTACTACCATGCCTGGTTAGATGGTCAGCCTGCAAATAACTAAGATCATCCTACTCTATTGATGAAAACAATTCTTCCAGGATTTCAGAAGTTGATTTTTAGAAGCCTTTCTCACAAAACTTACACCAACCTTCAGGAGAGTGAGCCGAAAAAAAAAAGCATTCTTTATTGTTTGCATCCCTAAGGCCTGATGCATCTAGCATGCTGCCAATGATAGCCTCCTCGTGTTTCCTGCTATCTCCAGACGGTTTTATGAACAGCTAGAGCCTTGTTATTTTTTGGCATGGTTTCAGGGGTTTTGCCCCCCGGCATTATAATTGAGGAGAGACAGGCAGACAGCGGCAACCGCCCACTTGCACAGCTCTTGCTAACGTTAGCATTAGCAGCAGGGCTAGCTGACAGTCAAGAGAATGGGCTGTGACTGGCTGCTTGTTTTGTGCCACGATTCCTCAGCACTCACCTGCCCTGAAAAGAAAAATTCCTCTAGCTTGAAGGCTATAAATAATGAATGACTTGTCCGCTGTCACTTTACATCTTGCATCCAGCCCTGGCTTGGGCATTATTAGGGCCTTCTCTTTCTCCTTCAATCTTTCTCACACTCTCACACCTTTGTTTCAGTTCTGCTTAAATTCATCACACACCTTTCCTCCAGTTTCGTTGTCAGTTCTCCTTCAATTCATGGACAGATTTTTAGGCCGTGACAGCAAAATAAGACAACATTTCTTCATCGCGTTTTCTTCATTTAGTTTTTATGACTTTGTTTTTGGTTCCTTCTCTCTTGTTTAGTAAGTGCTTTGATGTGTGGAGCAGCTCTGGTCCTGCGTTTGATTCCATGCGCCTGATTGCTGGAGGGCCTGTTCCTTGTACGTTGACCCTGTCATGGTGATGCACTCATCTGGACACGATCTCCGAGTGTTGCGTCTACAGAAGAGCCGGCTTGTTAAACACTGAGTGAAGTCTGGTGAAATTCCGCCTGAGGGTGATGAGACAGAGCCCAGGCACACCCTTTCAACAGAAGACATCATGGATTATTCACATTTGCAGCTGCGCTGGTGAGAAAAATTGATGAAGAACAGCTGGCCGGAGCAGGATGTGTGGGGGGTCTGGGATGGCAATGCTACTCCACCTTCAGTCCTTTAGGAGAGAAGCTCAGCTACCATGAGGCCCTGCTGTTCACTCTGAGCTAAATAAATAACTGCAGCAAAGACAGAAAAACCAAGAAGCATTGCTAACTTTCCCAGGCTGATGTATCGGCCTTCAGGGCAAAAGCGACTGTAGAGATGGGGGTTCGAGCAGCACTGGTGACTTGGACAGAACCTCAATGCTCTTTAATCAGAAATTCTTTCAGAGGCTAAGTAGGACTTGTTGGAAAACCTCGAGCCACACTCACTCTAACTTTAAGTCTGAGCCCATTTGCTCACTACATAGCGACTAGTGTCCTATCTGATAAGGGCTCTTAATTTTATTCATAAACTATATATTTTTCAATAATAATTCATTTTCAATCCTTGATGGTCTTGAACAGATACTTGTAGTTTTAAGATATTATTATAATATACAGATTTACTTCAGTTTTCATGAATAAATCAAAGCAAATGAGTCTATTATAAGCACAGACTTTCAAAGTAGAGTTTTGCCCAAATAAAATTGACAGATTACTCGTTTTCAGTGACAGTGAAATGAAAAGAATATAAAATTACAAATAATAAACGATAATGATGATAAAAATATTTGTTTTCATTTACATAAAAGATACAAATGTAGCCAATTGGCCACAGTCACGAATGATTTTAACGTTTTATGATGTGTATAAACCAGTTTAATCAGGTTAAACATCGCATTCATTGAATTTCCCTCACAACACTAATCCAGTGGTTAGGGCTGATCTACCAAAAAAAAAAATCTCTATTTTTAAAAAAGGTTTGTGACTGTATGAGAGTTTTCAAGCATAAAAATTGTTAACAAAATAAAAGTGAAAAATGATGCCATAAATGTCACTCATAAGGTGTTGATTCTTTTTCTATAACAGCTGCTCCTATATTCTTCATCTGTTAGGCCATTCACAGGGTAACATCCATGTTATAATGTATTACCGTTCCTATAGTTACGGTTCATATGAATATACTCATATGAATATGTGATCTTTGATGGATTCATAAAATAAAATGCTTATTATTAACTTATTGTTATTAAAAAGTGATAGAAAAAAGAGATGTTGGTGAGGGAAGAACTATTTTTAGCAGCTAGAATATAAGTGATAACAGGAAATTCCATATTTCCATACATTCTTAACATAAAAGTAACTGTAAATTTAACTGGATTTAAAAAAAATTGGGACCTCATGCTTTAATTAATAATAATATATGGATAAAAGTATTGGGACGCATGAATTTTCCAGCCATGTGTGGTTCTACATAATTTTTACCACAAAAGTGGAGGCACACAATTATACAGAATGTCTTAGGATGCTGTAGCTTTTCCCTTCACTTGAACTAGGAGACCCAAACCTAGTTCAGCATGACAATACCCCTGTGCACAAAACCAGATCCATGAAGAGACGCTTTACATGAGATTGAGTGGAAGATCTTAAATGGCCTGCTATAGAGCTCTGACCTAATGTACACCTTTGGGATGAATTGGAACACTGATTGCACCCCAGGCATCCTTACTCTTGTCCACAAACACACTCCAAAATCTAGTGGAACAGCTTCCCAGATGAGTGGAGGTTATTATAAGAGCAAAATGAGACTAAATGTGGAAATGGGATGGTTAAAAAGCACATACTATTCTTATGGACTAGTGTGCACAAATTTTTGACCATAAATCATTAGTTTACTATGAATTAAGAGGTATATAACACATTCGGGATGTGCTGTCATTGAAAAATAACTTTAACTACACACCAGGCTATTGCTGTTTATTGTCCGTTTAACAGTAAACCCTGTTGTGTAAGTAAGTCCTTGCTTGCTTAATGAAATTCCTTCCACACTCATAAAAAATATAAATTGTGCTCATATAGAATTTATATTATTGTATTCTACTATTCAGCATGTAGGGGTGAGACTCAATATATAGCTGACTCATATCTGAACAAACATCAGCTGAACAAAGTTCTGGAAATGGGTTATAGTGTTTCAGAAGGTTAGTAAGATTTAGAGCATGATACTCTGTTAGCAAAACTGTAGTAAACACAAAATGTTATAGTCATAAATAAAACTGGAGTAACGTGATCAGAGTCTAGTCTGTAATCCACTCATTTGAAATTGTTGTCAATCATTTTCCATTGACCAGATGCCAAAAAGGAATCTAAAACAGTTTGGCACTTTGCCATCAACAAAGAGCTGCTTCCCCGCCCAGAAATATCAGTTAATGCACAAAAAGTGGTCTGATTCTGTACCTTCTCAAGCAAGCTCTGCAGTTTGCATGATCATCATAAAATAAGACAAAGAGAAACTTTTTTATTGGATTATGATTTATATATATATATATATGAAATTGATACATATGTATATATATATAATCATTAGTGTCTGTGAATAATCAGTATTGGTATAAGCAAGAGAAGAAGTGGAGGATGGTGATTTGTGTGGGTGGTGAAGGAGCTCCAGGGAAGGGGGGAGGGCTGTTTTTAATTTAAGGTCTTGCGATGCCGCATTTAATTTTTCATCGGTCTACTAAATTAAAAATGTGAACGGTCATCACTTATTTGTCAAGCTGTCTCAGCGCAAAAGGTGGATGTGACAGAAAGGTTTACATAAGGCTCAGAGAACTAGTGGCTAAGAAACAGGGATGGACCAGAGTAATTAGAGAAATAGAAAGTAAAATAGAAGGCTTATAGGAGAGAAAACACGAGGGGAAAAAAACCAACATGAATGTTTTCATGGCTGTGGGTCTCAGTGTTCCATATAGAGAAATGATCATAAATTACATAGAAAGACCTGGGTATGGATATAGTTATCATGGAAGTATAAATTGTGAGAAATTCAAAAGATTCATAATCAGAAAAAGAGAGGAAGCCTTGTGATGTGATTACAATCTGAAATGGAATTTGTTCCAATGTTAAAAGTGCCATACAAATTGAATTGAATTGAATTGAATTGAATTGAATTGAAGGCTTTAACACTTAACCATTGCAGCTTTGGTTATTATATTGTAATAAAATAATAATCAGTTTTTTGGCATTGGCTCCAAAAGTACACTATATGGGCAAAAGTTAGTGAAAACCTGACCATAATATTTATATGCTTTTAGAACATCTCATTCCACATGTAGTCCTGATTTGCTGTTAATTTAGGGAAGATGTTCTACTAGATATTGGAGTGGAGCTTGTGGAGATTTGTGTTTATTAATTTAAAAGGGTGTTAATACTGATGTAGGGTGAGGAATGATCCCAAAGGTGTTCAGTAGGGTTGAGGTCAGAACTCTATAGCAGGCCACTGTATTATAGGGAACAAACTTATAGGCACAAAGCTTCTACATTCTAACTTTATAACCCCTTTATCTCTGTAAAGCTCCTTTGGGACAGTGTCCATTGTTTGAAGTGTCAATTGAAATGAATTGAATAGATTTTCCACAACAACTGTATCTTCAAGGAGCTGGCTTTGTGCACAGGGACGTTGTCATGCTGGAACCGGTTTGGACCTTCTTGCTCTCTTCAAGTGAAGAGAAAAGTTGAATGCTCACACATGCAAAGACATCCTATACAATTGGTGCCTCAAACTCTGTGGTGACAGTTCAGGAAGAACTATTAAAGCTGTGTTTCAATCTTGAAAGTTTTTAACATTATTGCTAATAGTCATAAACTTCCTTTGAACAACATTTATTTATTTCCAGATCCCCATTTTCAACAAAAAAAAGTGTTGTTTTTAAGCTGAAAGGAGACACCAGGGCAGTCAGGTTTTATCTAATAAAAAAAAATCCTTTTCAAATAAAATAATGATGGTAGTCAGATATGCACTGAAAAAACATTTGGTCGGTTGTTATATATGAATAAAATGATAAACAAGTATTTTCTTTA
Source organism: Silurus glanis (assembly GCA_014706435.1). Lineage (NCBI taxonomy): Eukaryota > Metazoa > Chordata > Actinopteri > Siluriformes > Siluridae > Silurus > Silurus glanis. The sequence goes on along the minus strand of JAAIIK010000060.1, from coordinate 1,041,454 downwards.
ATGAGGCATAAATTCCGTAAATGATGTTGATTTTGCTCTGAGGGTGTTTGTGTGTTTATTTTTGGATGTTTCTCGTTGGCTTGTTTTGCCTCCTTTTGCTTTTGGCCACATGCTGGCTTGCTTTTCCTCTGGAGGTGGTGGCCGTCTGTTCAAGGGTCAGGAGAGGGCTGCAAAACACACGCACACACACACACACACACACACACACACACACACACACACACACAATGTTCCCTTGCGACATCCCATCACACACTCCAACAGGTGATGTGCCAGACCTGAAAGCAATGGCAGAATGGACAGCAATTGATGGGCCACACGCACACGCACGCGCACGCACACGCACACGCGCACACACACACACACACACACACACACACACACACACACACACACACACACTCAAACAGAGCCTCTGATAAGTGCCTGTCTCTACAACTGACTGGTTAGTAATTCAGCTGCCAAATGAGGTGCTGCTTGGCAACACTTCCCCTCTAAAAAAAAGTGTTTTCTGTTTTTCATCACCTGTTCCAGAAGGTCAAAGGGCATTTTCCATTTGACCATACTGCCAGCTCTGTATTCGCTTAGAAACAACACACACACACACACACACACACACACACACACACACACACACACAACACAGCTACAGATGTTCCAGAACATGTTACATCCCAGGCGTCAGAGCCTGCAATTGTCTTCAGTTCCTCTAATCATCCTCTTTGAAGATCCGGTTCTCTATTTAGAAAACATGTCAGTTCCAAAATTTGACCCACCCCAACCAAAGTGCCCTTTTCAAGCGACAGGAAGCTGATTAAACCATCACAAACACAACCTAGCAGAATCCAGATCGATCCTATATAGATGATGCTGGAAAGCAGCTTCGCTTTATTACCTCGCATCTGGAATGAATGGACATCTAAAGCGCTTACAGGAACCTGGGGCTGTGTCGAGTTTCCGCGTAAAGGATGTGCACGTGCTCCTGAGCCTGTTGGTAGGAAAAGGGAGAAAGCTGACAGGATAACATTTCAGCACGACATTCCAAGGTTGCTTTCATTCCAGAGGAAGACGCTACTCATCAGAGAGGGACTTCCTTCTCTGTTCCTTGACCCTGGTGGCGCAGGCCAACCGTCTTGAGTATTCACAGGAAAAGAATGGGGCAGGCAAGATAACCTGCATTGTTCATCATCTGACTAAAAAAGGAGAAGATGATTCATGAGACACTTCACTTTCCTTCGCATGACAATTTATATTTAGACTAATCTACGTGAACGTATGAAACGTACACAGAAATTATATTTAGTACTATATTTGGTATCCATGCTAACTGACTAGTATAGTATGTTTTAAAATAGTATAGCGTAGCATAATACAATATAGCTTCCATCCATCCATGTATATACATATATTTTCACATATATTTTTCATATATTTTATATAGTCATACTTTTTATTTATCTACCTTTTTTTTCAGGTTTTATTTTTATCCTTAAATTCTATTCCTTTTATGCTTAAATGCCAGACAGACGTAAAAAGCATTTCACTGCATGTCGTACTCTGTATGTGTGTATGTGACAAATAAAATTTGATTTGATTTGATTTGATAGTTTAGTATATGATGACAATATATGATAGTTGAGTATAGCGTAGTATAGGATAGTACAGTAAAACCCCGTTTTACGAGCATAATTCGTTCTTGAAAATTGATCGTAGGTCCATTTGCTTGTATGTTCGAACTGATTTTCCCCATAGGAATGAATGTAAAAGTGATTTAATCCGTTCCGAAACCTCATTCGATCACTTATTTCTGCACTTAAAAAGTATTTGTAGCCTATTTTAACAAACAAATACACCGCAAATTATCGTAATGTAAACATCATTTAACACTTACCCATGTGGTATTGGTTGATTGCGAGTGTGAGACACACAACACGCTCGTAACCTTCTTGGTTTCAGTGGTAATTCTAATTCTAATTCTAATTCTAATTCACAGCACCATCACTGATTTTCTTGGGAGACCTTTTTCAAGATTTCTAGTGAAATAAAAATATAACACTAAAATAACGTTTTTGCTGCACTGAACAACGAGAGCGACCGAGCGATACATCATCAACTGAGCGACTGATGCTTCCCTCGCCCGAAAGCGGGGAACCGGCAGCGTGGGTTTGCTCGTGCCTTCGAAATTTGCTCGTGAAATAGGGTACAATTTTGCGAGCAAGGTTGCTCGTATCTCCGTTTGCTCGTATTATTATTTGCTCGTACAACAGGGTTTTACTGTATGGCAAATTATGACTTTGTATATTTTAATAAAGTATACAGTAGTATAGAGCAGTGTAGTATAGCCAGTGGTGTAGACTATTCAAAAGAATGTACTTCGTTACTGTACTTTTTGGCGGCTTTCTAGTTTTGCTGAGTATTAAAGATATAAGCAACTTTTACTCTCTACTCAAATACATTTATGATTCAATATATGTACTTTTTACTTCACTACACTTTAACTGACAATGACTGTTACCAATTACATTTTGCACCTCTGTTGAAAATGCGATTAAGGTTCAACATGCCCCTACCCGCATCTGATGCCTGCGAGCGACTTTTTAGCACCGCTGACCTCATTTTCAGTCCAGAAAGAGCTCGAATAAATTCCGAAAACTTTGCTGAAGTCGAATAAAAAAATATCGCCCTTCTCCGAGACTGAGAGGTGCATCAAATCACAGTCGGCTGTAAATATTTGCTTTTACTTCAATTTACTTACTTTATTTACTTCTACTTTTTGACATGACACTGTGATTTTATTTGTAATTTAAGCTCATTTAAAATTGCACTCCTCTTTTTTTTCTTCTCATCTTTGTTTCATTCTGGTATGAATGCAGTGTTCAGGTGTACAATTTGATTTGTATTTTAGTCACTAAAACCTCACAAATCAGCTGTTTTTGGATTTTCACTAACATGTGATCAATATGACTAAAAATACTGAAGTACTATACAAATCAGATACTTTAAGACTTTTACTCGTCATATTGGAATTGATTACTTTTAACATGGAGTAAGTTTTGCAGTAACGTATCTATACTTTTACTCAAGTATAATTTTTAGGTACTCTTTACAATTCTGAGTATATCATAGAATAGTGTGGCATAGTAAAATGTAGCATAAAATTATAGAATCGAGTGGTATGGTATAGTATATAATAGCATAGTATGGCATAATATTGCTTAGTATAGTATGGTACGGCATATAATAGTTTAGTACGATATCACACCAAGCAATACTGTAGCCGAAATGATCAACAAATGAAACTAAAAATACTAGATGTACTTTAAAGACCTCATTTTGTTTTAACATGAACCATCTTAGCTTCTGTAGCAGATCCTCTGTGGCCAATCACATAAATCATATTCATTTAAATTATTCAGCGTAAGACAACTCATCAAGAAAGGAAAAAAGACTCAATTGCGTTTACATTTACGACATAACCACGTAGCTTTTTTAAAAAGCGATATATAATTTAAAACAAGTTGATGATGAAAACAGAATATTTAAAGACAAATCAAAGGATGTGTATTTATTCTCCAGTTCAAAACCCAATGTCTCCTGCATTCAAGGTCCCTGGTGTTCGCCAAAACATTTCATGTGAAGCAGCAGCGAAAAACAAAATCTCATCCGTTGAAACTGGTATCATTTTTAGGCATGACGTTGTTAATAAAAACTTTTGTTGCCATTCAGTCATAATTACAGCGTTGGAAACTGTCTCAAAATGAAGATGAATACCTGCTGATATAGTGTGTAATGAGCCTTGTGGAATAATTAGACATTTTGGACAAAAGTCTTTTATTAGCTGTGTAAGCAAAGTGCTTTTGAGGCTGCAGTAGGTGAAACCAGTTGAGTATTGATATTCAATATAACTAGTTGCCGTTAATATTGTAGTGAATTTAAATACCATATCCCCTAAAGTGCTATTAATAAATAAATAAAGTTTGATTTGTTTCATTTTTTTTGGGGGGCAGTCACTGAAACATAGCTAATAGGCCAAAGGTTCAGAAACATAGTGACGCATGTTCTTGGCACCTGTGATCTGCTATAGTTATTCATTGGCTGAGCAAATCATTTTTTTTCCCCTTCCATTTGACTTGTGTTACCATCAACTTAAATATAATTGCACTTTTACTCTGTTGGTGATTTTTCATTCTAGGAAATCCAAACCCCTGCCCCCGTTGAAAAATACGCACATACATGTATTGCAGTAGTAAATGTTTTTATGAGTATGAGGTGAGCTCCACATACATTTCTTTTACTGCTGTATTTTTAGTGTAGGGTCCAAGCCTTATATGTGCACACAGTTAATTCATTCAGATCTCTGACACACCCACACACACACACAAAATTTCCTCCTCAACATTGTGTTCTGTGTGGTGTATGCGATGGGCCTGGAGCAGCCAGAGCCATCTTTGGCTTTGGCCCTTTCTCCACAGAGACATGCTCCATTTACAACCTCCACTTAATTACACTTCACACTGCTGAGCTACGTTTCACTCCACCACTGCAACCGCCGTCAATAAAGAGGACACGCGGCGCATCGGCAGCCAGACACGTTCATTTTTCTGTTTCACCAATTGCCACACACACAAACACACACACACACGCACGAACCGCACACACTCCACAGTCTGCGAAGAGGTCATTCCAGCAGCCGAATATTGGCATTCGGATTGCCGCATTTGGCTTGGGGCTCTCGTTCTGTTTCTGTGGCTCTGAAATGTTGCAGCATTTCGGTGCAATTAAGCGAAAACCATGTGCAGGTACAGACCAGTTCTGGAGAAAAATCAGGCCGTGCATTAAGGCGCATGTACAAATGAAGTGATCTGAGCGAAGGTTAAAATACTAAAAATCTAGGGAGGGTTAAAATAAGGCCAAAGAGAGATCAGAGTTTGATAAACGATCATGTGAAAAATGTGCTGATGTGAATAAGTGAATGTTGACCGCTCGCTTTGAAAAACTCGATTGATGTCAGCAGCCGGTCCTCATGAGCTGAAGCAGGGATGCACAATTTATCCGGAAAGACCGGGCTCATTGAAAAGCCCTGTGTTACGTGAACTGGAAAATGGTGAAAGTGGGAGCATATGTGGGGTAAAAAAAAAATAATTCAATTAGCAGCGCTCATTTTGGGCACGCTATCGTGTTTCCTGGTTCGAGACTGAAGCCAGTTGTGTCCGATCGTGACTTAACATAAATCAGCCACTTTATGGTCATGCATGGTGGGGAAAAAAAGTTAAGCATTGCTCAGGTTGTAATTATAACAGATGACCTTTGTTGCTGCATGTGTGTCTGCATGCGTTTATACACCCAGCATCCCCCCTAAGACTAACACACTAATTATTTCATACCAGCAGTTCGGACCTGAGGGTTTCCTTTTGTCAACAATTGCTCTGATTCATTAGTGTGCGCTGTCTGACCGTGAGGCCTCGGGGGAGGATTTGAGGGAAGGTAGTGGAAGAGTGGAGGAGGCATGGAATCAGTGGTTTGCCTTGTTCACTCAAAGAAACTAAAATGATTGATGAGTGTAATGCAGAGATGACATGTCTCAGCCCCAGCTGTATCGTGTTAACTAGACGTTTGCTGGGTGCCGGATGGGGGGGACTTAAATCTGTTGCAACTCAGACGCTGCGCTGCAGAGAGGAGGATGGAGGGTGAACGAAAGGAGGAGATAATGGAGAGTGACAGGAACCGGGGATTCTGCAAGCATCCTCATGCATAGGTTTAAACGAGTATGAAGTCGGATTATTTCCCTCATCAGTCTCGCAGCATGGATGCCACATGAGATATATGAGATGGACTGAGCTGATGATTTAGTGTATGGATATATGTGTGTGTGTGTGTGTGTGTTTGCATGTGTGTGTTTCGCAGTATATATACTAATTAGAGCTAGCTTTGTGTCTGCAATTTCAAAGAATACGTCATTTAAAAAAAAACTGCTTTTAAACAAAATTGCCTTTTTCTACAATGGAGTTTTAATGGCATGTTAAAAAAATTACGAGAATAAAGTTGTATTTTACAGAAAAAGTCAAACTTAACGTCAATAATGTCGAAATTACGAGAATAAAGACAATATATTTCCGGATAAAGTCGCAATATTCTGAGCAAAAAGTCAAACTTATAAGAATAAAGTTGTAGCAGTACGAGAATAAAGTTGAAATTTCGAGAGAAAAGTCTAAATCTATTGAAAATAAAGGCATAGCAATACAAGATTAAAGTGGTAATTGTAACGTTTCCCTGTTTTCCATCAAAATATTGTGGAGGATTTGGTTAAATCCTACTTTAGGTTAGGATTTAGCAAGAAGAAAAATGTTGATCTTTCGGAGGAGTGCTAAATTAATAAACAGTCTGCAGCAGTTATGCAGAAAACTTAATTTATTCAGAAAAAATAAATAAATCAGACAGACATTGAGGAAATTGATTCTGTTGCGCAGTCTGAAATGGTGACCAGCGGTGGTGGTTGATGGTTACACTGCTATTCGAAGAGGATATGTTGTTTCTCAAGAGACTATGAGGATGATGATTAAAGAAATCAACCCTAAAGGACTTAAATAGCGGTGCACTGCCTCTCCGACGCCGGCAGTACTTCAGCTTGGGGTCCTATTGCCTTGTGGCACACGGATTCATATGATAAGCTCGTAATTTGTACTTTTCTCAAAATATTTTGATTTTATTCTCATACTGCTTTGACTTTATTCTCGTATCCTTAAATTTAAACAAAAAAGTTTACGTGGCACTAAAAATGCTTGGTGAAAAATGTCACCCTTGCTGTTTCACTCTCTATGCACCCCGGTCCGTAGTAACAACATTACGTTCTTTTGTATACTGTGTATGTGGAAGAATGATAATAAAGCTTCAGTTGAGTTCAGTGGACAATACAAGATACACAAAACACAATAGTGCCACCCAGTATACGTACTTTATAATGTGTTATAAAGAACAATGTACAAAAAAGAGAACTGTAAACAAGTGTACTTGTAAACATGAACACAAAGTTGTGCAAAAACAGCAACATGTATAATCTGACCACCTGAAAGCATATTATTCATATTATTTATTATTAATATTATTGAACATTAGCTGCTATAATAAACCTGGGATGAACACACAAATGAGTCATCGTGCTTAGACTTTTAACGTGTATGTGTTTGTGTGCGCTTCAACTTTTATGTCTCTCTTAAATATGAGCATGCATGAGTGCTTTAATAATGTCTATAAAAAAAATGCCAGCAATGCAATAAAATGTATTTGTGTGTTTTAGACTCAAAATGCAGTCTGAAAGTGTCTCTCACGCTTTACGAGTTTACGCCTGATCTCTCCTCTGTCGTTAATCCTGGGACGGACTAATGCGAATTTGTCTGGGCTCCCATGAGGACCCTGATTAAATCGAGCTTCTGAAAGCTCGAGTCTCTCTCCTGCTCACTCTCCATCTCTCTATCTCTCTCTGAGGGCCGATAGAGGAGAAGAGGCCCAGCATCGAGTGGGGAAGTGGCACTGTCGCTTGCCTGTCTGTCATCAGCGATTAGCGGTCAGATCAAAGCCCTGATGCAATCGCTGCCCCATCAGGGAGTGCTATTATCAGGCCCTTAGAGACTCCCAGCTATGTGTGTATGTGTATGTCTACATAACGACCTCTAGAAACCTCATACCCCCCCTTCACCTACCCCCTAATGCCAAGGCTTTGCTTATCCAACCTCTTCAGGCACTCTCAGTCCCCGAATAAACACCTTTTCTTTTCACTAATTAGGACACAATGCGGCAAAGATAGAAAAAAAAAACGTGAGCTTCAAATGTCACATGTGGAGGTGGTTAAATAGGCTCTGCTTCCTGTTGGCAAGTGACTCTGTGATATGCTAATGCTAATTAATGGGATCTTGTCATGGTGAAATGGGTTGTTCACAATCAAACAGGTCTGACAGTCTGTATTTCACTTAATGTCTCTCAGGCGTGGAGATTGTCTCTTAACATTGTTAACCTTTACTCGGACGCATAGGACGGAGACAATGGCTGCGACAATTGTGTTTGATCAAGGCCAGTCGGTTTCAAAACCCTCTTTCTTTTGTCTCTAAAAATGTCAAAATGAATGAACACGGTTGCCCAACGTTTTTATCTTTGCACAGTGTGTCCAGTGTTTCTTTGAATAAAAAAATATAAAAATAGTGGATTTGTTTGGAATAGTAGAGGTTTCATTATAAATAAAAATACAACATGATGATAATTAGATCTTTTACAGCATTTGGCAGACACCTTCTCCAGAGCAGCTTACAATTATTTTATTTATTCAGCTGAGCAGTTGAGGGTTAAGTTCTTTGCTCAAGGGCCAAGGAGTGGGAGCTTGGTGGTGCTTGGATTTGAACTCACGATCTTCCAATCCATAGTCCAACATCGTAACCACTAAGCTAATACTTCCCCTCTAGATATTTAACATATTTAAACTTAAAACAAAAAAAACAAATAAGTATTTTGCAAGCAGCAAATGATGTACTGGCCTCCAATCCAGGGTGTATTCCAACTTCATATCCAGTGTTCCTGGGATCAGCTTTAGCTCTGCTAAAGACTCAGCTCTGGATAAAGTGCCTATTAAAATACATAAATCAATGGAATGGGGAGGTAGAAGCTCAGTAGATAAGATGTTGGACTTATGATCCGAAAATCATGGGTTCAAATCCCAGTACCCTTGAGCAAGGGCCCAGCAGTGGCCCCCAAACCCTCAACTGTTTAGCTGTATAACTGAGATAATTGTAAGTCGCTGTGGATACGGGCGTCTGCCAAATGTTATAAATGTAAATGCCAATTAATGAATCAATGAGTAATTCAAAAGCAAACAAATGTAGCTGGTATGGAAATAATGTATATTACAATTATTGAAACTCATCTGCTGACAACCCCTATAGCCCTTGCACATCTGCACATTCACTAGTAGACTGGTTCTCAAGCCTGGAGAACTTGAACTTTCCCTGCTCCCAACACACCTGATTCAACTAATTACCAATTAATCAGAAATTCCTTAGGCCATGTCCACACTAATACGTTTTTGTTAGAAATACATATTTCTCTCTTCATTTTGGCTTTCCATCCACACTGAAAAAGCGTTTTTAGTCAATGAAAACAAGGCTCTCCAAAGCAGATGAAAACGGCATTTTCAAACGCACTGTGAAAACGGAGGCTATATACTTGTCACATGTATATTACAGCACAGTGAAAATCTTTCTTTGCATATCCCAGCAATGTTAGGAAGCTGGGGTCAGCCACGATACAGCACCTCTGGAGCACAGAGGTTTAAAGGCCTTGCTCAAGGTCTCTTAAAATACCAGCTTAGTGATACTACGGCTTGAACCCCCCAACCTTCCGATTAGTAACCCGGAGCCTTAACCGCTGAGCTACCACCCTAGTTCATAGTGTTGACATGAGGTGCATTTAGACACAAATGCCGTTTTCAAATTCATCCAGATTAATGTAGACATATACTCAGTTTATTTAAGTGGGTTAGTAAAGATAAACCACTTATTTTAAAATACTTTTTTCTCCAGATAGCAACCTGTTATAGTATCTATATGTGACCAGTGGAGACTTGCTCCAGTAATGTGGAACCATTCATTTACGGCATTTAGCAGACACCCTTTTCCAGAGCAACTTACAACTGAGCAGTTGAGGATTAAGGGCCTTGCTCAAAGGCCAAACAGTAGCAGATGGGTGGTGCTTGGATTTGAACGTATGACCTTCCGATCTTGAGACCAATGCCTTAACCACTGAGCTACAACCTCCCCATTCACACTATTCATACTATTATTTATTAAGTTCCTCTTATAGAATATTGGATATTGCATTTAGAAAGGCACTGGCTCATCTGTACAGATGGAGTATAAAGGTAAGGTATGGTTCCTATTGTGGTCAGTGGAGAGTGAGAAAAGTGTGTGTGCTGTGAGACTTGTGTCCGAAGAGGTTTTCCATGCAGCTGAAGACAGTGATCACTGTAATCTTCATCATGGCAGGGGACGAGGCAGCTCACCCGGAATGTGACATGGCTGTCACCAGAGTCCACGCTTGACAGAACTCTGGCCTGACAAGTCCCACTGCTGTGAGGCAACCATCCCTCTTGTTCCACACCCCTTTCCAATACTTACACTTTCACAATCACTTTCCTCCTCCCTCAGCCATGGAATAGACTGCACAGCAACTCCTCTCTCACCTATTTAATCCCAAGCTTGACTGACAACATTGTGCTGGTTGAATTCTTTCTTGTACACCTTGTAAGGTCATAGAGTGTGTACCAGTGTGCTCCGATTGTCTGTTGCTAGGTACATCGCATGTACAGGTTGAGTGTGTCCTAGTGCCAGAGGACACATTCAACCAGTCATCTTGTTTACAACACCCTCTCCCCTTAGTCAGTCACTTCACATGGTGATGGAAGACTTCTCCTGTCCTTTTCTACTAATGAAGCTCATCATATATGCTGAGGAGTCAAAGTTCCTAAAGGAGACACTGGACATGACAGTGGCCTTGATATGTCATGTCTTGTTACTTCTCCTAGTGTCTTTTCTTTCATCGCATATAAAGCAGACTTTAGTTTATTATTTCACCTTGTTTTTTAGCTTAACAGTTGAGCTCTTTTGCCTTTCCTGTTCCAGCTGTAGTCTAGCTCATTATGGCCTGTGAGTGGGCTGAACTTGTTCCACCTCGGGCATTCTTCCCCTTCAAATCAGCCTCATTATCCCTCACTAGTTTCAGCAAAGGGTCAAAGAGTCATGGTCACCCCGCCGTGATTGCCAAGGCAACCAGGTCTCCAACCGAAATTCACGGGCAGCTTTTGGAGGACAACATTCAATCGTTTTCCCCATCAGCCAAGACTTACAAGAGAAAGAGTGAGTGAGTGATCTAGGACCTGGCCTGTCCTCTGTGATTGATATATGCATTTCATCAGACCGGGGTGTCTAAACCATGAGCTGTGCAGTTTTAAAGGTGTTTACCCCCGCTGGTCATGGCCCTGTTATGTCTTTTTCAGGGTCAGTTCACGAACAGACCGGAGCGAAAAACAACTTGAACGATGACGTTTGAAAGCACGCTCTCACTTTAGACACTGCTCATCAATCAAAGCCAGACCCCGGGCTCAAGTCTATGATAGGACACCTTGATGGCTGACACCTACTTTTACAGAACTGTAGACAAAGTTAGCTCACTGGTGAATGATTGATATCAACCAGACAACAAATGTTCTTCACGGCTATTTTGAGAAAACCCACTTCAGCGGAAAAACAAAGTCTTCTCAGTATTGTACTTTACTGTTGTTCATTGCATGCTCTCATATTGATTTAATGGTTCTCAGTATTATATTTAAGAAATGATGGTGTGTCTTTTCTATTTTCCATTATTGTATTGTCATTATTGTAAAACAAATCAGATAAATAAAAATACAAAATAACTATTTTTAAAGAGACAAATTATAAATTCAATCAGTTTTATAAATCATGGAAAAGACTCGCTTTGTTTTTCATGTGAATTGGAAATACATGTTTAAAGCCGATATAAAACACACAGTTTCAGCCAATCTCATGTTAATCTTGAGTATATTTAGAGTTTTCCATCCTTCATATCGCTGAATTATAATAGAAAGTTACAGCTTTACGCTTCTCTCTGAACTGCCGAGCTCTTGGAAGAATGCAGAGTGGGCAGAGCTAAAGAGTCGTGACCATGCACAGCTTTTGTGTAGCGATCGTCTGCAAGCTTTGACATCGCTGTAAATAGAACAATAAAAATAAATGTATAGTCTTAAATGAACTATGGACAACAATCAGATCCAGCCGTACATATTTAAACCAGAACCGGTCTGAATTTCAACAAAAATAGAACAACAACAGCAACAATGATTACAGCAGGACGTGTTTATATGGTAAGTTCTGAACAAGGTTCTCCTTCCTTTACATCCAAAAACACACTTCTTTGGAGACATTCTTCTTAAGCAAGTCCCATGCAGCATTGTTGATGACTTCCGTAACCAAATGAAGCATGGTGATGGGCGTGCGCCTGCTTTCTTTCTGGTTGCTTTTCTAGGAGAAGTGCCCATGCAACTCATGACATCATGAAGGGCCATACTCGGAAAAAAATTCTGAAACATATACAAAGCCGGAAGGAGTGGAACAGAAATACTCCAAATCTTTTTTTTAATTTTTTTTTTTACTTTGGCCATGTTTAGCATTTAGCATGTTTAGACTTGAATCGGACTACACATGTCAGCCTTTACTCCTGACATGAATCACTAAATCTTGGTCGCCAAGGACCCTGATGCTGGTTAGATAATACTGACCACTGCAGACTGGGAACAGCCTGCAAGAGCTGCAGTTTTGGAGATGCTCTAGCCCAGTCGTCTAGCCATCACAATTTGGCCCTTGTCAAACTCAAATCTTTACGCTTGCCCATTTTTCCTGCTTCTAACACATCAGCTTTGAGGATAAAATGTTCACTTGGTGTCTAATATATCCCACCCAATAACAGGTGCCTCGATGAATAGATAATAAGTGTTATTTACTTCACAGGTCATAAACTTATAATGTCATAATATTATGTCTGGTTGGTGTACACAAATATTTATTATTACACTATATTTATTGCTCCTGTGCACAAAGTGAGCTCCTTGAAGATATGGCTTACATGTTTTGGAGAAGAAGATCTTGAGTGGCCTGCTATAGAGCTCTGATCTCATCCCTACTGAACACCTTTGGGATGAATTGGAACACTGACTGCACCCCAGGTCTCCTCACCTACATCAGTACCTACCTTTCATAACACCCTTGTGGCTGATGAACACAAATATCCATAAGCACAATTCAAAATCTAGTGGAACATCTTCCCGGGAGAGTGGAGGGAATTACAAGAGTACATTGCGACTAAATGTGGAATGCAATGCTTTTACTCTTACTGTGCCCAATACTTTTGGCAATATAGTGTACATCAATTCCCAACTTGATTCATCTTTGATAGGCTTAATAAAGTGAAACAAAATGTATGTATGAAAATGAAAACATTTACCGAAAAAGTTAATATTGTACCTTTACTGGCTGCCCCCTGACAACACTTATTGCTTTATCCTGTGCTTGTTCACTGGTCCGTGCATTCCAACAGTATCTATTAGTTGTGCTAGATTCTGATGAGCCATTATTTATTTCAGTAACCTGATATATTTTTGTGAAATTTAAGAGTCATTTAAGTAATATCATAAACAATTAATATAACATCAAGCAGAAAACTTGTTGAGCAGTTTATTGGGAACAGTTTCATTTTTTACTCCCTGAATGCAGACAGAAGTAGAGATATAAAGTTGTAATGGATGTTTCTGGCTGCTAATGAACATTGTAGCTAAATAAACAATGTGATTCTTTAGTTTGTTTAAGGTGTAAACAGAGAATATAGTGATAAAAGAAGAATAAATAAAATGGAGATACACTTTTTCCATATGGTAACAATGATACAATGTTGAGCTGCATTCATTAGTTTTCTCCTACCTTCCAGGAACATTAAAGTAGGTGGTGGAAATTGTCCAAGGTTTAAATAATTGTGTGAATTTATATGTGCACTGTGCTCCAAAAAGGACTGGAGTCCCATCAGGGCAGTATTCCCACCTCATACACACATCTGTACACTCCAGATCCGCCATGCCCTGGCCAGATTAGTGCTCTTACCGAAGATAAATAATGTATGCCGCAAGTCGAAATTCAGGAAAAAAAAATATGCGCATGCTGCTAATGCCTTCGAGACCTAGCAACAACGAACCAATTTTAATCTCCAAAACAAGCTTTTATCACTACACTAATAACTAGCAGAAGCTTATTTTTGCCTCCTGTTTCTAAACTTAATGCACAAACATCCATTTGCAGGCTGCTGCTTAAGCTAGCACCCTCTTGCTAATGCCACTCCCTTATGTAGGCTGAACAGCACTGACGTTTGACCTTATGCTTCTGAAGCAGACTGAAACTGTTTCTGATAAGCCTTCACATTTGTTCTTAATGAACTTCAGGGCAGACAAATATAGCAGGATTCTTTTGCAGTTATACATAAATGCTTCACATTTACCCTACGGACGTGGCATTAAGGAGGCCTAAGCTGATATTTCCTATTGTGCATGTGTGCAGGAGATTGCACGCAGGGGAAGCCACAGGGGCCTGTCAGATTCGTTAGCTCTTCCAGTAAGGAAATGGGGCAACTGGTCATTCATTGTCCAGACAAAGACTGCAAGCGTCTACAATTGCCCAAGGAAGCATCAGGATTCAGAAGACAGTGCCAGGCAGTGTTGCTCGCTTGGGCATAGATCATGGGGGACAGTTAGTGTGTCACTTACTGTGACCAGCTTGATGGAGAAGAGCTGCCAAGTCAACTTATGCCATAAAGAGAACATATTGCAAGAGCTTTATAATAAAGATGAAGTAGGAAGAATGAAGAAACTGTCAATTGTGAAACTTCTTTTTTATTATTAGTGTTATTTTTAATCTCTGAACATGGGCAAAAGCATGGTATAGTGCAGAAGTGTAAAGAGTAAAAGTGTAAACAAGAGTAAAATGTAAAGAGTTAAAGTATAGATACTGCAAACCTTCATCCATTACATGGTAAAAGTCAGCAATTCAAATATGACTTGAGTAAAAGTTTTAGAGTATTTAATTTGAATTTTGAAACAATTGGATTTGTGTGGTTTTATTTGATAAAATACACCTCAAATTGTACACCTCAACACTGCATTAACTAAAATCAACAACCTCTTCAACCTGGCAGAATGAAACAAAGATCAAACAATTTGGTCAAAAAAGAAAAAGCAATATTTTAAAAAAGGTATATTCAATTAACAAATAAAATTACATTATTATGTCACAAAGTAAAAAAATAAAAGGGGGTTGTCGAAAGAGGAATATATCTTAAGAGTACAGGCATAAACGAATATGAATACATTATTTCAAATAAGGACAATAGATTGCATAATAGAAAAATTCGACATTTTTATGAAAGCATCTGCTTCAGACTATTTTTCTGACGCAGATTTTTCGCCCTGGGAAAAAACCCCCACTGTGGACACAAACAAATAAAATTAGATTGTAAATATATAAACAAATGCGCATCAGTAGTTGAGAGGAATAAGGAAGTTGAGTGATGTAGGTGAGGTTGAGGAATTGTTGAATCCAGTATTCACAGAGCATGACACCACTGGAATTTGTATCATATTTCCACAGTGGTAGGATACACATTTAATAGAAATAAATCCTTTCGGTTTAGACCACACTTATGTCCACTTGAAATCGAGATATGTTTGGATCAGAAATTTGGAAAAATTCCACATGGGCTTCTTTTCTGTCACCTGTAAGATGAAGTCTTAGAATTCAGAATTATGATATTTATGAGTTGGTGACTTTCGTAGCTTTCCTCTGGAACTGGAACTAACACTAAGAATTCAAAATAAATCCACTGGACTTGATTTCGTTGGTAAGTACCCAACAAAATGTGATAAGAACTTTCTAGCAGACAGCTTTGAAAAAAAAAAAAATCTGCCTAAAATTTCAATTACTCCTCCTTCCTCCACCCCTGACCAATCAGTCAGCTTGTTTATCGGCACTTTACGAAGTCGTATAAATCACGTTGGACTCCATCGACCAGCATCTCACTCATGATCAGTAGCTCAGAACAGCTAATGGATTTGCTGCTTGCTTTGATCAATAGCAAGTTCAGAATTGGAAGAAGCAAGATAGTTTTGTTGTTTGTTCCTTTTTTCCTGTAGATTTTTTTGAAGGTCTTCGAGAAGGTTGCCATTTCTAGTTATGTTTCTCAGTAGTTGCACTTGTCCTGCATGGCGGGAGAGAGAGAGTGCTAGACCCTGGCATTAAACCAGTGCAGAGACTGCGAGCGAAAACGAGCCATAGCCAGCCTACAGAAAATAAATACGGATGGCGAAGGGAGAGATGAGCCGCTGATCATCTGTTTTGCCATCTGCTCTTGCGAGTGTGTGGACAGATCTGCGGCAATGGTTGCTTGGTCCTCTGAGGACTGTTGTTTTTAGGGCATAGGATCACCAAGCATACATAGACAAGCTCGCAAGCAAAGGTTAGATGCTCTGATTGAATGAATGGTGCATATGAATATGCTAAATACGTCCACGGACACATACACATCCATATATGTGATATGTTATTCCCCCAAACACACACACACACACACACACACACACACACACACACACAATTCTAATGCACACATTCTAATACACATCGAAATGGGCAGCCAATCATTACTACGCTGATCTACAAATCAGAACCGTGTGTATGTGTAGGTGTGTGTGGTCAGGTTTTCTATGCCTTTTTGACAGTTTTGATCTTTTGGAATTTTTTGTCTTGTTATTGTGTGCAAAACTTCATTTTTTAAAAAGAAAAAAAATCTACTTATAATTAATGCCACAGAAGGTTGGGAATAGGTTTTGGTGGAGCAACGCGTTAATTAGATGCATTAATAATGATGCCAGTGGCAGGTCCTCACAAGGATAGTATGACAAATGTGTGTGTGCTTGACTCTAGCCTGCTTTTTTTTTTTTTTTTTTTTTTTCTCAAGCAGCTGGGTTGCTGCTGACATCAGGAGCAGTTGGGATAGTCCAGTGCCAGGCTGCAATGGGATGGATGATCACTCAGTTGGCAGTGTCCTGCAATGTGACGGTCTGCTACTCTCTCTCTGCAATCATAACTTCAAGTTCAGTGTTCTCAATAGGGTAGAAGACACACATAGAGAACAAAAAGAATGACTGTAAACGCTCCCAGTTCTCTCTTTGGGGGTGAATTTGCTCTGCTGGCCGGTAATAGTGCGAGTGGGCATTTATGAGAGAAGGAAAAAAAAAACCCAAAACAAAAAAAAAACCCACTGCCTGCTGAATAATACATATTCCTTATGGGAAAAAGAGAGGACTGAAGCACAGTCAGAGCTCTCAAAATCAATTTAGCTGCACGGATGGAAGCTGCAGAGCAAAAAAAAGCAAATGGCAAACATCTCCGTGGTTGGATGCCTTCATATGCTCATGAATGTGTTTTTATACCGGGACATTTGTAGCATGCGAGTGTCAGAGAGAAAAAAAGGGCCAAGGCTTGCGCATGTGCAAGCGGGCCATTTTCGGAGTAATAAAGTCGTGTGTGTTGGCCCGATGAAACATAATGCTTCATATAGGGAGTCATAAAGCACTTTTAATTTAATTAGCTGCACCGTTCGAGGATCGATAGCTTGTCAGTGGCGATTTAGTGACCGGCAAGGGATCTGTGATCAAACAGAGGCGGAATGCTTTTATTCACCGTGGCAGGAAGGGATAGGATCTGTCTTTTACTGTTTACATTCTCAGTTTATGACTTTGTTAAATGTCAGCCATGACTCTTGTTGATGAGTAACTCCTGTTTGCTTACCACAATCCGACTGCAATCCCCCTTCCTCCCCCTACCCCACAAACCCATTGGCTAATGGTGCATTCGGACTCCTCAGTGGGCCGCTGGGTGACATGCTGGAAACTCCAAAGAGCATAGGAAAAAAAAGAGGGAGGAGTAGAGAGTGACTCAAAAGGCTCTGTCCATCATGGTCTGAATGAGAAGAACCTCAGGGGGGGTGAAAAAGGATACACACAAGCCCCTTCACTACACTAAGCGCTTTCTTCTCGTCCAAATGCTGCCTTTATTTCAAATGTTGAAGCCAAGTAAGTGCAAGAAAGAAAAGAAGGCCAGAAGCAGAAATGCAGACAGTGTTAAAGGGGATTTGTCCCTCATCTCAGCCCAGCAGCTTCAGTGTGTGGCTGGCTGTTCTCTTTGATACAAGACGCCTCAGTAATACACAAACCCATTTTTTTTTCCCCTGGGTGCCGTTACATTGCCCCATGTGCTGGAGAGATACCCACTATTTCATGGAAAAAGCGACGGATTTGCCATTTCCCTCCTGCAGACACGCTGTGGTCTTCAGTCTGTTTGAAGCGCTACCAAGCACTGACAGCCTCTGTCATTCTAAATACCTCTGGCACTGAGCTACTAAGGTGGAGGACTGTGAAAAGCATCCTGGCCATGTGCTGAATCTCCTTGACGGGGTACCGCGAGTGCTCCTGTGGTTGATCCGAGCTGCTAAAACTTGTTTAACAACCCAAAATATTCTTTGGTTTTGTTTTAAAACCCATGGAACAACGCATTCTTTTTTACCAGCTAGGAACAAGCACTCTCTGCAGAAGACACCCACTCAGCTACCTCATACACAACTGAAAGGTTAAACTCTGAAGGAGTCCATTTGCCATGCTGAGCGAGAGAGTGGAACAGCAATGAGTATTGCTGATCACATTTCTCACAACACATGCTCCAACAACACTGCAACATGCACTCTATAAAACACACACACACACACACACACACACACACACACACACACACACACACACACACACACACACACCTGAGTGTTTGGGGCTTTGGATGGAGTGCAGCTTGCTGTAAATCAGAAGAACATAACAGGCTGTGATTAAGGGCAGAGACACTGCTCTTCTGAGGATCGTAAATAGTCCCTGAGCTTGTCAACTCCTAAGGATATGACAGTATACCTGGCAAAGACAATCTGGCATAATATCAACACTAACACTGTCATTTTAGAACAGCATATGGAATATGAATATATTATATAAAATGAGAAAATAATGCATAAAAAAACAATACACAAAACTGTATAAGGGGACACCCTGGTGTTTAGCATCTTTTACAGTTTGCCAAAAAGGTTTGTCAAATTGATGATAAACGACTGTACAGAGGATAAAACAAATATATATATATATATATATATATATATATATATATATATATACAGTGGTAACTTGATGTACAAGTGCATTAATGTACAAGTTTTCCGAGGTACGAGCGGTCACTCGGTAAATTTTTTGCTTTGTTACGCGAGCAAAAAAAAATTGAGGTACGAGCTCGAGACGCCGCTGCTAGATGGCGAAGCGAAGCCAGAAAGCGAAGATTGTGAGGAAAATTAAGATAAGCAAAGAAGAAAAAGTAAAAAAAACTAAAGTTTAGGGATACGTAGTGTACAGTAGTGATAGTAAAAAACGAGTTTTCCCTCCGCCTCCGCTTATCGCCTCTACCCCCCCCCCCCA
>JAAIIK010000060.1:997826-1009435 GCA_014706435.1 Silurus glanis | reverse complement strand
TTTTTTTTACATTTTGTTTACTTACAAGTACACTCCTGTATTCAGTCCTCTCTGCACACTGTACTGTATAATATATAGTAGGTTTACTGGGGGTGCTATTTTGTGTTTAGTGTATTTGTCCTACACTGTCTTGTGTTGTCTTTGCACTGTCTGTCTTGCACTGTTTGCAGCAGGTTGCACACGGTGCACTTCATGTGGCGAGGACTCTTTCTAGTCCTTAGCTTTGTGTTTTCTGTTATGAAGCTTTATGTTGTTTTATGTAGCAACAAGGTTTTGGAGGAACGTTGTCTCAGTTCACTGTGTTCTGTGTCAGCTATGTATACGGTTAAAAATGACAATAAGAAGCTTCTTGACTCAACTTGAATAGGCTATAGAAACTGGACAGAGGATCTGACTTTGTATTGCACTTTTATGCTAAGTCTGACTTTACATTGCATCATTTATGCTAAGTCATCTGGATAATTAGTAATAGTACTTAGAGAGATCATGTCTTGCAGCCTGGGAAAAGCCTTCACATGGTGAAAACTTTGACATTTTCTTCGGTATATAGCTCTGAAAAGTAGAGACTTTCTCAAATTTAGTAGGATTAATGTTGGAAGAGCACTATGGGCAGTTTGACAACTGTTAGCTGCCTACAAACTGAAACAATGACCAATCAGGCTTATGACTATTTCATTACAGCACAAAGTCATATAAGAACTTGATCAAAGTGTGGCATTAATGACCCAAGAGGTATGGAGGTTAAGGTCAGGATTAGTGTTTGCATTTTGTATTCTTTAAATGAAATATGACCACATGACCACTGCTCAAAATCATTCACCGGTTGCTCTTGGTAAACTGCTGTTGGTAAACTCATTGTTTACTGTAACATCTTAATAATGTGAATCCAAGTGCCAAACGTGTGTAATTAATAATAAACAATTCTCTCTTTGTTGGAGGGATGGCATTACTGTCACCCATGTCATTAAAAGTGGAATTAATCAATACCAGTAGTCCCTGATTTATGATGGAGATTTGTTCTGATGACCCAATCGTAAGCTGAAAATATCGTAAGTCAAGACATGGCCTAGCCTACTCAGGAGTGTTAGGGTAGTGTACTGTAATTTAGTCTTCATCATGGCACCTGCTAGTGGGCAGGATATATTAGGCAGCAAGTGAACATTTTGTCCTCAAAATTGATGTATTAGAAGCAGGAAAAATGGGCAATCGTTAGGATTTGAGTGAGTTTGACAAAGGCTAAATTGTGATTGCTCGATGACTGGTCTGAGCATCTCCAAAACTGCAGCTCTTGTGGGGTGTTCCTTGTCCACAGTGGTCAGTTTCTATCAAAAGTGGTCCAAGGAAGGAATAGTGGTGAACCAAGGCTCATTGATGCACATGGGGAGCGAAGGCTGGCCGTATGGTCTAACAGACGATCTACTGTAGCTCAAATTGCTGAGGAAGGTGGCCATGATGTTATTCCTGGTCAGTGTATATAGAAAAGGGCAGTTAGTGTCTTCCTTTATGTGTTCAGATTTATGTTACTTAGAAAGGGCTGTATTAACTACATTTTAGACTTTACCCCCCTGCTGGTTGTAACATTTGTGAGATTAGGAAGAAATGGCTGGTGGGTTTCAATAGGCAAATGACCAAATTTGGGGAAATACAGTATGGAGTTAAAAATGGTTAAGGGATTGGATTGCATTTGATCAGGAAAAAACAATATTACACGCAGTAACAATGTTTCTGTATAATAAATTGTCCATTGCAGAATAGAATTTTGAATGTATTCTGTTGGATTCAGACTCACAGGAACGGCATCTATCGAGGGGATTTCCTGCTCTTGATGCTTTTGTCTTGTTTATATACAACACAGAGAGACCTCTGTTTCCCCTCTGCCTTTCTGTTTTCTTTGCTCTCCTCCTCCATGGGGATTTTTGCCACTTTCCCGTCTTTCTATTTCCATCACTGGCTGAGCGACTGAGCGTCTTAGCTAATGGTGTAATAGCTTTAGCCTCTTATTGCTTGTTTTGTTCCGAAGCCATAATGGACGCCAGAGCTGGCGCACTGGCCGTGGCTAAAAGAATCGCTCAGTAGAGCATCATTGCCCAATGTGCTGCAATGTCATGAAGGTTGTCTAACTGCCAAATGGGGGATTGTTATGTGTGTCATGAAGTGAACTGGCCAGTGCTTGGCACTGCCAACACTAATGCCAGCACACTGCACAAAGAATCACCGGTGCAGCAGATCACACTCACAGCTGTATATTCTAGTGGGTCAAACATGTTGTAGTTTTTAACTGACCATGAATATTTAACTGCTGGGGTCAAGTGAGGTGGGAAAAGACTGTAAAAATCAATTCATTGGATTTTTAAATGGTCTTTGGTGAAAAAAATGGAGAGGAAAGTAAATTTTAATGCTGATGCATTGGAATAGGCTGATGTTTTATTACTGCATAGCTGAGAAAAGGAAAAGCAAAATTTCAGCAAGTTGCCCTTTTTTGCTGTTTTGTTGCTTTTGTGTATATGTGTGTGTGTACATGGGCCTGAGTTCTTGTGCTCTCTCTCTCTCTCTCTCTCTCTCTCTCTCTCTCTTTCTCACACACACACACCGTCATGCCCATAAATTAAATTCTCCAATCAGAGAGCATGAAATACAAATAAAGAAACAGAAAAAAGCTATCCCTCTGTGAAGCGATGCGTGCCAGCATACTTTCATCCCATAGCATCTTTACCCAAGCAACTCTAACAGCATAACATTCAGAAAGGAGGAGTGAGTGGTACAGAAACCATCTGCACCAAGCCTTGGCTGCGTGCATAGTGATTCCTTGCTGTTTTCTGGGCCATGCTGAGCACGACAACACAAGCTAGAGGCTGATATCTCTATTTTGCATGCAGGCTTTTAGACGCCTGGAGCCTGGGGCATGGTGCACAAATTCCATCAGCTTCTAAATATTCAAGCCCCCTGAAATAGATGGATATATAGATAAAGAGTGAATGGGGGGTGGTACAGAGTTAGGAGACCTACATTTTGTGGAGGTAAATGCATAAGGTCATAGGAGATACATATCTTAAGAAAAAGCATATGGAGACATTTGATGAAGGATAACAGGGTCTTGGGTATTTTCATGCATTTCCTTCACCGGGTTCCTGAATTAGATTTAAAACCAGAATGCTTGCCTATGAAGCCATTAATATAGCAGTCCCACCCCTAGCTGATGGAAGTGGTTCAATTCTGAATGCTACCTTGTAAACTTTAAGCCAAGCTCATCATGATTTGCTGCCCTTCAAGACACAAAGACGAACATAAAGTCTTTATTCTGTACTAGTTTCTGTGCGATTATTTTGGCAGCCATTTCCCTATTCTTTTTCCACCTTACATTTTTACATTTTACAGTCACTAACAGCCTTTTCATTTAGTATATGATGGTTGCCATACTTTCATAATACCAAGCTAGCAGATGTGGAATAAAACTTTGAGGCATGTGCTAATATAATTAACAATGGGGTGGAGTGAAGAAGGTGTGGGGTATGGAGAAGGATGATCCGCTGTGGTGACCCTTAATGGGAGAAGCCAAAAGAAGAAGATAGGCAAATCTCAAAAAATGCATGTTCTATTCACAATTAAACAAAAAAGCATCTAAAAAGTTTCAACTGAGAATATATACCAATTTAAAGAAATTCTTTTCAAAAGTCATTTTGAATTTGATGGTTGCAACATTTCTCAAAAATGTTGGTACTGGGACATGTTTACCACTGTGTAGCATCACGCCTTCTTTCTGTGTACATCTGGGGACTGAGGAGACCAGTTGCTGAAGTTTTGGGAGAGGAATGTTGTCCCATATGTGTCTGATACAGGATTCTATCTGCTCAACAGTTCTGGGTGTCCTTTGTTGTGTTCTTTATTTCATGAAAGGTCTGGACTGCATGCAGGCCAGTTCAGCACCATGGTGGGCACCATCTTTGAATAGACCACCTGTCTACCATGAAGCCTTTCCAGTGATGGAAAACTTACATCTAAGTGTTACAATCTGCACCCAGTAAAGACTCTATAAATGTAAAAAAAAAACCTAAAATACCAGCATACTGTGGTAATAAATTTATTAGCCTTAGATTATGTGAAATGTTCCTCATCCGACAGTCCTAAAGACGTTTCCCATGGTGGAAACTTACCATACATATAAGGAAAGACTCTAATTGCAGTATGTTTATTATTAGCCATTCATCAACCAACAGTTCTTACTATAGAAACAATGACCTGTGACCAATCATTACATTACTATAACACCTTCTAACCAATCAGCTTCAAGAATTCAACAGCTCTGTGATTCTAACGGTATACAAACAACATACACTATATTGCCAGATGTCAGCTGACACCAGGTCATAAGTATATGTGCTTTTCTGAGCATCACATTCCACATTTAGTCCCAAATAGCTCTTACAAATCCCTCCACTCTTCTGGGAAGAAGTTCCACAAGATTTTGGAGTGTTTGGAGATTTGTGCTAATTCATAAGGATGGTAGTATAGTCAGTTACTGATGTAACTAAGGTGAGAAGGCCTGGGGTGCAGCCAGCATTCCAATTCATCCCAAAAGTGTTTAATAGGGTTGAGGTCAGAGCTCTATAGTGGAAGATCTTCCACTCCAAACCATGCAAAGCACATCTTAATGGTGTTTGTGTACAGTGGCACTAACATGGAACGGTTTTGGGTCTCCTAGTTCAAGTGAAGGGAAAATGTCATGCTACTGCATCCAAAGACACACTATACAATTGTGTGCCTTTGTGATAACAGATTTGAAACACATATGGCTGGAGATGTCAGAACCCAGCCACCCCTCACCCCCACCCCTATCCTGTTCTACCACAAATTTGGGTTTTTTCAGTTTGGAATAATCTGGAAGAAGATCCTAGTGTATAAATGACGTCTATGCAGTAAATCACTATGTACTAATGTCAGAATAAGCATTTAATGCTGTTCATGATTTCTACTCTTTCTGTTTGTGTTTGATATAACTAAACAGAATGGTGAAAACAAGTCATGTAATTTCACCGCCAGTGTGAATGAAGTTTCATACAAACATTAATCACACAACAACAAAACTACAACAATCATATGTATCAACAGTCGATCCTGTTTAGCCCTAGTTGTTGCTCTCTTTGAGGCAGTTCGGAGTCTGTACCAGCAACAATTTGCTTTCCAAAATAAAAAGCAACACACTTCAGTCTTGATTACAGTCTATCAAATGCCATAAATAAATATACATTCAAATGTAAATGTCAAACACATCTAAAGAGAAAAAGAAACATGCAGTGAGCTAGAAACTGAGGAAAATATTGTTGGATAATAATATTTGCATAGCCAAATGCAATGCAAGTGTTCTGAGACATGCAGTGGAAAAAAGGAATATATTGCTAAAACAAATATGGCCAGGGAATATTTTTAATATCATCTGTAAGCACATTCATATAAGGCTGTTGTATGAAGGACCATTTCACAATATTAAAAATAACCAAAGGAAAAAAAGTACCTAGGCACAAAAACAAACATGGTTAACAGTTTATTTGGAGACACTATACATGGCTCATGTAAAAGAATTTAAGCATTCTTATGATTTCGTAAGATTTAAAGAATGATATTTACAAGAACATACGGGGGGTTTATGTCAGTATTCACACAATGATGATTTCAAAAGTAAATGAAATTATACTTAACATATATTTTTTTTTAATTAATGAACAATTCTTTAGAAATTCAACAAGTTATACACTATATAGAAAAATGCTTCTGGACACCTGACCATTTGCTGTTGTCATAATTCCCATCCATATGGGAAGATTTTCCATTAGATTTTGTGGAGATTTGTGTCCATTCAGCCACAAGGGTTTTAATAAAACCAGGCACTTATGTAGGAGACGTGAAGAGGCCTGGTGTGCAGTCAGCATTCTATTTCATCCCAAAGGTGTTCAATAGGGTTCAGTTTAGAGCTCTATAGCAGGCCCCTCACAATCTTCTACTCAAGCAATGGGTTCCTGGAGCTGGCTTTGAGTCATTTAGTTCATGCTGGAACTGGTTTGGCTCTCCAAGTATAAGGGAGGTGAAAATTTAATGCTACTGCATCCAAAGACACCTTACGACTGTGGAATGTACTAAAGATGCTTCATAACGGTGCTCACAATGTACCAGACATTCTTTAGTGCAGCTTAGGGTTATTAATTGCATTATTAATTTACATTAAATTATATGTATGAAATGATACTTTCTCACAAATAAAGGTCCCATCATGTATGGCTCAGGTGGTACCAACAAGGCAATATGCACCAATCAGGCATAACATTATGAGCACCTGCATAATATTGTTTTGGTCCAACTTTTCCTGCCAAAAAGTTCTGACCCATCGAGCATTAACAGCATGAACTTCTTCAGCAATTTGAGCTACAGGAGCTCGGCTGTTGGATCGGATCACACGGGCCAGTCTTCGCTCTCCACATGCATTAATGATCCTTGGCCGCCAATGGCCCTGTCGCCGGTTTACCACTGTTCCTTCCTTGGACCACTTTTGATAGATACTGACCACTGCAGTCCAGAAACAGCCCACAAGAGCTGCAGTTTTGGAGATGTTCTGACCCAGTTGTCTAGACATCACAATTTGGCCCTCGTCAAACTCACTCAAATCCTAATGCTTGCCCACTCTTTCTGCTTCTAACACATCAATTTTGAGGACAAAATGTTAATTTGCTGCCTAATATATCCCACCCACAAACCATGCCATGGTGAAGAGTGATCAGTTTTATTCACTTCACCTGTCAGTGGTCATAAAGTATTGCCTGACCGGTGTATTTGGTAATGTGTTTGTTACTTAAATATTTTATAGGTTTAAATAGCTTTAAAGATAATCATCCTAATCTTCCTAAATGTCAAGTTTTATACCATAAATTGTTTTGAAGGCATTAATGGAAGTGGATAGTATAGTTCTGTTGAAGAACTTGATTTTGTTGTTGTTTTCTGGTCATACATTTTGTCACTCCATATACTGATATCATCCATGCAACGTTCTCAGAAGGTGGTCACATGAAAAAAAAAGAACTATCTCTTATCTTAGACATGCCTTACACATACACACACATACACAGATAGTCCTCCAGCCCAGTCACTTTATTGGTGATCTGAGCTGCAATGAGCAGATAAAGGCAGGCAGGACTTTCCATAAATGCACTTATCACATGCCAACAAGCTTTCCTATTTCCTCATGATTGACAAGTCGGCCACTTGGGATTCGACATGCATCTTTGTTTTCCCCATGTCAGGCACACACATCTAGGAGTGTTGACAAATATACACAATCGTACAAGAAACACAAAATTAAAATGACGTACGCATCCTTAAGAGTATGTTAAATGATGTGTGTATAAGCTGGTGTATATGTGTGTTACTTAATTGATTGGTATTGCTTAATTACTTAACCGAGTGAGAGAGCGAGGGAGAGAGAGCGATAGAGAGAGTGACAGAAAGAGCGAGAGAGCAGCATTGACGTTAAAATAACTATTGAATAACATTATCTTATTCCAATTGTACATGTTAAAGAGAGTGTGATTATAATAGGCAGCAAATATCAGTTAAAACAGTTGAAGTTGATGTGTTGGAAGCTGGAAAAATAGGCACGTGCAAGGATCTGACAAGGGCCAGATTCTTCAAAACGGTAGGTCTTATGTTCCTGGTATGCTGTAGTTAGTACATAGCAAACACGATTCAAGGAAGCTGCCACTGCTGGGCCCCTAAGCAAGGCCCTTAACCCTCAACTGCTCAGTTGTAGACCTGATAATTGCAAGTCGCTCTGGGTAAGAGCGTCGTCCAGAACACGATAAATTTAAATGCAGACAACCCAGGCCGCCACTCTCTGCGGAGAAATAATGCGAACGTGTGCGAGTCAGACAGCCAATAAGAAAATCAAACAGCAAAATGAAATCCCGAGGAGCAGCGCTTTCAGCTCCCCAACTTAGTGGCATGAATTTTTCATCACCATTTCAGTGCGGCAATATTACCTCACACTCTTTAGCCTACCACTCAATAAAGAGCTTCATATTTCATTAACGGCCTCTTCCTGTGCTGAGGCTGCTGTCATAGCCACAACATACAGCAGAGCACAAAATCACACACTTACACACACACACACAGCATGCCACCTAGCAAAGCGCCTACACATTAAACCCAAACCACACTGCCAAACTTGGATTTACCTCTGAGATTGAATGTCAGAGTGAGATATTAAGACATAGAAACAAAGTGTTTCCTGAATGTCATACAGGTTTTATTTTTATTTATTCATTTCTTTTTTCTTTATACAAATGAATTGTTAAATGGAATTGTATAAGCTGTACAGGAAGATATGGAAATGTAATCTTATATAATAATCTGACGGAGGCCTTTTGACTTAACCATATGCTTTTAGAGCTAATTATCCCCTATCATTTGTATTTTAACGACTATATCTGTTTGTTTATTTTTCAAAACTAACGTTGATATTTTCAGAACAGATTCAGCTGCTGAAGAAAAAAAAACACGAAACCAAACAACACCATTGCAAGGTTCACCTAAAAAGACATTACATATAATTAATACAATTCATAAAGCAGTTTATTTATTAAAATGAGACAAACAGGCTTTTTTTTTTTTTTATGTAGGAGAGGTATGTTTATGTTTATGTTTATGCCTCTTTGCACAAAGCGAGCTCCATGAAAATATGCTTTATGTTGGTTGGAGTGGAAGATCTTGAGTGGCCTGCTATGGAGCTCTGACCTCATCCCTAGTGAACACCTTTCGAATGAATTGAAACACTGACTACACTCCAGGCCTCCTCACCTCACCTACATCAGTACCTGACTTTACTAACATCCTTGTAGCTAAATGAGCACAAATCTCCACAATCACACTCCAAAATCGAAAACACTCAGAAGAGTAGAGATAAAAAAACAAACAAAAAAAACCATACAAATCTTATGGTCAGAGGTCCACCAACCATATAATGTAATGTATGTTGGTTTTTCATCTTGTTGAAAACTCTATGTATGGATAGAAGTGAACCCCTGGCAGGAGGACCCAATCTCAATGACAAAATAAAAGTGTCCAACTGTCCTACTTGACATCCACTGTCATTTACATAAGATCCAATCTTATAATAGAAGAAGAAGAATCAGAAGAAGGTATGAAAATGTAATAAATATGTAAAAATATGTACAGCATATAATATACATATGTAAATATATGTACAGCAAATAAATATAAAGGCTCTGGCAGTGTAAAAAAGTGCAAATGCTGATGATCAAGTACACTAAGAATGTATATACATTTATATATAGAACTGCATTATGATTACTGTCAGTAGTATCAGTAAAGCATCAGTGGACCATCAGAATCCCAGTGGTGTAGTGTGGAGATCAGTAATCATGGATCCTTCATGAATGATTTGAAGAGTAGTCTCAAAGACTGATTAATTCATTTGAGCAAAGCATCGCAAATTATTGATTATATGATTATTTACAGGAAACAGAATTGAGTAGTTTACCTCTCGACTCTTTTAGTCCGAGCCGTTGGTTACTTTATCTCGTGACTCCCATAGATGCTATGCCGTGCATTACACAGGAAACAGAATTGAGTTGTTCATCTCATTAATCCTCCGGTCCAAATCGCTCGTTCTTTTCTCACATGACTCCCATAGTCTCTATGAAGTTCTATAAACATATATAAATGATTGGAACGATAGTCAAAGTTTGTGTATGTAGATGTGTTGGGAGATCTTCTTATTGAAAATGTAAAAAAAAAATATTTTATTTTTGATAAAAGGAACAAAATGAGCTAAATGACACAAAAAAAAAATCTCATCACGAGTTCAGTAGGGTGATGGTAGCTGGAATAGTAGGTGATGGTGGATAGAAATGGGATGAGATGAGAAGCTTTGTAAGCTTGTAAATTGATTTCTCATTCTAAGTAACAGAACCTCAGTCTTTATTTACAGAAAACAAAATGCTGTTGATTGGTTTTCCTTCTTTTCGCACAAACTTCCAGCGGCAGCTTGATTATAACCTCACAAAACCTCACCTAATTCTTTGCGTTCAGAAACTGCACTGCTCGATGACATTGCCTATTCATTCTGCTCACGTTACTCATTATTATGGACATCTGTACCTCATTCGGTTCTCAAAATAAAACCAGGTAAAACTATTCGAGTTGTCTATACTCAATAACTCCCAACAGGAACTACAAAGAAACTGCATTCACACCGTGACAATGGTTCAGTTCAAAGGAAATTCACTATTTTTTATAGAGTATATAAGGATTTGAAGGTTTTATGACACCTAGAGTTTTGTGCTGCTCGCTTGATTTCATTTCATTATCCATGCAACATTTCTTCTTCCAGATGCTCCGTGTCCACTGGGTCAGGCTGATGTTTCAGCTATAGAGGTGAAGACAATGATCACCTATTCTCACGTGCCCTGTATTTATTTGGAATTAAGTATCAGAGCAGATTGGTCTACAGGAAAAAAAAAAGCCAGATGTTAATCACACATGGCGCAGGAGGGTTAATTTATTTATTTATCCTCTATAATGGGATGCATTTGCATACAGATGGTATAGTCTTGCCAAGACCAATGAAGATCACTCCTCTTTGGCCACCGAAGTGCCTCGCGGGAACACAGCGAGCATACTTAAGAAAACTTGGGCGCCAAATGGCACGGAAAATGGTGCCATTTTGTTTCTTGATCTTGAGCATTCTCTCTCCTCCACAGCTGCTAAGGGTTTTAAGTAAACCTAAAATGAAGGCGCTGGAGGCTAATCTTATTCACCGAGGATGAACATATGGGTTGCAGCGAAAAAAAAAATTCTCCGCTTGGAGCAATTTTTTCTAAGCATACTTGTGTATTGCTTTTTTTTTTGCATGTGTGTAAAATGGAAAGAGAGTGTGTAATCAGATCATAGGATGTCTATAGGCTGACGGCTGGGGTTGAGCTGGCTGTAGTTGAGATAACCTCTGCACTGGTGTCAAGCATAGCTGCACTTCAATTTGCTTCAAAGCAAGCAAAGAATGTGGAAGAATAAAAGCAAGCTGGATGACTGGGAAAAAATATTGCAGACCATCCCTCAATAACACTGTTAGTTCTTGCTTTTGTATTGCAGCTGCAAAAATGCACTAATACAATAACTAGTATTAAATAATAATGAAAAAATATGCCCTCAATGTTTCTGCCTTATCACCTGAGGTAAAACACGCTAATGATTAAAGTCTAGTGCTAGTTCACTTGAGAGAGAAAAGAAGAGATGCCTAGGTTTATTTTAAAGTATTTTTTTTCTACTTTATCAACCACAAACACCTTTTTCCTTGCAGAAGATAAAGTTATGAGATGGGTAAGAAAAACATGCATTTACCTAACTTGCTGTATGTGTGTGTGTGTGTGTGTGTGTGTGTGTGTGTGTGTGTGTGTGTGTGTGTGTATGTGCTCACTCTTGTATGTGTGGACAAGCAGCTATGGCTCTTTATGCCCTGATGAAGGCAAAGTGGAGAGGTTTTCAGGCCATGCTGCAAATAAAGACCACCCTAATGGACAGGAGATCATGGAGACCAGTGCCATCCCAGA
>JAAIIK010000060.1:982707-992826 GCA_014706435.1 Silurus glanis | reverse complement strand
TATTCTGTGTGTGTTGTCAATCGATTCAAATCTAATCGTGATTAATCTCATGATTGTCATGAGATATATCCATTACATTAAGTTACAACAGGTGTGTCTGATCTTTTCCACATTGGTGCAGGTTTTCATTCCAGCCAAGCAAGTTCATACCAAATTATACCTGTCTAAATCTAATCATTTTCATTTTCAATGACTATCAGGTGTGGATTTTGATTGATTTAAATTAGATTAAAACCTGAACCCATTTGTGGAAAATATTGGACACCTATGCCTTGCAAGAACAGCTTTCTGTGCATTCCATTTGCCATTTTCTGTATAGATTTGAAAACTACAAATGTTTGCAAATCTCAGATCAACAAGTCAAGTCAAGTTTATTTCCATAGCGCTTTTCACAACAGACATTGTCTCGTAGAAGCTTTACATAATTTAAAATTTAAGGTGAGCGATGTGTATTTATCCCTGATGAGCAGCCTGGACGACTGTGGCAAGGAAAAACTCCCTTAGATGTAATGAGGAAGAAACCTTGAGAGGAACCAGACTCAAAAGGGGAACCCATCCTTATTTGGGTGACATCAAGAGTTTGATCATAAATCTTTCAACAATACAGAACACTGGAGAGTGAGAACTAACATGAGCACTGGAGTATAAAATTATAAGTAATGTTCTTTCTACAGTCTTATACAGACATTTGAGGTTATGGAACCAGGAGCTCCTGAGCTACTCATAAAATAGCTAAAAATTTGCGATCATCATAGATCCCAACACCAACTTCTCCATGCCAGAGCCTTTAAACACTCAAAGAGGTCCAATGTCCAAATTCTACATGAGGTGGAATCCAAATGGCGCTGGTACGTCTCTAGATAGTTCGAAATATCAACAGGTATAGATATCCTGTTTAAAAAAAAAAAAAAAAAAACACAAACCAATTTCACATTTATATCTAATTACAGACCAACTCAATTTGGCTTACAGTTTGGTAAAACCTTCTAGAACACTTCCAATTTTTTAATATTTAAGTTTTGTAGCCTTACAAAAGTAAGCAGTAAATGGGTAGAGAAAAATATCTGAACAATAAACTGGAAACTCAAAACAATTGTACATTTTAAAGCTAAAAAAAGCCAGGCAAAAAATAAAAGTTTAAACATTTACAGCTGTTCTCCAGCAACGGAAGTAAATTAAAGCTTTGGCTGTTGGGGGAAATAGTTACTACAGGTGTCTCAACTTTGGCTGATTACAAATTACTTACAAATCCTTTGTCTGAATAAATGCAGTGTTAGAGTGTGTTGCTACATAATCTAAAGCAGGATTTGCACTCCTTGCAGGATATTATATATTTCTCATTATTATTTATTATTATTCATTATTATTTATTAGTCTCATTATTATTCCTCATCATTATAGTGGGAAAAAGGTGAATAAACAAAACACAAAATAAGTCCCTCATAAACCTTAAAGGTGCAACTCATAAGTTTTGAGAAATGCCATGGTGTCACTGAGTGGGTACAGTTTCCTGTTTCATCAAAAAAACACATGAAAACTAGGGAAAATGAAGGAAGCCTGCCAGAAGCCACAAGAAAATCCTGAAGAAGTTCTTGAGAGTCAACAGCTTATGTGATTAGGTGGTTCAGAAGACAATCACAGCTTAACATTGGTTGAACGAAGCAAGTCTCAGTTTCACCTCTGAAGAGAATCTATTCTGCGATTTAATTGACTGTGTGCACATTTGGCTGTTATATCCATTAAAAAAAACTTTCATTTTTGAGTATATTGAGACATTCAACTGGAAAAACATCAATACATTTTCCAAATATTTGGGATTTCTGACTGGAAATATATCTCTGCTCCAGTGTGTAAAGAATCATCATAGAAAATAACTATTTTCATGCTCTTTGATTAAATATGTTGATACCATCTTTAAGGTTAAGGTTATGTACTATGATATGTGCAAAAATAAAAAGTGCAAAACCTAATTGCATATTTTTTTGAGCTGTTTGTTCTTCCACACAACCAAATAGACCTTTTACATAGCCTTTCTATGATAATATATGACTTGTGACTTCATTTAACATGTAAATTTATACAAACTTGCAAATGATATTATGTGTGGTTGTATGTCATCATTGGATTTATTTGTAGAAATTATATTGCTAATTAAATGTATAGTAATGAGGTCTAATTGTAGCAATGCCTGCCGCTAGATTTTTATCTTCAATGGTACATACTGTGCCTTTAGCTAGATGAAAGAAATTACAGAATAACATCATTGTTGTAAGTTAAGGAAGAAAAATATGGCGGTACTGACATTTTGTTACTTATTGTAAAAAATAAGTAAGATAAACTTTTATAGTGGGAAAAAATAATATTTTAGTTTTAATTAAATTAATTTATTTTATTTTATTAAATAGTTTTGTATGCTAATTTTTTAACACTTCATTCCATTCTACATGTATTCCCCATTAGCTGTTATATTAGCTTTCACTCTTCTGGGAAGATGTTTCACTAGATTTTGGAGTGTGTTCTGGGATATGCTTCTGCTCATTCAACCACAAGGGTGTTATTAAAGTCAAGAAGTCAAGTACTGATGTACAGTAGGGTAAGGAGGCCTGAGGTGCCGTTCCAATTTATCCCAAAGGTATAATAGTGATGAAGCCAGAGCTCTGTATCAGTCAGCTCAAAAGCTTTCACTCCAACCCTTTGTAAACTATAACTTGATAGAGCATACTTTGTGTAAAGGGGCATTGTCAGGTTTGGGTCTTATAGTTCAAGTGAAGGCAACATTTAATACTACTAAATCCAAAGAAATCCTATATATTAATAATCCTATATACAGGGTTATTCAAAAATAATTAACCGAATCATTATGCAATATTTTATTAAGGAAAAGTAATACAAAACTCCAGCCAAGTCACAAGTATAATATTCACAATCCACTCACAATAACTCCTCTTTCAAATGGTCACTGACTCATTCCATGACCATGCTTGAGAACTAAAGCAATACGTCATGATATTGGTTCATTCTTTTTAAATAACCCTGTATATATTCTTTTGTCTATCTATCTATCTATCTCTCTCTCTCTCTCTCTCTCTCTCTCTCTCTCTCTCTCTATTATGTTAATTAATCCACACTACAATGCCAAAGACATGGCTGGTCTGCACTCATTTTATTTAAAAGGAAAGATATCCTTTAATTCCAGGTCTTGCCATAGGTTTTGCATTCACGCAGGCTAGCATAATCTAAGCCCTTTATAAAACACACCGCTTTTCTATCTGTAAAAATCCCAACTGATAATGACTTGTTAATTAATATTGCATAATTAATCCGTTTTAAGCTGCACTCTCGGCTCTTTAAATTGTGATTGGTCAAAGTGGAAGGCAGTTTGTGCAGATTTCCTGTTCATACCAACACATAATCATGTATTAACCTCATAATGAGGTTGAAACTGAGTCTTTAATAAATCCTCCACATGTCACAAATTCATTTTGATGAACTGTGCAACCCCCTTTTTACACTCTAATCATAGCGGATTACAGAGTGTGCTTAAAGCTGATCTGGGACCAGTTTTGTCCTTGAGTCCTTGAGTCCTTGACGGTGATGAATTTATTGTATTTGGACACCCAGTCATATATATATATATATATATATATATATATATATATATATATATGTACAGATTAATATCCTTGTAATAAACAGGACTTCTATGAGGTTGTACAATAGATTACACACACACACACACACACACACACACACACACACACACACACACACAAAACGGTTATCCTTTTACTCTGGTGTGTAGTTAGAGTGGAATTTGTTTCCAAACATGAACCTCTGATACACCCTCACCCACCCCCTGCTCATTAGATGCATATTTATATTAACCAATGGACTTTTTGTAACCCAAGTCAGTAAAGGCTACAGTCCTTGAACCAGTTTGCACATTCGTGCACCGCTTTTAAACTGGTTAGTAGTTCGCTTAGTTTGGAAAATAAATAGTGCATAAGCCTAAAATAAATCCAGTGTACAGTAGGTTAATAATAATTTTGCTTCTTTATTGTTTCATTGCTCCTGCATCTGTATTATCTGTGGCCAAGATTGTATAGCTTGTTAAATTATATGGTTTTCAGATGTTACTAACTCTGTATATGCTCCTTCAGTAAGCACATTCTATTTGGATTATGTATGGTGTGTGTGTGTATAGCTGGAGTGGAATAAGTGTAATGATTGAGCTCCTAGCAGTTATGTTGCTGTGCACGTTCTGGGCATGATCAGTGTTCCTATTTACTGTGTTTTTTTTCTCTTGGTTTTGGTACGGCACTTGTAACTCATCGCCGCCTGCTAATGCATGTTCTCATCCATAAAATTAGACAGCGAAAGCTCCAAATTTAATATTGAAAAAACAATATCATCTTTTAATGTTGTTGTTGCACACATTGAAGTTATAGTGAAAATTATATTAGCTTGTATAAGGACCCACTGATATACACTAATTAATCACATAAAATAATGCCTACTTGTAGGCAGAAACTGATACAATATCTGTGTAGTATAATGTGTGATATATTGTAAATAAGTGGCTTATGAATGGTGTATGGTTTTATATGCAAAGAAACATAATGTACAAAAATCCCCAAGCCATTATTAGCACAGGAGTTAGAAAATTTCTCATGGTCATTTATAGCTTTATTGTAAAAGAATCGACAAGGTTGCGAATTAATTTATATTTAAAGAATTCTTCAGTGGAAACTATCAAGGGCCTTGACAGTGGTTGCAGTTGATTCCACATGTGCAGTGCCGTTTGTGTGTTTACAGATGTGAATGAGAAATTGTAAAAAAAAAGACAAACATAAAAACAATTAAAAGAATCCTTGTGCATCTCTGAAATTAATTAATATTTTTTTTCTTCTTCTTTCGGCTTCTCCTATTAGGGGTCACCACAGCGGATCATCTGTCTCCATACTCCCCTGTCCTCTACATCAGCCTCTTTCAAATCAAATCTGATTCGTGATCCGCAGATTTGATTTGGCACGTTTTACGCTGGATGCCCTTCCTAACAAAACCCTCCCCATTTATCCGGGCTTGGGACCGGCACTAAGAGTGCACTGGCTTGTGCAACCCTAATGGCTGGGTTAAATAAATTAATATTATATTATGCAATAAAAAATATATATGAACAAACTCTTTACAGTATTGATATAATAAACAGTATTTGTATTTTAGGCTGTTCTCTAAAATATTAATAATTAAAATGATTATAAATACCTGTTATATACAAATCAAATTATTTACCATCCCAGAATTCAAACAACCTTTTAATAAGTCAATTAATAATGGTTATGGGACTTTCACTTACCCTAATTAAATATTCAGCAAGTTTTATTTGTACTATTTCTAATTATACCGACATTATATTTAGCAAAATTAGGCCTCCTTCATCACAGATAACTTTTACAGTGTGTGAGGTTTTTCTTATTGTTTGTTTGTTTTATTTAAACCTCAATGAAGGTTAAAAAATAAAAACAAATGACAGAATCATCACATTTTTAAGGGCAATTTTTTACCACAACCATGGCCATGGGATCACCTTGTAAATAGATTTTATTGGTTTTGTGGTGCTTTCTATGATTAATATAACTGAAGGAATTTCACTTTAATCTTTATGTGATAACAGAGTAACTTTCTTTCTGCTTCTCCCGTTAGGGGTCGCCACAGCGGATCCTCCGCATGTTTGATTTGGCACATGTTTTTACTCTGGATGCCCTTCCTAACGCAACCCTCCCCAATTTATCCGGGCTTGGGACCGGCACTGAAAGTGGCTGGGGTTGGTTCCCTGACCGGGGATCGAACATGGGCCGCAGCGGTGTTGAAATAAGGTGTGCTGGGAAGAAATAGGTTAGGTGTGTAGGTTAGTGTGATGGATAAGGGGTCTGTGGTAGCAAGAAATAGCAAAAAGTGGATGTTCTACTAGGAAATGGATAAGAAGATTTTGCTACGAAGAATTGTTAATGAGTTTGTACCAGCAAGTAATAAATAACTTGTGTTAGTAAGGTTACTGCGTTGGTACTGTTGAGCAATGGGTAAGAAATATATGATTTAGTAAGAAATGATGAAGGAATTAACCAAGAGACTGTGCTAGCAAAAATGAGAAAATAGTCAGTGCTAAGAAGAAATGAATAATGAGTTTTAGTGTTTGCTCATTCATGAACGATTCGTTTATTTTGAACGAGTCATCTCAAAGAGTGATATGTTCATTTTCTACTGGACGCGCATGTAAATCGCGAAACAGAATTATGTAGTTTACCTATCGACTTTTCTGGTCTAAGTCATTTGTTCTTTTATCATGTGACTCCCACAGACACGATGCAGTGCATTACACAGGAAACAGAATTGAGTAGATCATTTCATGAGTCCTCTGGTCCGAGTCGTTCATACTTTTGTCACGTGAACCCCATAGATGCTACACAATGCAATAGATTCGTTTTTTTGGTCAGAATCTTGACATTATATTAACACTAATGTCAAGATTCAGACCATAAAAAATAGATCTATTGCATTGTGTATCATATATCGGGTTCACGTGACAAAAGAACAAGCGACTCGGTCCAGAGGACTCATGAGATGAACTATTCAATTTTGTTTCCTCTGTAATGCACTACATAGCGTCTATGGGAGTGGTAACAACCCCACATCATATTAATATATTAATACAAAAGAATTTAAAATGTTGTTACCTAATGAATGTATCCTGACTGAACATCCACCATATAGAACACAATCAGAGAAAAGATGATGATGATGATGATGATAAGGTGATCAGGAATGACTCTGTTCTCAGTCATGTTTACATCGCTGACTCCCCCTGTCTCATCCATGTTAGCCATGCTTTTTGTTGCCTTTTGCCCTGCTCATTGTTAGCTTTGTAAGCCATCCTACATCTGTGATGTACGAGAGCCAGGAAATTAGGTTAAAAAGGCTGCGCAATGACAGTAAATATGTTGATGAGAAGAAAAAATATTGACATTTCACCAAATAGATTAAAACTAAAGTTACGAGCCTGTTTTGAAAATGTAAGCAGTAGAAAGTATAGATATTTGTGTAAAAATGCAATGAATGAAAGTAAAAAGTTGTCTGATAAAATAAATAGTAAAGTACTGAAACCAAAGAAATCTGCTTTAGTACAGTAACCAAGTATTTGCACTTTGTTACTTCCCACCTCTGCCCATCACTAAGGAGAATGTACCAACACAAAATGGGAAAGCAATGGGTAAGGAGTTTATGCTAGCATAAATTAGAAAGGACTGGGTAAAAAGTCTGTGCTAGCAAGAATTTGGAAGTATGTATTCAGTTTTTAGTTGAACCTAAATAAGGTCAGTACTAGCAAGAAATGGCTTGAGAGGCTTTGCTAACAAGGAATCATTAAGAAGTATGTATTGAAATGGTCAGTGAGTCTGTGCTAGAAAGAAACGTGAAAAGTGGAACTGGTTTAGCACAAGCCTGTGAAAAGCAAGCAGCCTGTGTATGCACGATACAGCTAAGAAGTGTGTGTTCTTGTAAGATAGGCTAAGTGTGTGCACTAGCAAAGAATGGGTAATGTGTGCACATACTACAATGAGATGGGTAATGTATGTTAGCGTGAGATAGCAAATCTGTGTTTGTTAGCTGTTCGATGTTCTAATTAATTTTGCAGTGGAAGACAATCTCAAACACAGTGTCAGAAATAGAACCGAATGTTTACAGTATAACTCTAGTCGTATGTCCTGAGGGACCAATTCATTACAGCCACTGTATTTTACTGACTGAGAAACAAAAAAAGAGCTTCTATTCCACTGTGGCTCAGAAACATTCAACATCGCATGCACACAATCAAGCGATGAAAGACATGGCAAAGACGAGTATGTTTTCATTCCTCTCTGAAGCAACTTCACTTTCAGAACGAGCATATCTGAATCAGAGCAAGTGCTAGCGTCGTGCCCTGTAAAAAAAATCCTCAGCCACACAGAGAGCAAGGGTGAGATTTGTATGAGATTTTTTTTTTTCCCCAGATAATGAAAAACCCTATCTCATACCCCTGCCTTTTTCCTCTCTGGTCCATGATGATAAGATTTACCGCTATGTTTGTGTTTGCTAATGCTTGTTTATTGAAGTTTTTGGATCCCTGAACATCACTAAGAGAATTCTAGCGCTGAATCTCAGAAGAGGGTCAGAGGGCTGTTAGAGGTTGCTTAGCTGGGTACATGAATTAGAAAAAAAACACTAGTCAAAAGATGTATTTTCTCCGGTTCCTGTAAATTCTAGTTTCGGATCTCTTTTTTGTTATCGTGCACTCTTTGCCTATTGGTGTATATTGTGTTCATGTTCAAATCTCAGGTCAGAGGA
Source organism: Silurus glanis (assembly GCA_014706435.1). NCBI lineage: Eukaryota > Metazoa > Chordata > Actinopteri > Siluriformes > Siluridae > Silurus > Silurus glanis. Next base: position 984,447 of record JAAIIK010000060.1, on the reverse strand, counting down.
AGTTCAAGTTAAGAAATGATGTATTCAGAATTACCAATGTGCCAATGATTGGAGAATAATGTGAATATTTCCTGCATACGGTTGAAGGAATATAGTATTTTTTTCACAATATTTGCGAGTTTTTTTTTTTACTATTCTATCTTTGGCACCAAATATACCTAAAGGTAAAATGTGTAGCTACCTGCATAAAAAGTTTGAAATGCAAGGGTCACTGACGGTAGATTATCATAGTTAACAACCTAGTGCTAGTCAAAGAAATAAATGAAATTAGTGCTAGTTAAGTTACTAATCAGATTTTAGCTGCAAATATTAGCTAGCCAGGTCATGCTGTTTCCTTTTTGATCCTCAATTATAAAATAAAGGTTAAGTCATTTCTTTTTTGTGTTTTTAAAATGGTCTTCATTACTAATAATAATAATAATAAAAAAAATCTCAACACTCAGCCATCATAAGGCTACGTTTAAACTAATCCGCATAAATTTGAAAATGGTGTTTTCATCTAAAAACGCTCCATGCCCACACTTTCATTTTTCAAATATTTGCTCATCCACACCGAAACGTCTGAAAACGGTTACGTCTAAACTATGCTTAGACCTGAGTCAGACCTGCCATTTATTTACTTTTAGCACATTGTCTACAATGTGGGATGTTTTGGAGACAAGGCGTGAGAGACGTGATTGAGATAGTTTGGACATGTGCAGAGGAGGGACATGGGGTATATCAGCAGAAGAATGCTGAGGATGAAGCCACCAGGAAGGAGGAAAAGAGGACGGCCACGGAGGTTGTTTATGGATGTGATGAAGGAAGACATGCAGCTGGTTGTTGTGAAAGAGGTTAGCTGTAGAAGACAGAGTGATATGGAGACAGAAGAACAAGCAATTTGCCATATGTAACTTTCTTTGAAGTTTCATAAATATGGTTGGTTTGAGTCCAATGACTTTTGTATATTTACTGATTAAAAAACTGCCATTGCTATTATATGATTCTGTTAGAAGTACTATGAGAGAAGCCTGTGGGATTAACAAATTTATATAACATATAAAACTTACCTATTATATATTTTTGTTAGCCTTTACAGTGACTCATAAGGAAATAAATATTTAGAGTCCCATTGTGTAGTGAGCCAGTGTCCTTATCATTGCTTAAACTCATGTACTCGAGATCCTGATTCAGAGCGCTGATTGAGACACACCAAATGCACAGAAAGCTAATTAGTTAGCTGGATGGTGTTGTGGTTAATGTGTGGATACCATGTTAGCTTTGTTTCTGTTTTTTTGAAAAGAATATTGTTGGAACTTACAGAGTTACTATAATTGCATTTTGTCTGTTGCATTGTCTCTGAAACATTTTGTTTTTACTTCTTAGCATGTGTTCATAGTGATGTTATCTTGCTAAACTTCTCAGCAAACACTGACTAACTAGATTAAATTAGAATTAGAATTTATAATCTTATAATTTAAGCAAGTAATGTTTATGGGAGTACATTAACTGTCTTAACACTTGGTTTTGAAGGAGTATAATGCTGTTGTTAGCAGCCTGCAGCACCAACCACCAATGCAGGCTATATATCTATATATATAAAGCTCAAATACCACTGACTGACTCACTCACTCATCACGAAATCTCAAAAACCACTGAACGGATTGCAATGAAATTTGGAACATACCTTCTTCTTGGGTCTTAGGTGCTCACTAAGAAAGGGTTTTGAAAAATTCGGCCTGGATCGCGGCTAACTCGCGA
>JAAIIK010000060.1:956043-980753 GCA_014706435.1 Silurus glanis | reverse complement strand
TCTTTCTTTCTTTCTTTCTTTCTTTCTTTCTTTCTTTCTTTCTTTCTTTCTCTCTTTCTTTCAAAGTCTTCTCTTAATAGCTAGCCTGCAGTGTGTTCTTGCACACATGACATAACATAAAATGTCTTTGTGTTACCTTGTGAACCATCACAACACAATCTGCAATCCATTTTATCACTTTCTTTCACATGAACAGACCATGGAACTTAAACCTTTAGTTTGATTTTATTTTCTACAATAGGATAATAGGTATGCCTACAAACCTAGCCCCATGATGCTATAATACATCTTTTTATTCTTTTGAAACAAATTTATTTTTTAAATCTATTACCATTCACTAAAGGTCAAAGGTCAATGACATCGGCACACGTTCGAAGTCCTGGGAACAGACTGTTTTTGTTTATTTTCTTGCCCATATGAACATATGGAGCAGTGCGTTTAACTTCATGTTTGTCTTCTGAACAGATGTTTTTAATGACTTCTTCACTGATGCTGTATGTTTGTTTTTATAGCTTGCTAATAAGAGCAGGTTTTTATTAATTTTTTTTTTTGCATGAGCCTAGTCATACTGTACCAAAGGTTTCACCTAATAAAATGTTACTAAATAAAATTGGATTAAACCAAAATGGAAATATTGACCTGTATAATTATAACTGTAGAGGCTGCAGTGATTAGTGGCAGGAATGTGGAATTAGTGGCAGTGTGTACACACACTGTACACGTATACTATTTTTTGTCAGAACGATACATACCAGGTACTCCTGTTTCAGTCAACTCCATAAAGATTTGGACAGTATCAATGATATCGTTAGATTAGATTTTCATATTAGATGTCTATTACTATTACAGTATATTGATAAAATAAAAAACACAAATATGGGCTCACAGTACACACATTTAGCTTTATTTTGGGAAAATTCACATCCAGTTTTATGGTATGATAATTAAACAAATTAAACCAACCTTTCCTCAATATTAAGTCACGGTGAACAACATAAAAATAACAGGCATATATAGTCCATTTAAATACTTGACAATTAAAATATACATTATATAAATACTCTAGATAGTCTGAAATCCATCGACACCTACAGTTGCTGGGTTTCTTCCCTGGTGCTGTTTTGCAGGTGCTTTACTACTGCGGTCTTTCAGTGTTTCTGTTGGGTTTTAAAAAGTGTAAAATTGAAAAATAAAAATATTAGGTCTTAAATTTTTTATTTTATTTGCTGTTCTATGTCTTCAATTATTTTAAACTAGTCTTACATTTTTATTGTCCATGTAATGCTACCTCTAATGCTCACTGAAATGCTCCCACAGCACATTAGAATGTTTTTGTTTGTTATTTTCTATGGTGTTGGGTCCCTGGTGGTCTAGTGGTTTGGATGCGGCGCTCTCACCGCTGCGGCCCGGGTTCGATCCCTGGTCAGGGAACCAACCCCAGCCATTAGGGTTGCACAAGCCTTAGTGCTGGTCTCAAGCCCGGATAAATGGGGAGGGTTGCGTTAGGAAGGGCATCCAGCGTAAAAACATGTGCCATGCGGATGGTCCGCTGTGGCGACCCCTAATGGGAGAAGCCGAAAGAAAGTTTATTTTCTATGGTGTTGGTCTTATGCTAGTCTAAATATAATTCGCTGGATTATGACTAAAATGAGACCAACATGTAACAGCTAATCAGCTTTCTGTTATTGGTATGTTTTTCTCTTGGATTGTACCACAAGCATAAAACGGATAAAATTTTTTAGCTATGGGGAAGTGCAAGTTTAGTGATACTTGGCTTGAAAAAAAATAATTTAGGGCTTGGTTAAGGCCAGTTGCTAACAACAGATTTGTGTGTGTTTTTGATGTCGTGATATAGGTCTTAGATTTCATTCTTAAACCTCTAAAAAGATCTTAAAATTTTTTAAACTTGACTTTGTGAAACCTGCAGAAACCCTTTGTTTACTTCCTGTTGCTCAGTTGTATGCTCAGTTGAATTGTCAGACAATTTACTCCACTGAAGATGTTCCCCTTTTTCTTGGGTTTGCTTTAAAACTGTGCTTGGATCACTGTCCATCTACACTCTGAGGTGCCGTCCAATGAGTTTTGAAGCATTTTCGCATTTTGGAATGCAGTTTAGCATCTATCAGAAGTTTAAATCGTAGCAATTGTGCAAATTGACGATGACCGAGTTCAATGCAATTCAAAATCCATATGAGGTGGTGTACTTTGGCTCATGAGCAATTCCTTTCCTTTTTCACACTCTTTATATTATTCTGGTACAGCTTTTTCATCGGTTTACCTCTTGTGGTTAACACTTTGTATTTAGTGATCTGAGGTCTGCTTTTGATTGTTGACTTTGACACAGCTACACATAATTCCTGCAGGGTGGTTTTTGAGTTAAAAACCTCACATTTCAGCTCAAATTCATTAGTTGATTCCAATTTACTGGAGTAGACAGCAATGTTTCAGCAGTCTCCAAATATCTTTGGACTCCAGTGTATGCTCACTTCATAGAGATCTACATAATGGTGTGCTTCAAGATATGCAGTGCATTATATAGGTGGTAAAATGACATTTAGAGAAATGGAAAGTATCCATTTTACCATCCTGTTAAGTACAAAAAAAGATGAATAAATGAATTGCAAACAGTTGCAAAAAGTTTCAATAGATTTCTGTTAAGAGAGTAGAATATTCAAGCATATATATATTTATTTTTTTATGGCCCCTGTGAATATGCAAATGTTATGAAAATTAGAAGACTATTTGAAAGTGGCTACAAGTGGTATATGTGTTATGCACTTTACAAATCATGAGAGTGTGTTAAAAACAACATTTAAACACAGGATCTGTGCACAGCGTGTCTTAGCCAAGGATTGTTAAGAGTGTGTGCTTCTTTATAATTAATGCCGCTGTCTGTCACTGCAGTTCATCTTGGCATTTTGTAAAATCTTCTTCCGAAATTCTCTGCAAATCCCCTGCAGGCTTACAAATCTCTTTAAATCTCGCTCTCTTTCTCTTTACTTGTCCCTTCGTCTTCTCTCATTTGTCTTAATTTCCTCTCCTTGATTCCCAACCCCCTCACTGTTTTCCATTGTCTTTGGAGCTGTTTCAGAGCACTCTCTACTTTCTCCCCATTTCATTTTCTTCTATCTTTTCTTTTGTTTCCCCTTCAGCATTGTTATACCTATTGTGCGTTCTACATGTGAGTTTTTTTAACACTACTCTTTTGATAACCTAAGCATTGTCCTCTGTCTCTCCTTTCCCCAGAACTCCTCGAAACATTCCCCCAGGGTGTGTATGTGTGTATGTGTTTGCGAGTGTGTGCACGCAGATCTGTCAGTGCCGTTAAGAGCAGCAGAAGCACCAGTCTGCTCAGATTACACCGTGTTCGAGATTAGTGCTCCAGCATGATCTACATGCTCCTGCGTTTATATTCGTTGTACCACCACACACACACACACACACACACACACACACACATATGCAAAAGCTGGTGAAGAAGGGTACAGTCTGAATGGTGCTGTCTAGCCTGCTCTTTCATGCAAATTAAAAAAATGCAAATTATTAAAAAAAGAATGCAAAAGTTCAACATTGAGAAAGAAGAACGGAAAAAAACAACCAAACAAAAAAATGTATAAATATCACAAAAGATGTTTTCGGCTTGGCTGAGGTGGAAGAGTTAGTGTAGCAAATTCTGCATTTGATTAAAGGTCGAAATTCATAATTAATTTAACTACAACTAAAAGACAAAAAAAAAAAAAAATTATAATTTAAATAAACTTTTTAAGAATTTTTATTAAGGGGTGGGGTTCACGAAGTGACATCAAATCAATATGGCTGCTTACAGTGTTAGCAGAAAATCTAATTAGCGATTATTACATTGAAATGAGTTGAAGTGTATATAAGCATATGCTTTAGATCAATCTACACACATTAGCATGTTTATTATAAATCACTCATCACAGTTGTTTGCTTGTTGATAACGAAAAATGGAGTCCATGATTTTTTTCCGAACTTTTTAGCTCCAAGTTCATGGAGGTCAAAAATTAATTCCGATTTCCAACTACCCACATCCCAAGTCCAGTGGCGGGCGGTCAGGGCCAGCAAAGCCTTATCTGCTGGAAGCACTGACCTACATTTACAACCTTAATTCTTATATTTGTTCCATGAAATTGTATTAATTTATTCCCAACAGTTTATTCTCTTCATTCCGTAGCGTTTCTCTTGGCTGCACTGCTTCCAGTACGTGTATGTGGATGTTAGATTTTTTGTCCAATCAGATTTCAGCCTCTATGTGCTGCCATGTCAATCTAATCTGCTCAGGACCTTCAAAGTCTGTTCTGCTGGCTTTTTACCATAGTCTCCTAAAGAATTAGCTCTGTTTCTTTAACCAATCGGATTTCATATGCGTTTTTGTATCATATTGATGGTTTCTATAATTGCGTCTGTGTGGTCCGATCCAACAGACGAGCTCCTGTAGCTCAAATTGGTGAGAAGGTTAATGCTGTTATTGCTTGATGGGTCAGAACTGTTTTGGCAGGAAAAGGGGGACCAACACATTATTGGGCAGGTAGTCATAATGTTATGCCTGATCTAGTGGTGGACAGTAAAGAAGTAAATGTAATTTGTTACTGTTCTTAAGTAGTTTTTTTTTTCACGAATCTGTATTTTACTCAAGTATTTCTGTTTGAGGAGGTTCAGGGTTGATCAGGGAACCATGGTTGAGCTCATGCTCTGTTTTAAATTTTTTTTGATTGCTGCTTGACAGTGGTGGATTTAGGCGACATGGGCAGCCAACCAGAGCGGTATCTTGCTGGGGGTGGCACGTGGCGTCCAAAAACAAAATCGATCGTAATTTTTATGTATTTATTTATTTTTTTTACATTTTTTTTAGTGCTCATTTGCACTCTTGTCAATTATTATATCATGCTACGGTCAAAAAATATGGTTGGGACCACCGCCCGGAGAAGTTCCCTCATTTATACACTCAGAAAAGAGAGGTAGGGGTTGGGTGAGGACACCCAAGGAGAACTGAACCCAAATTAAAATTATGGATGACAAAACCAAAAGAACTAAACTGAGTCCAATTCAGAAAAAAAGAGGAAAGTAGGGGGGAAACATGCAAAAGATAAAGGTCTGTATGTATCTCATCTCATGATGAGGATAATGCTTGTAATGAACTATGCTAATAACTATATATCACATATGCTGCGTTGCCTGTTTTGCTTTTATGCATATAGCAACAATATTTATTTTAGCTTTCATACCATTATAATGTATAGTATGTAGTTTATCATAATGTCTGTAGCAACAAAACAATTACAGCCTAACTACTCTAGTTGGATTGTAGCTTAATTGAACCCTTAATTGAAGTGATGTCATAAAGGTTTTCTGTGATTGTACTTAATAGCTCCTGAACTGAGTAAGGGGGATTTTAATGCAGCTTAAAAGGCTCATTTAAAAGACATATATTGTAAAGATATAGATATGTATGTATATATGTACAGTATATGTATGTATCTTATGGATACAATTAGCCAAGGAGTTGGATAGTTCTTGGTTCTTGGTTCTGAGAGTATGTCTTAGGTCATGGTGTGGTTCAACCAAGGCCTCATTCAAGCTAGAACCACCATTGCCACTTGGTAGCATCTACTTCAACATCTACTTCAGCATCTACTAGTTCAGCATCAGTTCAACAGCAAGCAGAACATTTTGAGGGGAATAAATGATGGGAGAAACTCCTGACTCTAACTTGTCACAACACCCGTGGCCTTATTTGTGAGAAGGTTTTGGGCTCATGATAATTTATTAGATATTAATCATTGTTTGACTCATTAATAGCATTCTATTAATAGATTGGTGCGCTAAGAGTAACATTATTTTTGCATAAACTGAGTTGATTAAGCAAAGAGTCTTGTGATAAAAATTATAATTAGTCATTATATCCATAATAAATCATAGTACTTGGATACTTAAGTACATTTGAAGCCAAATTATATTTGTTATTTTTTCTCAAGTGAAAGTTTAAAGGGAGCACTTTTACTTTTACTGAAGTAATATTTTACCTTCTTTTACTCAAGTACATGCTTTGTGTACTTCGTCCACCACTGGCCTGATCAGTGTAGTTATGTAGAAATATAATAAATGTAGAGTGATATTGGTGTCATATGTCAGATTAAAATATTATGCATGCTAAATTCTTAATTCAGTGTCAAATTGCGAGCAAATTTTCTGCCAAAAGTGCAAAGAAGTGTCTTGTTGTTGTAATCCTCAGACAGGTGTGTATGGACTGGAACACCTCAGAACTAGAACAGACACAGAAATGTAAAACAAAACTTTGAGACAAATATTTATCAAATGATATAAAAAAATCGATAATAGTTTGATTAAGGGATGTTTTGAATTGATTGATAGATTCATGCAGTCATCTGAATTACAGCTTGAGGACTAAGAAAGGATCCTGTCTACACCCCCACGTTCTCAGTGTATGAGTGTGTCGTAGCTCGAATATAGTAAAAGAACCTTTTTCCACTCACGATCTGAAAAAATAAATAAAATTAGAAAGTATTCAATCACTGTGGTCCTGGGAAACGCAAACGCCAGTCAAACCTCCTCTGATCATTTGACATGCAGAGAAAAGAAATGTTGACTTTTTTCTTTTAATATCGCAAAAGCCGGTCTAAATGACAAGAGTAGAAAGGGGAAGAAATTACAAGAGGAATTATCCACACTTCATATGAAATTCTCCCCCATGCAATTTAGCGAAAATTGCAACATTTCCACCATATTTTCCCTTTATGTTCTCCTTTCATTTTAGTTTTTTCATGAAAAGAACTACACATTCTGATTTGCATTCATGCATCAAGGCCACATTTACACAGAGGGCAAAGTATTCAATGATCTTCTGAATTTCCTTTCCTTGTTCCCTTCACCCCTTATCTTCAGTAACTGTGCTCAGCAGAAGATGCAATGTGAATGAAGGAAAGAAAAAAATTAGACCAAAAAAAAGAAGAAGAGAAAGCTCTGGTTTTGCATAAAACGGCAAGCGAGAGGAATCTAAAACAGTTGCTGAGGAAGTGTTCAGAGATGAATACATTTGCATAACTTAGTGCCTGGGAAGTAATCATACGTCTCAGATTGTGTGGATCCCCTATAGGTTTGTCTCACTGTCCTGTCTCGGAGGTAAGATCCTGACCTGTTCGGGCAAGTATGAGTGGTAGTTAGTAATGTATGGATTTACAGTATACCAAGCAAACATGCCTGCCACAAAATCATAGTCAGGGTTGCAGTGGATCTAAAGTCTATCCCAGGAACACACCCTGCATGGGTTGTTCGGGTCACACCAAGGGGTAATTTAGAGTCACCATGTCACCAGCCAGCTAGAAGGGGTCCCTGGTGGTCTAGTGGTTAGGATGCGGCGCTCTCACCGCTGCAGCCCCGGTTCGATTCCCGGTCAGGGGTCGCCACAGCGGATCATCCGCATGTTCGATTTGGCACATGTTTTTACGCTGGATGCCCTTCCTAACGCAACCCTCCCCATTTATCCAGGCATGGGACCAGCAGTAAGAGTGCACTGGCTTGTGCAACCCTAATGGCTGGGGTTGGTTCCCTGACTGGGAATCGAACCCGGGCCACAGCGGTGAGAGCGCCGCATCCTAACCACTAGACCACCAGGGAACCTTCAGTGAAATTTTATTTAACTACAAGAAAGGTTACTGGTCTATAAATCTACTCAAGTAAAAGTAAAAAGTAGCTCAATTAAAATCTTTTCAGAGTAAAATTCTTTGAAGCAACACCTTTACAATTTAAAGCCCAATAATAATATAAAAAAAAAACAGTCCATGACTTGAGTGTAATGTGGGTTATGCAGTTTTGCAGTAAAAAAATCTCTTGCTAAAATGTCATTTATGATAATGAGAGAAATCGCAAAATGCAGATTCATACAGTAAGATCACACATATCGAACAACTCTGGCGTTTTCGAAACGCTTTGATTGGACACTGCATTCTCAACTAAAGTGTCTGATTGGTTATACAGTAATGCTCACATCTAATGCAACATCAGCAGATCTACTCTAAATGATAACACTTTTCATTCATTTCGTATGACTCTTAAATTATGACCTTGGTAATAAAGCTAGCTTCTTTGCTGAGTGACAATTTTATATTTTTTTCCCCCCTTGCATTATTTTCATGTATTTATTGTTTTTACTCAGTAACATACATGATTTAAATGTAGTTAAGTGCAATACTTCAACAAAACAAAGCATACTTAAGTAAAAGCTAAATTACATATTTAAAAAACCTACTTTCTCTGCATATATGTCAGAGAACAGCAAATTTATTTTTTGCATATATCCCAGATTGAGAGAAATTTGGGGTCATGACTGTTATCAGTGTATAACTGGAGAATCTGGTAGAGGAGAACCTGGTGAAAACGAGAAGAACAAATCTAATAATAGTTCATTTAAAAGACTGGGCAATGTGCACACAGATTAATTCATTCATTTTTATTAACACTTATGCTGGTCTGTGGTAGACGAAGGTAGATCCAGAAACTATTCCGCCAACACTGGGTGTGTATTTGGAATATACCATGTATAATACTGTATGCCAGAAAATTTGCACATGGATTCACACCGAGGAGCAATTTAGCATACCCAATCCATCTACCAGTATGAGGACCGGAGATGGAAAACCCAAGGTGACTAACATGACCTGGGGAGAACATGATAAAAAACATTGCAGGCAATAAAGCTGAAGCAAGCCTTCAAAAGGAATAACCATTAAGAAAGAGTGGGTGGTGAATAAAAGTAGTTGTGTGTGATTTAGCAGGCTGGTGTTTGATTATTATTAAGATTATTATCTGACTGGAGATTATGAGTAATTTTTTGTTTCCTGTTAACTGAAAAAGAGGTCAGGGTTGAGGCCATTTAAGATCTTCCACTCAAACCATATCTAAAAACCATATTTACATGGAGCTGGCTTTGTGCACAGGGGCATTATCATGCTGTAGTTCAAGTGAAGGAAAAAATATAATGATACCGCAATCAAAGACATCCGACGCATTTGTGGTAACAGTTTGGAAAAAAACACATATGGCTAGAAAATTCAGGTGTCCTGATACTTTTGTCCATACAATGTTTTCTCCTTTGCTAGGAATCTGGGGTCAGAGTGCAGCATTACCTGCCCCTCTTGGTCTTTTAGGCATAAAGGGCTTTATTCAAGGGCGCAAAAATGACAGAACTTAGATTTGTTCTCACAACCTTTCAGTCACTACTACGGAACCCTAACCGCTGAGTGCTTATTACTTCCAGGTAGAACAGGTGGGAATCAATGCTGAATCTTTTCCCTTCTAACAGGAAAAGAGGAAGTGCTACTGTTCTGTACATAAAAATGCACTTGTAGACACTGTACTATGTGCCACATGACCACACTTTACCACTTGACTTGATTTCAGACACAGTGGAACTGAGTGAATGATTGGCTCCTTTCACCGTGAATAGCGGTCACAGAAGTCCTGTGATTACTTTTGTGTTCGCTTCCTGTGTTCCCTCGCTCCTGCATCAGCCTGCTAGTCCTGATTTTGTCAAGTGAGTCAACAGAGTCAAAGCTAATGCTAATTTAAATCATCATGTTCGGTTAGATATCATGCAAACGAATAGTACGTTTAAACCAATAGGTTGTAATAATCAGATTGCTAATGCTGGACAGGTTATTTTAATGATATTTGCTAATCTATTTAGTTAACCAACTAGTGATGTAAACTACATGGCAAGTTTGATTTAAACTATCCATTTTTGGTCATTGCATTTGTTAGCTTCGTTTTTAAGCTAAAGAAGGAGGAAACCGAGTGGAGATTCTATTCATATGTCTAATCAGCTGATTAAATGCAGCATACATCTGTCATTCAGCCAAGAATTACTGTAATTGCAAAACAGCATCTGTGAGATCCTTTTTGGATCTCCTCAAACACAGAAATGAGTCATTTATATAGAAACCCACATCATGCTTTAGCATGCTTGAATCATTTGCGGACAGGAAGTGAGACTGCATGTATATCTTAAAAATTAACAAGGAAATAGTTCAATTTTGACATTAAACACCTAACTACCTTTACCTCCGGAGGCTGCATTATTGCCATTCAGGGTTGTTTTTCTAAATGACATCATACACTGTCAAGTCAGAGTTTTAAAGGACGGCATAACATAATTATTGCAATTATGACATGACATGAGCGTGCTGTTAAACCCCTCTGAGTGATTGTGTAGTATGTAAGGTCTTGAAAGGCTCTGGATTTAATTTGTTCTTAATCCATTCTACTTGTCCATCAAATGAAAGGTAATGCATTACACTATTATTTTGTGTGTGTGTGTGTATATATATATATATATGTAAATGAGTATATATTGTTAAAAGTATTAGTTGGAAAGCTCCTGAAAATCTCATCAGCTTGCTCGACTACAGGCATCTCGGTCACGACTTCTGAGAAAGTGGTGGCTTCTGGACATCACACCAGAGTGTTATTGACATGGACCAAAAGAGGTTACACTCCAATCTGTCACTAACATGGCAGCTGCGGAGGAGTGAGCCATCTCTCTAGCTAACCATGCTGAAATAAAGGTAAAGTGAGTGGAGCGCATTTGTAATTCAAACAGTCGCTTGATTTTGTCAGTGCGAGACAGGAAGGAGTGCTGCCTCGAGCATTTGCATTCCTATAGACGTCCTCATCTTCATTTCAGCATTTCAGAAAATCACAGCCTGCTTGCGGAGATCACAGCGCCTCCAGAGCTCGAGGGAGCGGGAAGGAGGTGGGGGGAGGAAAAAAAAAAAAAAATCAAGATTCATTTGCAAATGCCTGGTATTTTGCTTTCTCGTTTTGTCTGCCTTCATTTTATATTTATAATAATAATAATAATAATAATAATAATAATAATAATAAAATATGATTTCCAAGTTCACATTTGGAACTCATCTTCTAACTATATTGCTGATTAAATGAACAATTCTGTCTTACACACACACACACACACACACACACACACACACACACACACACACACACATTGTCTCTCTCACGGTCAATCTTGCATCGGATAATACCACAGACTCCAGTCTGAGAGTTGGGTCTGGTTTTGCAAACACAGATTGCATTTACATTTTCTCCCGAGTTTTCCTTTCTTTATTTTCTATTGTTTGCTTCATGTTGCAAAGATTAACTTCCCTGTTCACCTTTCAATATTCGGAAATTCACACAAAAAGATCAAAGAGTTTGCTGGGTTTTTATGATTTTTATAAAAAAAAATATAGAAATAAATCTAAACAATTTCAAGGACTTCAAACCATGCAAACACATTTTTTTATACAAAATTTCAGTGTTGTTTTAAGCCTTTCAGTAACGTCAGGTTTCTAGCAAGCCATCTGAATTTTAAGGTCAGGGATTTACACTGGCTGGGTGTGGTGTAATATTCAAATGAGCATGCTTGATTGACATCACTATAAGAGACTCCCAAACCTGTTTCAAACAACACAGTAGGACAGACAAGCAGAACCAGGATATTTTGCTTTATACTACAAAATAGGTGTTCATCAAGAGTATGTTATTTTCAAGTTCTTAATATTTCTTGTAGATCGAGAAAAACTTTACTATAGCATTCCAAAAGAAAAATGATGGTTTGAGTTCCCCCAAAGAGCCAACTAAAGAACCTATTTGGATCCTATAGGCAAGCTTTGTTTCAAAAAGTGGACGAATCTACATTTACAATTTACATTGTAGAATAAGACCACACTAAACATACACTGAAAACAACAAGTGTATGTGCATCAATCTAGTTAATTATAGAATTACAGAGGTGACATTAGTGGTTTTGAAAAAAAGAGAAAAGAAGTATTAAAAAAAAAAGAAAAAAAAGTATTATTGGATTTCTTTTTATTGAATTGAACACTCTCTGAAAGGGAAACCCTCAGTTGTAGGGTTCTACACAAAAAAGCTTGCTTTAGAATCAAACTCATCGTCTGTGAGTCAGCCTGTCTCGCTGTCTCGTCTCATACGGCCTGTGAAAAACCTGCAAAAAAAATGATTCAAATGGCCTGTAGTTCATACTCCTCAACCTTTTCACCTTTAGAATCACAGCAGACCTGTAACACAGTGACTGCTGATGTTATGCGTGTTCCACTGCACATCACACATGGATTCCCATAGCACATGCAAGTCCAAGAAACAATTCAGAGACATATTCTGGTCTCCAGTCTGATATCATCTGCTGTACGATATTATCTGCTGTAGAGACTTTGATCAAAGATGATGAAGTGAACTAGAAATGTTTCCAGTTTTCCAGTAATTCAGAACTGTAATAGATTATTTATCTTTGCCAAAGTTGAAACAAAAAATGTAAAATACTTGCACATATTAGCAATTCACACACATTATGTATCTGTTATTATAATCACTGACCAGGCATAACATTATAACATCATGACCATTGAAGTGAATAACACTGATTACCAGGTGCCACGATTAAGAGATAGTGAATGGGATATATTAAGCAGCGAGTGAAAATTTTGTCCTCAAATTTGATGTGTAAAAAGCAGGAAAAATGGGCAAGCATAAGGATTTGATCGAGTTTGACAAGGGCTAAATTGTAAGAGCTAGATGACTGGGTCAGAGCATCTCCAAAACTGCAGCTCTTGTGGGCTGTTCCCGGTCTGCAGTGGTCAGTATCTATCAAAAGTGGTCTAATTGTTGATGTGTCCCATGCGAATTTTCGATATTTTAGACTGAAATGCCAAAGAATCCATTACGATTTTAACCTTTCTTCATGTTGCATGTGAAGAAATTCTGCTAAAGTGTATGTAGAGGTACAGACGTCACCAAATTATTCATCATTTGTAGTACACATTTTGCCCACAAGACCAATATTAACCTCATTACAAAGCAATCATGGATTTAGGCCCACTGGGGATTTTTTAAGAAGTGCATATTTAAAAATATACTAGTAGTTTCCTAACCACATAATTAAACTCTTCCAGTGTGGATGCATTGTTATGTCATTTAATGTCATCTTTAAAAAAAAAAACGTAATACTGGAATGTTTGTTTGTTTTTTCCCCTCCAGTGCTGGAAAAGTTCTGCACTGAATATTCAAATCCTAAAATTATCCAAAGCCCCTTGAAGAATACAAACCTTAATTTGATTGGCATATCAGACAAAGTCGTGTTACTTAAGTAACGTACATGAGCTCTGGATAAAACTTTAGAATTTTCCGCCTGCTGCAAACACTGTTAGATGCTGAGAGACACGGTGTGTAGGATGTCCCGGGTTCTATGCGTCGCACAGGTTTCCATGTCACATCATGTTTTCAAGTTAGTCAATTAAAATGTAAATTCGGATGCCTCCCACTGATTTGTATGTACTTCATGGCTTTGTGCACCTTGCAGGTTGTTCAATCTAGTCAGCCTGGTTTTTGTAAGCTGCCTCGCTTTCTTACTCGCTTGGACAAAATCAGACAACTTGGACAGGAATACGGTGAGCGTACATCCCCTGTCACCACCCAACCAACTGCCTACTTATATTAAACTGGTAATTTTATACTTACTCAAGTGATTAGCGTTCACGTCATACTGTAAGCGCTTGGAAAGGAAGACTTATTTCTACCTAGACACATTTATTTTTTGTTTTTGGGACTCATTCTGAATTTAAATATAGCTAAATATGTGTTTCCAAATGTAACCATTATTTCAAAATGTGTTGTGGGATATTTTCTTATCTTTTTTTATTTTTATTGTTTTCCAAAAAAAGTAGGTAAAATATCACTCCAGTAAAAGTTCCCTTTAAACTTTCACTTGAGTAAAAGCACCAAAGTATTTGCCTTCAAATGTACTTAAGTATATACTTAAGTATGATTTATTATGGCTATAATGTTCCTATAATAATTTTTATCACAAGACTCTTTGCTTAATCAACTCAGTTTATGTGAAAAGTTCGAGACAGGAGATTCTTCCATCATTAATTCCTCTCAAAATGTTCTGTTTGTGTTAAGAAGATACGACCGAATGCTGAATGGCGGTTCTAGCTTGAATAAGGCCCTGGGCGAACCACGTCATGACCCAAAGAGTAAGACATATTCTCGAAGCAGTCCACAAATTTGACTGTATATAACTGTATAAAAGTAGATACCGCCAAGCATCAAAACTAATTTTAAACAGAGCGTGTGCTCTACCCTGATTGGTGGCTTGCTGCGTGCTTGACCAGGTAAGATTTTGTGCATTAATAAATAAAAGGAACTATTCTAATTCTTCTTTCAGCTTCTCCCATTAGGGGTCGCCACAGCGGATCATCCGTCTCCATACCCCCCCCTGTCCTGTACATTTGCCTCTTTCACCCTAACCACCTGCATGTCTTCCTTCACCACATCCATAAACCTCCTCTTTGGCCTTCCTCTTTTCCTCCTTCCTGGTGGCTCCATCCTCAGCATTCTTCTACCGATATACCCCATGTCCCTCCTCTGCACATGTCCAAACCATCTCAATCTCACCTCCCTCACATTGTCTCCAAAACGTCCTACATGCGCTGTCCCTCTAATAAACTCGTTTCTGACCCTGTCCATCATCGTCACTCCCAACGAAAACCTCAACATCTTCAACTCTGCTACCTCCAGCTCCACCTCCTGTCTTTTAAATAATAAATAAAAGGAACAGATTTAGCAAAATGTAGTTGAGTAAAAAGGAACATATTTGACTTTGAAATTTGTTAAAATAGTTAAAATAAAAGTCTCTGCAAATGGATTTACTGTAGTACAGATGCACAAAAAAGCTACTTAAGAACACTAATTAATTACTTTTGCTTCATTACCATCCACCACTGTTTAAAGCCGAAGACAGAAAAACGTAATGATATTTATGTGCACTAAACAGATACTGATACATTGCCAGTGTGTATATACTGTATGGCTAGACCCTTGTCCTGCACCCTACCTGAACTGCGAAGATTAACTGTGCTGAATGAGATATAATTATACAGTTTCTTTTGTACGCCTCCATCGCTCCACAGGTTTAATGCCATATTTAGATAACTAGATAATGAGATGCCATGGGATTTTGTTTATGAGTGAGGTAAAATCATTTGCATTTAATAAATAGGCCCTCTTTAATCCAAAGCAATTAACAGGGAAGTCGAATCAAATTCAAATAGCAGGTGAGGGCCCAACAACAGCTCGCTATCATCCTGGCATTTGCACACAGTTTTTTCTTCTAATTTAGTCACAGTCGTTTTCCACTTACTAGCTGACTCTTTTGTATCAATGCATTTGGAAGAGTGCACTTATTCTGTATTGATAAGCTAGCAGATTCAACTGGCCAACCTGATTGAAAACAGTATGCGGAAGCACCACTTTTCTATGTGGGAATGATTGTTTCTTTGAACTCCACTGGCAGGGGCATCATGAGTATTTGAACTTGCAGTCTCCAGATGATGAGGCCACATCAGTTGAGAGCCACAGAAGGAAACCCTTCAATCCTTAATAACTGACCCATCAGTTCCCTTTGAAAATACAATGCAACTATTCTGGCCAATATGCTTAGATACGGTTGCAAAAATGGTCTGGTTGAACCTCAGAACTCTCACTTGCTTCTGGTTAAAGAAGCTGATGGGTGAAAAGCAAAAGGTGCTCCAAAATAAGAAATTGCGCATTTTCAATGATCTTTGCAATCGCTTATAAAGTCAGTCCAATCTTTATAAAGATTTTAGAGTAAATGAATATGGGGCCACAGATCGGTCAGTGTCTTTTTAAACAAATGCTAGGAACTAGAGGAAATTTTGAAGTAAATACGGAGTACTGTGTCAGCCAAGCATTGCTTCATAAATATAAATAGTGAATCATATTACAGTATGTAAATAAACTCAAGTAAAACATCACCATGAAATCAAATCAGTACAAAGTTCTTCTGAATGATGGACTTTATTTCTATAATGATACATTTCTATCCTAATGGGATTGGTCTTTTCAGATGACTTTGCCCCATTTACAGGCCACAGTGGCTCACTGAATGCTTTGATCAGGCTTGAAAAGATGAAAATGGACTTCATATAGCCTGGTCCTTGACTCAGTTTAACATCTGTGGGACACTTTGAAGTAATATGAAAAAAAAAAAAAAATGAACAAGAATCATGAACCAAAGGTCCTGTGCTGCTTCAGAGAACCAATAGGTTCAGTGAAGCTGTTCTGGTGGCTTCTGGTTTCCCAGAATATTACTGATTAATTTTAACCCCCCCCCCCCCCCCCCTTTTTATATTTTTTTATTTTTTTATTCAATACCACAATACAAATTCACTTGATTGTTTAACACAAGCATGTTTCTCCTGACATGCTCTGACAGAAAAGCTTTGAATTGCTGTGACCGAGTCTGGTCCACAGCGATGGTCCTCCAAGCATGCAAAATCTACTGGTGACTCAAAGACAGACAGCTCAATGCATGGAAAAATAGAAGGAAAAAAAGTGTGTGGAAAAAAAAAAGAGATGCTGGGAGGTAAACAACTGGTTTTCAGCTGACTTTTTGCCTGCCGACGGGAATGAAAAGTGTGACCCGAACACGCGGAGGGCGAGTAGAGAAGAGTAGAGCAAACGAAGACGATAGAGTCTGATAGAGGTCATGCACTCAGGAAAGAAATGTATCACGCTGTACTCGCATGGCAGTGTACAACTACAACGAAATGTGAAACAGTTGCTCATAATGTATACTGGTAAAGATAATGATAAACAAGTTTATATAAAAGTTACAGGAATTTTGCAGGCCTCTTTTATACTCTTGCTTATAATTAACAGCTCTAACAAAAATGCCAGCTGTACGCAAGACCAAAAGGGAAAAAAATAAACAATGGTTTAATTAATGCTGCCATTCTAATACAATATCTTTTCTATAATAAAATTTAATCACATTTTATTTGGCACATACAACTATATATACTGCAGCAAGCAGTGAAATGCTGGTCATAATTGTTCCATGACAGAAAAGGTTATTGAAAAAAAAGATTAAAATGGAATAAAAAAGAATAATAAAAAAATGGTTAGAAAAAAAATATATAGAAGCCTTCAGCGTCAGTGCTTTTTAAGAGTCAAAGGGAAAGCTATAACTTTTTCTGACAGCTTATATATATATAAGCATTCAGATCCATCTTTGTGACATGACAAGCTGCACTGTTTTGCCTTATTAACTACAAGCGAGAGAGAAAGAACAACTGATTCAGTATAATATTGCAACCTGTACATATTAATACCTAAATTAATACTTTCAAATAGAAATATGAACTAATGATAAAGTAAAGCATGGACTAATCATGAACCAAGGAAAAGATAACCTCAACAATTTTATAAATAAACTTTGTGAATTTGTGTTTGATTGTGGCCAATTAAAACAGGACACGGTGGGAAAATGTTTGTTAGTCAAACGTCCATCAAACGTCCATCTTTACAAAAAATAAGAAGTTAGAGAATATACATTGTCAATTCATAAATGTAACCCTATATATTTTTTTCCTCATGAAAGTGCCATTGGCAACAGTATGAAAGAAAAAATCCCTAAATTGTGTAATAAAATAAAAATAAAACTAGAGAGGAACCAAACTCTGAAGGGAAGCCATTGTCATCTGAACACTTATCATCATGAACATTTAAACGCTCTGTCCATTGCAATCATTGCAATCAAATAAAACATAGGTGCAATACCACTTTCACTAATCTAAATCTGTACTTTTCTGTTCAGTAATTCTCAATTTTATATTTCTATTCTACTTTATTTATTTGTCTTTTTTTTTTATTTCCATTTTACTTACAAAAATGTGCAACTGGAAGCTTCTATCACCAAAACAAATTTCTTGTAAGTGCAAACGTACTTGGCAATAAAACTCTGATTCTGATTGTGATCTGGATGACACCGAATATTCATCCATTATAAGTTCGAGTGCAAAACTGTATGTCAATTGTTGTCTTTTTCTTTTTCATTATTTCTAAGTGGTACTATTCACAGTAATTTCAACTGTTATGCCCTTTTACTGTCCATGTGAGGCAATACTTCCTCATACATCTTTAGAATATTAATTTGCAATATAAACCTGGGTACACAAATATGATTAGATGGTGCATTAGATTTAGAAATCTCTTTCTCTCTCTCTCTCTCTCTCTCTCTCTCTCTCTCTCTCTCTCTATCTATCTATCTATCTATCTATCTATCTATCTATCTATCTATCTATCTATCTATCTATCTATCTATCAAAAAAGCGATGCATAGAGGCAGATTTAAGTGCAGATCTTTAATACACAAGGCAGCCAAATCCAAAATCGTAGGCCAGAAATCATTGTCAACTTACAGGCAGAGGTCAGGTGATGTGCTTACAGAGCCCAGAAGGTAAAAACCGAATGTGAAAAAACACGGTTTGAGACAAAACAGTAACATGTTTAGGAAAAGGCCATTACTGAGAATGATACTTTACATTCAGATGTTGAGAGGAAGCTGCTTATATATATTGATATACTGTATGTGTGTGTTTGATTGGGCACATCTGACAGTAAGTATTTGGAGAAATAAATACTTTTTGACTTAAAGTGGAACAATAAAAGCTACTTGACTTGAAGTGGAAAAGGCAAATGAATGTGCAGACTGTGAGTTGGTGTTTATGTTGGCCATGTTAGACTGCTGTGGCCTGACAAAAGTTTTTTGTACATGCAATTACTCATTTATTTATAGTTTTATATCAAGTTGAGGATGAAATTCAGGTATTGGTGCATGATTATTCTTGTTGCCTGTAATGCCTATAATGGCGGCAATAGCAGGATCTCTCTATGGGAATTTTGCAGTATTAAATGTAACCAAAAAACTGATAAAAACTATATGTCATTCTTTAATAAGTAATAAAACTGCAGAACTTTGTGATGTGAACTACTGTTAAAAAAAATGTAAAAAAATAAACACCAAAAAACGTTGATAGAAGTTGCTTTGCCATATATATTTATTTTTCATACTGTTCCATTTCTGTCACCCGGCTGCCTCACTGCTGCTCTTACAGGTGCAGTGGCTTTCTCCCCCATCTGTCCTCTTTCCTCCTGCTCCCTCACTTTTCAGTAAATGTCAGAACAAGCTGCCGCGCTTCCCACACGGCGAGACCCGCCAACCTCATCGCCTTGGCAACCCTAGGCTCTCTCCCCAAAGAACAAGAAAAAGAAGTCAGCGAGGAAGAGAAGAAAGAGCTTTTATGTTGCCATCACTCCCCCCCCACCAGACCCCATACACACACACCACACACATGCATCAGTGACCTAACTCAGCTCTGCAGCAAGTGTGTACGCTCCCAGGCCTCGAGAGAAAGCGGAATGGAAGTGTGAACACACACGGTGCAACTTGAATGGCTTTGCGATTTATAAGCTCTGATTGTGACATGTGTATTTGTTTAAAGCTGCACCAGCGCCAACAGTCCTTGTTAGTATTAAATGCCTATGTGAAACATCTTGCGAGAAGCCGTATATTTATGCTACTTCTGTGGCTTCTTCTTTTTTGCAACTGACCTTCACACATAATGCTAAACTGCCCTCGTACGGTCTGCACTCAATTAACTCATTAATCTGACGTCTCAACACACACCGCAACATGACTGACACTGGTCAGTATGTTATAATCCTATCAAATATGCAAGTTCATTTGATACATTTTGTAGATAATATAACAAATATGGTAGACATACTTCCCATGCATACAGAATTTAATACAGGAAAACATGTAGAACCTCTTTCACATATGTCCTCTGCCAACAAATTTGGTCCTTTCATACATTTGCCCTTAAGTTTGTTTGGATCAGTTCCAACCTCTATTACTGTCAGCTGCTAGTCACAGTGATAATTTCATATAAATACGACAAAAATTCAATAACTCTTGTTCTTAAGATACACTATATTTCCTAAAGTATTGGGTCACCTGACCTTTCCTGCTGTATGTGGTTCTTTTCCAAAATGTTACCACAAAGTTGGAGGCACTCAATTGTATAGGATATCTATAAATGCAAAATAATACATTTTTGCATTCATTCGACTCACTTGAAACCCAAACCTGTTCCAGCACGGCAATGCCCCTGTGCACAAAGTGAGCTCCTTGAAGATCTGGTTTACATGCTTTGGAGAGGAAGATCTTGAGTGCCCTGCTATAGAGCTCTGATCTCATCCCTACTGAACACCTTTGGGATGAATGTGAACACTGACTGCACCCCAGACCTCCTCATCCTACATCAGTATCTGCCTTTTATAATACCCTTGTGGCTGATGAACACAAATATCCAAAAGCACACTCCAGAATCTAGTGGAACATCTTCCCAGAAGAGTGGGGGGAATTAAAAGAGCAAACTAGGACTAAATGTGGAATGCAATGCTCAAAAAGCACATACCATACTTATGACCAGGTGACCCAATACTTTTGGAAATATAGTTTATCAGACTAACGAGATTGTTGGACACACACACATATGAAGGAATGGAGTTAAACTGACAATCTGCATGTCTGTGTTTTAGCCGTAGGTAATCAAAGCCATTCTGATATTTAGCATAACCACACGACCACACTTTTATACAACGGTTCTATAAACAAGAAATGAATATCGATTAAGTGACATTTTGGGACCCGATATTGTCAAATGTTCTGTTTGTTTATTTCCTGCTTCTGAAAATACTGTAGATCTTATCGAATCAACACTCTATAGCAAGATGACTAGCTTGCTAGCTAGCTCACATTGATCTGTAGATTGTTCCTGAAAAATATTGGTTGCCATGTCCGCTGATAATGTTACTAATGCTGATTGTCATGGTTTTGCTAAAATAAGCTACATTACCTATGAGGTCTTGAATGTCACATGACCTAATCACATGTCATTCAATCCTGTCCTTGTCAATTAATACATGTATTTAAGATTGAGTTTCAGTTTGTGTGTGTTTGTTGAGCTTTTGTTAATGTTTTCTTGAAACAGGAGGGGGATTTTATGTTTAAAACCCAGAAAAGCAGAAGGAAGCATCCCAGTGTGGTGATAATAAATAAAGGCACCCTTGGAATGCGGTTTTAAAAGCCTACATATTATTTTTATGCTAGTATAGCTAGAAGGTGATTTAGCTTCTGAAAGGCTGCTGTGGCTGGGTTTAGCTGTGTGACTTCATTTTCTTTCTATGTTTATAGCAGGCATTGCCTTAGAAACTACCTAGTCAAGTCTGTTTGAGACACTGAACAACACAACAGTAATATCATTTGATCTGAATGTGTGATATTTTAGACGTACACATTGCCATTATAAGGAATGCTTACCAAACATGTTCTGGCTGATCATTGGGGATCTCATTGGGGAAAAAGTGGTACCTCGAAGTGTAAGATGTTTTAGCATAAATTCCAGCATTGCTAAACTGCTGGACTCTTAAACAAGGCCCTTAATCCTTGGCTGTATAAAGAATATAATGTAAGCCACTCTGGATAATTGTGTCTGATATACAGTATGTATGTAACTTCTCAAGGGAAGTTGTAGATCAGTGGTTAAGACTGTTGGACTTCTGATCACAAGGTTGTGAGTTCCAATCTCAGCACCACCAAGCAACTGCTCCTGGGCCCTTAACTCTTAAGTTGCATAAAGAAGATAATGTAAGCCACTATGGAAAGGGCACCTGCCCAATTCAATTCATTTTTATTTGTATAGTGCTTTTAACAATGAACATTGTGTCAAAGCAGCTTTACACAGATAATGTGGTGATTAAAAGTGAATATGTTCTTTAAAAGTAAGTTTGTCCCTGATGAGCAAGCCAGTGGCGACTGTGGCAAGGAAAAACTCCCCGAGATGGCATAAGGAAGAAACCTTGAGAGGAACCGGACTCAAGAGGGAACCCATCCTCATCTGGGTTGCACCGAATGTCCATTTATAAATGTACAGTATGTATGTAACCTTTTTAGGGAAGTTGCATCTCAATGGTTAAGACTGTTTGACTTGTGTTTAAAAGGTTTTGACTTCAAATCCCAGCATTGCTAAACTGCTAATGCTGGACCCTTGAGCAAAGCCCTTAACTCTTGGTTGTATAAAGAAGACAGTGTAAGCAGGTCTGGATAAGGGCATCTGCCAAATGTCATAAACGCACAGTATGTAAGTTCTAGCTTAGTGGTTAAGAGTGTTGGACTCCTGTTTAAAAGGTTGTGAGTTCAAAACAAAGCATTGTGAAACTCTATTGCTGGACCCTTGAAGAAGGCCTTTAATCCTTGGTTTTATAAAAAAGACAATGTAAGCCACTCTGAATAAAAGCGTCTGACAAATACTATAAATGTACAGTATGTATGTAACCTTGTTATGGAAGTTGTAGGTCAGTGGTTAATACTGTTGAACTGTCTTATCAATAGGTTTAGTTCCAATACCAGCACCTTCAAGCAACCGCTCCTGGGCCCTTGAGCAAAGCCCTTAACCTTTAAGTTGTAAGAAAATAACATAAGTCACTCTGGATAAGGGCGTCTCCCAAATGCCATGAATGTAAACGTAAAGAAACATTTTGTGTGTTATATTTTTGGTTGAACTATTGCTTTAAATCCCTGAGACGAGGGTAATAAGTGCACTTCGGATATGGCCCACCCACAATGGCTGTTAATGTTGCCTAGCCTTGCGTTAAGACAGGGTGAAGTGTCTGGTAGGGAAAGCCGGTAGGATTCATACTCACATCATTAGTCTAATGTGGTTGTTGATATTTTTTTCAATTAAAATACTTCGAAGTCAAGTCAAGAGTTGCGTACTTAACCCCAGATATAATGGGATAATAATTTATTATGAGATGACAAAGTAAATTAAATGAACAAAAAAGAAAAGAAAAAAAAGAAAATGATAATGATAATCAGGTTTTAAATAGCTCCAAAAACTGGAGTTGTTCAGTTACTGTGCAAATCAAGACACAGTGGGATTCACAGAGCAAAAGAGCTGCTTCTCATTAATCCGTAATAACACACATGGAATCAGATCATCAAATCCTGCTGCACGTGTAAAGCTACGTTCACACACACGGTGAAGACATTCCTACTTTTATCAGTGAGTAACACATTCAAAAAAACAAATGACACGTCACATGCTCTTTATAGTCTTCAGTCACATTTCTAGCCGCTGCATCATGTCTTGATTTTCTCCGATTGCTGCATACTTGTGATGGGAAAATGGAATCATTTTACTAACTTGAAACTTTCAATCTGCAAAAGAAATGAATCTTTATTCAGTTCATTTTGTTTCATTTTGTTTCATTTCATTAATTTGAGCAGAATCAAATTCAAACGTACCGTTTTCAATATCCCCAGCACATCCCCCAGCAAATCTTTGATCGTATTCCGAAGAAGAAAATGAAAGATAATGCAGCCAAGGACAAATGATGAGAACAGAAATTCACCTATCAACTAAGTGATTCATGCATTGAACATTTGCAAACCACAATAGCTCTGTACAGTACAGAACAGAACAGAACAGACCAGGAGTGGCAGCTTTGTGTGACTGAGATTTAAACTCATGACCTTCTGATCCATAACCACAAAACTACCACCTTTCTACCAATTCACCTCTTGAATCTCTTCTCTGCTCTAAGTTATTCATTTCTGCTTCCTGTACAGAGCTCCTATGGTTTTAACATTACAAACAATTGAAGCTGGGTATTCGTGGCCAACACAAAATGAACAAATCACTTTCTAGAATGACTTGAAGGTCCTGAATCATATAAAAGATTAGTTTTAAAATAAATGAACCTCCCATTACTACTGGACACGCTCATATGCAGTCTCAGACGGTCGGTATTGCTCATGTCGCTGGAAGTCACCAGCTTTTGTTGAAAAATGAATCGTCTCTGGACACTTTGATTCACTGTGAGGCACTGTATGTGTAAATGTAGCTTAAGGCCTCTTCCAGGAATAGAGGTTTTTTTTTTATGTAGTTAACCTCCTGGTCATATGTAAATGTTGAAAATGTAACTTTTGAAAGTATCCTCAGTGTAGGCAAAATTCTTAAAGACTTTTGTACTGTTTTTGTATGATATATTCACAAATTTCACAGTGTCAGTCTGAGCATACACATTAGGAGTTGGTTAGTTAGTTAGTTAGTTAGTTAGTTAGTTAGTTTTGTCCCCTGAGTGGAAATTTGCCTTTGGTATATATATACATACAGGTGTGTCTCAATACATTTGAATATTGTGGAAAAGATCATTTATTTCAGTAATTCAACTAGGTTCCCTGGTGTTCTAGTTTTTAGGATGCGGCGCTCTCACCGCTGCGGCCCGGGTTCGATCCCCGGTCAGGGAACCAACCCCAGCCTTTAGGGTTGCACAAGCCTTAGTGCCGGTCCCAAGCCCGGATAAATGGGGAGGGTTGCGTTAGGAAGGGCATCCAGCGTAAAAACATGTGCCAAATCAAACATGCGGATGATCCGCTGTGGCGACCCCTAATGGGAGAAGCCGAAAGTTTATTTCAGTAATTCAACTCAAATTGTAAAACTCATGTATTAAATAAATTCAATGCACACAGACAATAGTGGTTTAAGTCTTTGGTTTCTTTTGGCTCACATTTAACAAAAACTCCACTAATTCTATTCACATAGAATTACTGAAATAAAAGACATTTTCCACGACATTCTAATTTATTGAGATGCACCTGTATATATATATATATATATATATATATATATATATATATATATATATATATATATGTATTCACA
>JAAIIK010000060.1:942066-955943 GCA_014706435.1 Silurus glanis | reverse complement strand
AATATATATGTATTCACCAAAACTTGTTTCCACCAGACTACAGTATAGCTGGATAGATCAGGAAACTGTCCTTCTCAGACACTCTTTTTGTACACTTGAGTCTTTCAAAATTGCTCATTCACCTTCAAATGTCAAAAAAGCACTCAGGTCCCTGTACTGTGCATGGGAAAAAATCGCGAGAAGCTTTGGTCAGTGTTATTTCCGTCAGGTGTTGAATTGAGATTTCAGTGAATTGTCAAGATGTGAGTAAGTTTTAAAACTGACAGAGAAAGAGATAGATTTGTTATTACAGGTTACCTGAGACTAAACCTTTGTTTGATTTGAGTTGAATGTGTCACGTGAAGGTGTACTTTTTTCAATATTTGCATTTACTCAGTCAAAAAAGTTGAAACATTCAGTAGTCAGTAAATATTTAAAAAGCGCCATGGACAAACATTTTTAACACCCCAAGCCACATTTGCTGTTATAATAACCTCTACTCTTCTAGGAAAATGTTCCACTAGATTTTGGAGTGTGTTTGTGGAGATTTGTGCTCATTCACCTACAAGGTTGTTAGTGAAGTCAGGTACTGATGTAGGTGTGGTGAGGAGGCCTGGGGTGCAGTCAGCATTCCCATTCATCCCACAGGTGATTAAAAACGGTGAAGGTCAGAGCTCTATTGCAGATCTTCCACTCCAACACATGGAAAGCATATCTTCATAGAGCTGGTAGTGTCATGCTGGAAAAGGTTTGGGTCTCATAGTTCAGGAGAAAGGCAAATGCTAGCACATCCAAAGGCACAAGTGTGTGCCTCTGACTTTGTGGGAAAAGTTTGGGGAAAAACCACATGTGGCTGAAAATGTCATGTGTCCCAATACTTTTCTCCGTATAGTGTATGCATGTTTATTTGGTGCATTTGACCGTACTATTGCTCAGTATGATCTTCATGTTATTCCTGAGGTGGTTGTAATAAAACTTTGAAACGTTTTTTGCATTCTTGCTGTCTTGTGTAGACAAAAATCTGCTCTTTCACATCCCAGCTTGAACACAGACCACAATATATGTACATCACAAATATTTCAGACATCACAGCATTGAGGTTATGTTGTTGATTGAACGTCTGCTGCATGTTTGACCGACACCTCAGAGAAAGTTTTGCAACTAATAAGTCAAACTTTACATGGGAGATATGGTCCGTTCTCAGTTGAGCAAAATTTCCACGTTGTCAGCGTTTCGCCTCGGCGGGGACAAAGCAACGTTTCCTTCCTCTCCTTTTTTAACGTGAGGCTGTTTTGTTCAGTAAGAGCGCAGGTGCTTTCTGTATCACTTCCTTTCATCCGCTCTCCATCACTGTCCCTCATCTCATCCTCACGCCTGAGCTCTTGTGGCTCTACAACTATTGTCGGCTTGTTTTTCTTCCTAGTTCATTTTTTTTTTTTTTTTCTTAAAGGAAAACGGAAGAATGTGTGTGTGTTTGGACATGATTTTATAGCTTGGATGGTACCAAATGGACATACAAGTCAAGAAATATGTGAGACCACTGGGCTTTTAATTATTTTGTAACCTTTTTTTTCCCATGAAAATTGCAAATTATAAAAACAAACAAACAAACAAACAAATAGCATCAATAAAAGGTCCTCAGAGAGATAAGTCAAACATCCAAGCATCAAGCACTGAAGTTCCCTCACTTTCAATCTCTCTCTTTTTTTTTAACCTAACTCACTTGTCAATACATTTCCAGGTTCTTAATCTTGTGCTGTTTGTCCTAGGCCCATGGCTGTTTATTAAAAGCATTTGGAAATACAAGTTGCTATGGATTTCATGTCTAAACGATTCTTTCCTTCACTGGTTTAGGACTAGTGTTTAATATGCAATACGGTTCTGTATACTCTTGTGAATGTGTTAGGAATAAAACACCCAGGGCATGCTTTTACAGAAGATTCAAACATGATGTGAGGTGAAGCAGTGTTGCTCCTGCCACCACGGTGCTGGTAATTTTTATATCACTTCAAGTCAAGTCGAATTATCTTTCATTTACAGAGGAAAAAAAGTTGAGCAAAAGTGCTTGATCAAACAAATAAGCAATGACAGACTTGTATGTCTGAACACTATATGATATACTGAACGTACTGAAATTCCATCCATACGTGGTTCTTCCCCAAACTGTTATTCCATAGCTTTACATGTTAAGGTTTAATTGACCCATATTATTTAACAAATCATGAACTTAAGCAAACACTTGTTTTATTTATAATGTTCAGTTTATAGTCACCAATTCAGTAAATATAAAAGGAATAATAGCTTGCTGAGGTTAGATCATCAAAATAATGATTGGTTAGTCTGATGGACTCAAAGCCAAAGGATCAATTATACACTCCAACTTCTTCTTCTTCTTCTTCTTCTTTCGGCTGCTCCCATTAGGGGTCGCCACAGCGGATCATCCGTCTCCATACCACCCTGTCCTCTACATCTGCCTCTTTCACACCAACTACCTGCATGTCTTCCCTCACCACATCCATGAACCTCCTCCTTGGTCTTCCTCTTTTCCTCCTACCTGGTGGCTCCATCCTCAGCATTCTTCTACCAATATAATTCATGTCCCTCCTCTGCACATGTCCAAACCATCTCAATCTCGCCTCCCTCACCTTGTCAGCAAAACATCCTACATGTGCTGTCCCTCTAATAAACTCATTTCTAATCCTGTCCATCCTCGTCACTCCCAACGAAAACCTTAACATCTTCAGCTCTGCTACCTCCAGCTCCACCTCCTGTCTTCCACTCAATGCCACGGTCTCTAATCCATACAACATCGCAGGTCTCACCACAGTCCTATAAACTTTCCCTTTCATTCTTGCAGATACCCTACTATCACAAATCACTCCTGTCACTCTTCTCCACCCACTCCACCCTGCCTGCACTCTTTTCTTTACTTCCCTAACACACTCTCCATTACTTTGCACTGTTGACCCCAGGTACCTGAACTCCTCCACCTTCTCCACCTCTTCTCCCTGCAACCGCACCACTCCACTGCCCTCCCTCTCATTCACACACATGTACTCTGTCTTACTCCTACTGACTTTCATTCCCCTTCTCTCCAGCGCACATCTCCACCTCTCCAGGCTCTTCTCAACCTGCTCACTACTCTCACCACAAATCACAATATCATCCGCAAACATCATAGTCCATGGAGACTCCTGTCTGACCTCGTCCGTCAACCTGTCCATCACCACTGCAAACAGGAAAGGGCTCAGGGCCGATCCTTGATGTAGTCCAACCCTCACCCTGAACCACTCTGTCGTTCCTACTGCACACTTCACTGCTGTCACACTGTCCTCATACATGTCCTGCACCACCCTCACATACTTCTCTGACACACCTGACTTCCTCATACAGTACCACAACTCCTCTCTCGGCACTCTGTCGTACGCTTTCTCTAAATCCACAAATACACAATGCAATTCCTTCTGTCCTTCTCTATACTTCTCCATCAACATCCTCAAAGCAAATAAGGCATCTGTGGTGCTCTTCCTCGGCATGAAACCATACTGTTGCTCACAGATGGTCACCTCTTCTCTCAGCCTGGCTTCCACTACTCTTTCCCATAACTTCATGGTGTGACTGATCAACTTAATTCCCCTGTAGTTACTGCAGGTCTGCACATCTCCCTTATGCTTAAAGATCGGTACCAGCACACTCCTTCTCCATTCCTCAGGCATCCTCCCACCTTCCAGAATCTTGTTAAACAATCTGGTTAAAAACTCCACTGCCAGCTCTCCTAAACATCTCCATGCTTCTACAGGTATGTCATCTGGTCCAACCGACTTTCCACTCTTCATCCTCTTAATCGCTGCTCTCACTTCCTCCTTACTAATCCTATCTACATCCTGCTTTACCAACTCCACATCATCCAACCTTCTCTCTCTCTGATTTTCCTCATTCATCAGCTGCTCAAAATACTCCCTCCACCTTCTCAACACACTCTCCTCACTAGTCAACACATTTCCCTCTCCATCCTTTATTGCTCTAACTTGCAACACATCCTTCCCAGCTCGGTCCCTCTGCCTGGCCAATCGGTATAAATCCTTTTCTCCTTCCTTAGTGTCCAACCTCTCATACAGCTCCTCATATGCCTTCTCCTTGGCTTTCGCCACATCCCTCTTTACCTGCTGCCGCATCTCCTTGTACTCCTGCCTACTTTTCTCATCACTCTGTCTATCCCACTTCTGTTTTGCCAACCTCTTTCTCCTTATGCTCTCCTGCACTTCCTCATTCCACCACCACGTCTCCTTGTCTTCCTTTCTATTTCCAGATGTCACACCAAGTACTTTTCTAGCTGCCTCCCTCATCACTCCTGCAGTAGTTTCCCAATCACCCAACACCTCTTCACCACCACCGAGCCTCTGTCTGACCTCTTCCCTGAACCTCACACTACAGTCTTCCTCCTTCAGTTTCCACCATCTTATTCTTCTTTCAGTCCTTACTCTCCTCCTCTTCTTCTTCGCCTCCAAAACCATCCTACAGACCACCATCCGATGCTGTCTAGCTACACTGTCCCCTGCCAACACCTTACAGTCTCCAATCTCCTTCAGGTTGCATCTCCTACATAGAACATAATCCACCTGTGTGCACCTTCCTCCACTCTTATAGGTCACCCTATGATCCTCCTTCTTCTTAAAATACGTATTCACCACTGCCATTTCCATCCTTTTAGCAAAATCTACCACCATCTGCCCTTCCACATTCCTCTCCTTAAGGCCATACCTACCCATCACCTCCTCATCACCTCTGTTCCCTTCACCAACATGCCCATTAAAGTCTGCCCCAATCACCAATCGTTCTTTCCTAGGTACACCATCTACCACTTCATCTAATTCACTCCAGAATCTTTCCTTCTCCTCCATCTCACAGCCAACTTGTGGAGCATAGGCACTGATGACATTTATCATCATCCCTTCAACTTCCAGCTTCACGTACATCACCCTATCAGAAACTCTCTTCACCTCCACTACACTCTTACTGTACTCTTCCTTCAGAATCACCCCTACACCATTTCTCTTTCCATCCACACCATGATAGAACAGTTTAAACCCACCTCCAATGCTCCTGGCCTTACTCCCTTTCCACTTGGTCTCCTGAACACACAGCATATCTACCTTTCTCCTCTCCATCATATCAGCTATCTCTCTCCCTTTACCAGTCATAGTACCAACATTTAAAGTACCAACCCGAACCTCCACTCTCCTACACTGCTCCTTTTCCTGCCGTCTCTGTAGACGTCTTCCTCCTCTCCTTCTCCTCCTTCGGCCAACAGTAGCCCAATTTCCACCGGTACCCTGTCGGCTAACGATACCTGTGGCGGTCGTTGTTAACCCGGGCCTCGACCGATCCGGTATGAAATTCTCATTTGTGATCCGCATATTTGATTTGGCACATGTTTTACGCTGGATGCCCTTCCTAACGCAACCCTCCCCATTTATCCGGGCTTGGGACCGGCACTAAGAGTGCACTGGCTTGTGCCTCCCTAATGGCTGGGTTATCAATTATACACTCTATAGACAACATTATTAAAACACATGATTTTTCCAGCCATATGTGGTTCTTCCTCAAACTGCTACCCCAAAATTGGAGGCACACAATTGTATTGTATCCCTTCACTTGAACTAGGAGACTCAAACCTGTTCCAGCATTATAATGCCCCTATGCACAAAGCCAGCTGTATGAATATATGCTTTAAATGGATTACAGTGGAACATCTTGAGTGCCCTGCTATAGATCTCTGACCTCAACCCTATTGAACACCTTTGGGTAAATCTTTTGGCCATGTGTTTACAAACCTTGGTCTATATAGTATAAATTCAGACCTACCATATTTGAAACCAGAAATCCTCAAATGCAGGAAAAATAGAACCCTTGTGTCTTACTTACTTACTGTCTGAGAATGTCTGCAAACATAGAAATTTAACACCATTTCAAGGTGCATCAATTTGTCTACAAACATAGCCTCCCCCCCCCCCCCCGTCCCACTCTTTCTTTCATTCGCTTTCTTTAACTAACATTCCCAGCTCACTTTTTTCTCCACTACATTTTCAAGTACGCTCTTCACTTCCCTGCTTGCGAGTTCAAAGAGAACAACATTAAATGGCATTACACAATGCAGCAGCCCTGCAAACATTCAGTTAATCTTTGTGTCGTTTGTTAACAGGATTGCTCATAGCCTTCAGTGGGTTATTAAATGAAGCTAGGAAGTTTTTTCTGCATTTCACCTCCGAAAAAAAAAAATCTTATTAAAAATGTAGCGTACACAACGTTTCTGGTTTATTAGATACTTCTAATGTACCTTGTATTCACACTCAGTGGTATTTTATCAGCTACATCCATCATATAGGTCACTTTGTAGATATAATTAGAGTGTTGCTATGCACAGTTTGTCAACCCCCCCACACCCCTCCCCCCTTTAAATACCCCCACCCTTTACTGTATGTATTAATGGGAAGGACCACCAGCACCACCAGCACCACCACTGACCCAACATGGCATCATTGGGCTAATGGTCTAATTTGTTACAATTTGCATAACCTGATTGCACTGTGCAAAGAGTTACAGGTGAGGTCCTTGTCTTCTCTTAACTTAATTTCCTATTTTGTAGGACTTCATTAAATCAAAATAAGTTCCAAACTAATTAGTTTGGATGCATTGCACTTGGAATATCTCCCGACAACACATGACACGAAAACAAATGTGGTAAAGTCTAGGCATAAATGTGTGAAAAGTGTTTTCACATTTGCAGCAGTTTTAGTCAGTTTAAATTGAACCCTGGTGTGTTCTTTACCTAAATGCTGTAAGAAATTGTCATTCTTAAGTAAAAACCGATTGGAAGTACAGCAGGAATACCATATCTTCTGGAATTTCGAACTAACAAATAAAAAAGAAATCAAGGAAATTCATTCAAGAAAAAAAAAGACTAATTTTCTTAGCTCCACCTCCCGTTTCTGCATTTCTATTTATCATTTTTACACATACTTGCAAACTTTTTGGTTATTTTTCTTGCTCACATTATTTCTAACTAATAAAAGAAGTTTTAATTATTTGATTTCCTTCCCATAGTTTTGCTTTTGGGTTCTTCTGTGCAATGTGAAACCAAACCAAATGGCAAATAAACCAAAAGGTTCAATTTCATGCTAATTAAATCTCAGCAAATGGAATAGGTTTATAAAATATCCCAAGGCTTTTATTACATCTGGAATCCTAGCAAAATCTGGTCCAAATACCACCAACCAAAGCTAATGTTTGTGTTGTATTTTGTATTTTGGTGCAAAGCCAGCAGTATTATAGCTGAGATATGCTTCATCGAGGGTGAGAAGTGAATCTCTTGGTAGTCGTGCTGAGATTTATTTCACAAGCATAACTCCATGACTGTGTGTGTCGGATGAAACGTGGTAAGTGTGGATCATCACTAGGGGATTACTCGTTTGTTATCTTGGTACTCATTATAGCAGGATATAGAATTAAATAATGGAATGGAGTTGTGTTGTGATGCAAAGCAGAATCAGTGTTACCAGCTTGAAAATAATTTATTTTATATCTTATTATTTTCCTAAAACAGGATGTCCAGAATGTCTTACACTGAACAATATGCCAGCAATTATTATTATTTTTTATTAATGACAAAATGCTTAATCCATTTATAGTTATATTTAAAAACTTTCTTTCTTTCGGCTTCTCCCGTTAGAGGTCGCCACAGAGGACCATCCGCATGTTTGAATTGGCACATATTTTTACGCTGGATGCCCTTCCTAACGCAACCCTCCCCATTTATACGGGCTTGGGACCGGCACTAAGGCTTGTGCAACCCTAATGGCTGGGGTTGGTTCCCTGACCGCGGATCGAACCCGGGCCGCAGCGGTGAGAGCGCCGTATCCAAACCACTAGACCATTTAATATTGTGAAATGTTTGTAATACAAGTTGGTTCCTGATATTGCTTATGCTACAGCAGTGATACAGTCATTCCCTTACCAACCTCTTTCTTTTTTCTCTTGTTTTAGAGTCTTCCATCCTGAAGACTTCCTCGTGGTGGAAAACCCACTGGTGTAAGACTCCTTCCATAAATGCTCAATAAAACATCCTCTTACAGAAGAACTACACCTTATCAAAGATATTTGAAAAAAATATATAATGGAAGGTGGTATCTTAGTGGTTAAGGCATTGGACTTTAGATCTAAAGGTTGTGACCCCGTAGCTGCTCAGTTGTATGAATGAAAAATTTAAATCGCTCTTAAATAAAAAGGAATAGGAAAAAGCCATAAATGTAAATGGAATATAATTTGCCTTGCAGCCAGAACAATTTCCAGAGCTCCTGCTATAGACAATTCATCAACCCGTACTATTCAATTCGATTTGAGAACCCGATAGCAGTGTCTTATGCACGTTTAACACTAGAATCATGTGAGAAATGGTGTCTATACAATAATCTCCAAAAACTAGGTGTAACTCTTTCCAAATCCTCTGAAGTCATAATGGTATATTCTTCCATCTCTTGTTATTGTATTATTTCCCCACAATGTATATGTTTCTCTTTTTTTAATGCCAGCTACTTATCCATTACACAAGCCTATACCCTTCTATGTTTTATTTCACGCTTGGCGTCAGCATCAGAGGCGATATTTTAAATATCTTTTCCGGCGCCTCGGCAGCCCACGTGTCACGCTCTCGTTCGTTATCTCTATCGTTCCCGCCAGCTGCGTTGCGGAGCAGGCTCCTCTGCTTGGCGAAACGCACTCATTTCCTTCGTGTCACTCTGAACAATAGATACACCCTCTTTCTTTCTGCCATGATATACAACCGTTCCACCACACATCTCCCTCAGTCTATTTATCAAGACCACCTCCTTTATTAACTTGTCTCAAGTTATGTGGTTTTATGAGCAGAACGGCCATGATCACAGCGCTTCATATTCCTGCCTGCATTTTGGCAGCTGTTTCTAAAGCCACTGAGACAGCAGGTCATGTGAAGTGCCTTTTCTTTTCTTTTTTTTTTTTTTGTTTCAGCTCCTACTTGGACATATGTTTTTGTTTACACATAATGTAGGTCTTTCAAGTGACATCACTATACACGTGTGAATGAAAGGACACTCACTTCTTTGGTCGTTCTTCGTCTTGTAGGTCTGCTTCCATTCTTTTGTGTGTTTTTGTTTGTGACTCTCTGTACAGGTTCAGCTACACACACACAAACACACACTACCTCTTTTCTTCAGGGAGCTGCCTGTCTTTCATGTACCCTTTCACCAAATGTCCCTCACAAGTAGGTCAGGACAGAAAAGAGCGAATACCCACACACAGCACGTGATTCTACAGTTGTATGATTTTTTTTGGCTTTACTGTTAAAATACCTTTTAAGTCAATGTCACATTTATGTATCAGACACAAAAAATGTTGGCGCAAATACCTATATATATATATGTACGATTTTCCCATTCATTCCTATTCAGTAACAGGGTCAGGGTCTTCTTGACTCTGGAATCTATAAAGTCTCTGTTTTTATTTATTTATCAAAATGTGATTTAGTATAAAGGAGAGGGAGAAAAAATGCCAAAGATTTTTTTCACTTATTAAATAATGTCATTCATTCTATCTATCTGTCTGCAGTTATATTCATTAATAATATGGTTTTCAAAACACACAAATTCCTGTATCATTTATATTACAACACTTACGTATCCACATCTTTTTGTATCATGAATATAATTTTAAAAAGGACTCTGACATTTGGCTAACAATTTTATGCAAACCTAAAAAGCTTTAAACAGCAGTATATATCTGTTAATGCGGAGTGCTGGATATACTCATTTATTTTTAAGTTGTTGCTCTAGAAACAATATCGTATTCAATGGAGTCAGCGTTACTCGATCGATACATTTTGACCAATCAGTATTGAGGATTTGGCAGCACTGCAGAATAAAATATTGCCTATAAAAAACATTGTAACCTCTCGCTCGCTTGCTCACTACACATGCTCCGGAGACACCCATGATCCTGACCTTTTCTACTCTCTGGACCTGCCTGATCCATTCTGATGACCTACTTCTGAGTTGAGTTCTCATTTATTGGGATACAATGTTTCTGAGGATGGCTCCATGCAAACAGCCTAAAGATACATAAGATTATGTTGTATAGTGCCAGTTAGTAACCATGAAAATGTTTTTTATTGTAGTTAATATTAACAGTTTTTCTATGATAGATTAGGACTACAATAAACAGCTTCACACTTGAGTCTCTATTATTGAACAGCTAGTACTTCAACAACATACACTTCATGATGAAAGTACAATGAACAAATATCCATGTTACTCAGATGAAGATTAGTTCCCTTCATAGAGTTTTGTTCCTTTTAAGATTTCTTCCTTATGATGTCTAAAGGTGGGTTTTTTCCCATTTGTCACTGCTGGCTGGCTTATTAGGGATAAACTAAGAAGGATAAATTTATCAGTTGAAATTCTCAATTTCTTTTCATTCTGCAAAGCTACATTGCGATCATGCCTATTATTGCGAAAAGGTCAAACCAGTTGTAATAATCTGTCGATCTTAAATTTCTATTAAACAAATTTTTTTTTAATTATTTTCTTTTTTATTATGTGTAGTGAATTGTGCAGATGAATCTTGAATTACACTAATGAAGGGCGGTGTACGGCTTGTAAAATAAGTAAATTGTGAATCTTGTGAACCGTAAATTTGTGAGCATATACAGACACAGCAAAACAGAATTATAATTTCTAAAAAATGGATTGAAATGAATGAACATTTACTAATTGAAAGGAATGAACTTAAGTACAGTACAGTCAAAGTGTGAATCCTGTCTGGTCTCTTGCAATCAATATCCCATATACAGTAATTGTACATTTGTGCTTAGATGTCATACAGAAGAAATTCCGCCTTGTGCATTTTCAATCATTCTCATATCAACAACATGACTAAACATTTTGACGATCTTGTTTGTTAACAACGATTTGCAATTATATGTTCATTGACATCAATACATACTTTTGAGAAACTGAGAGAAACTGTAAAATGCAATATACAGATAAATCGAATTCAAACTGATTAGAACTTCACTGTGCCATAATCCATATAATTATATTAATATTAAATATGAACAGTAATTTACAGTGATTATTTGAATCCAAAGAAGATGTAAATGACTGTGAGTATGGACGTATATTTTTTCCCTAATGTTTGATACTATTTTCATTGATATTATGCCCAATTGCATGTCCATGCTGCCTCTAGAAACAACCAATAGCAAGATCTATGTCTTACAACTACTCTTTCAACTATTTCTTTATCCTAACAAACTGCCACACTGCAGAATAGAAACAACCTTCTCATGATTATTTCAGGTATTGGTTTCTGGCTGGGAAACCCCGATTACCAGCAGGCACATTGAACAAATGTGAAGCCCCCCAACCGCACGAATGGACACGGCCATCTGGAATCAGGCACACGTGCCACGCTGGGCGAGGCGGAGTACTGTCACCATGACTGAGCGCTTCTCCCTGCTCGCCTTTGTCCATTCGTTTCTGATCAATCTCCTTTACTCTCCTGCATTCCTCCTCCTGCTCATAATAGCCCTCCCGCTGTATGGATTGTTCCCACTAAAGTCATCTATCTTTCCGCGTTCCATTGAGCTTTAACTGCTGCAATCTCCGTCACTGCAACAGTAGTTATCCACAAATCCAGAGGTGAGGAACAAACAGTTCGAAATATAGCTGATACTACAAAAATTTCACCAGGGGTAAATCATTAGCTGGGAAAAAAAGAGAAAGAAGAGGAAAAAAAAAAGAGTCAATAAATGATAGAAATTGATCCAAGAAATGAAACCCTAACATTCCAAGTCATTATGAATTTCTATTAAATCGTATTTGTGTGCTTTTGCGGTGCATTTGCATTCTTTATACTGTATATGTTGGTACAGTTGCGTCAGCTTACCCAGTTGACACACACACACACACAAACAAACAAAAACATGATTTGACCTCGTTTACATTTCCAAACCCTGAGGCTTATAACGTAGCAACTACATGGAACACAATGTAAAATGATTAAGCTATTATTACATTGGGAGTGTGAGGAGCGGATGTGTGGAAGTTGAAATGGAAACAAAAATCTAATTATTTTGCGGTTCGAAAAGGAAAATATCCTTGTGTGATATTGAGATACATCATGTGGGTGGTACTCTGGTACAGCTCGTAGCATCGCTGTCTCACAGCTCCAGGGTCCATGGTTCGATCTTGTCTGCTCATAGATTTTGTTCATGTTTTTCCAGTGTCTGCGTGGGTTTCCTACAGGAATTTTGGTGTCCTCTAAGAAAATTTGGGGGGGGTTTGAATAAAAACTATATAGACAAAAGTTTGTGGACACTTGGCTATAATATATATTTGCATGTGCTTTTTGATTATTCCATTGCATATTTAGTCCCCATTTGCTGTTATAATAACCTCCACTCTTCTGGGAAGATGTTTCACTAGATTTTGTGTAGAGATTTGTGCTCATTCAGCCTCAAGGGTGATAGCATGTCAGGAACTGATGAAGGGTGAGGAGGCCTGGGATACAATCAGTGTTCCAGTTTATCCCAAATGTGTCCAGTAAGGTTGAGGTCAGAGCTCTATAGCAGGCCATTTCAGATCTTCCACTCAAAATCATTTCCAGGATATCTTCATGGAGCTGGTTTTGTGCAGGGGCACTGACATGCTGGAGCAGGTTTCGATATTGTAGTTCCAGTGAAGGGAAAATTTAGTGCTACTACATCCAAAGACATCCTATTCAATTGTGTGCATCCGAGCTTGTGATAACAAGTTGTATAAAAACCACATATGGCTGGAAAAGTCAGGTGTCCCAATACTTTTTTCCATATAGTGTATACTCTGGTATTAACCGCAATCCTATCCAGAGTGTATCCAGAGTCCCTCACTCTTACCAGCATAAAGCAGGTACTAAATGTTTAAACATCATGAACATCACTTTTGAATACTCTATATACTGTCCATCTAATAAGTCCATGCATGTAATCATTAGATTATTTACAACCCCATTTCAAAAACATTGTGACTGTGTAGAATATAAATCAAAATCGAATGCAATGATTTGCAATAAAACGAAAATGCTAAAACTAATGAATGAGTCTAATGAGTCTGTACTGATTTTCGTCTGCACTGTTTGCACTCGGTTGCACTCGATGCACTTTATGTAGCTTTATGTTGTGTGTTGTAGCTCTATGTTGTTTAGTGTAGCACCAGGGTTCTGGAGGAACGTTGTCTCAATTTTACTGTGTACTGTGTACCACTGTGTATAGTAGAAATGACAATAAAAGCCTCTTGACTTGACTCTTGACTTGAAATGTACTGTTTTAAGGAAAAAAATTCGATCATTTTGAATTTGAGGACTGCAACACGTCTCAAAAAAGAAGGGAACGGGCAATAAACGTCTGGAAAAAATAAGTGTTCATAAAATTAAACTTTGCAACTAATTAAGTTAATTGACAACAGTCCAGTAAGATGATTATAAATAGTGTTCCTCGTGCACAGAGATTTCTCCAGATTCCTCGAAACTTTACATTTTACACAATGTTTCAATTTGGGATTGTAGAAACTATATCAAAACTAAATAGTTAATGTGTATAGCTACAGATGTGAGTATGACAAATGTGAGTTTGGATCCACCAATCATATTACAGTATGTTATGAATGATGTAGTTACTGACATTTGGTCTGAATATTAACATTTGGTTAAATCTCCAACCAACTCGATGTTACTATTATGGTTTTGTTTAACACAAGATGTCATCATAGCCATAAAACTATTACACACACACACACACACACACACACACACACACACACACACACACA
>JAAIIK010000060.1:922439-932931 GCA_014706435.1 Silurus glanis | reverse complement strand
ATAATGCAACAGATTGTGTATGTGTGTTTGTGTGGGCAGTGGGAAATCATTCCTGAATACACGTATTGTGCTGACCGTGTAGATCACCGTTTCATTTAAATGGCATGAGCAATCAAGAAAAGAGGGCTGTAATTGATAATTGAATCAGCTATAGCCATGTAATCAATTAAGGCCGTCACCCTGGTCTTGGAATTGTGAGGTTAACTGGCTTGTGGCAAAGAGGTTTGGAGAAACGGGAAAGGCTGAGTATTTGCGAAGTTGAGACTTGTGCCTTCATTTGTTCAGGGTTTGCATCATGCTTTCTGTTGCAGCTCTGTGGAGTTTTTGAATTGTTCAGGTGCAACAGAAGTCTTGGTTCGCGTGAAACGACTTTTTACGCTCGGTGAAAACACTTGCTTTAAAAAAAAAAAAAAGAAAAAAAAAGTTTGCTTTGATCTCTGTTTTTCAGGGCTTCCCAGTTTAGTTAGCTATTCATTGGTTCCTGAGAACCCGTGTTTGCTTTGAATCCTGCAAGCGAGGGACTATCTGAGAGGGAAAAAATAGCCGCATCGATTCGCCCTCTCCTTCCCTTTTTTTTGTCGCTGTCTGCTTTGTGCCCTTAAACATCTCTCTTTTTTGCTCTGTTGAGTCCCATTTAAAGCTAGCCAGCAATGATGAACGCTCTAGCAGTTCCCTTTGGCCTGGCGAGAAAAAAAAAAGGATCCTGAAGCCGAAAGGGAAGCAGAAAGCCAGGGCAAGGTGGGGGGCTAATGGCCACGACGCACATTTTCTGTAGGTGGAGGGAATGATGTGTGTGTGTGGGGGGACGGGGACGGTGACAAGAAAGGCCTGGAGACTTGGTACACAACCATCTGCTTTTGTCGCGCTGAGCATCAAAGCCAGGAGGAACACCGCAGGAGTTTTCTTTTCACTTTAGATGGGCCACATATGGAGCTCTTATATCTCCAGGAAGGATTCATGCAGGCCTATTGGACTCTTGATTCTTGCTGGCTCTGCATGCCTCTGGGCTTTCCAAAAATTCCATTATTTGAGAAGGAAATGCCGATAATAGATGAGTTTATTTGACCCGGGGGCCTGGAGCACCTTTGCCTAGCTCTCTTAGTGTAGATGAAATAGTTCACATGAAATGCGAGTTGATGGGGTTTATTTTGGTTGGTTGGTTGTGCAGAATTAAAAATAAAAAAAAGTAAAAAAAATAAAAAATAAATGGGTCAGCATGTGGCTTAAAAGAACACGCTCAGAGGGTGATTAATTATTAAAGTGACTAATACTACATTTGCCTCCAAGCGCCAGTGACTTTAATCCATGGCGGTGGCACAACTTGCAATGTACAGCTTCTCGCTCGCACGCCCAATCCCTCTCTGTCTTTCTCCCCCACCCGCTCTCTATTTCTTATTTGCCACTCGCGCTCTTATTCACCGAATTCAATTTCAGTTTCAATTAGCTTTATTGGCGTGCACAAGATACATATTTGTGCTGCCAAAGTTTTATAACGCCATGGTGTCACCGTGTTTTTCTCTCTCTCTCTATCTCTCTCTTTCTCAATTCCCCGTCTGTCTCTCTGCTCCCACCTCCTCGCCCATGCTTTTGATGAAGCAACTGACTAACTGCCGCTGCTCTCAAACTGCTGCTATAATTGTGTTAGAGAGACGGGCTGCGAAAAACGTGCAATATGTTGTATAATTTATTTCCTAACAAGCCTAACTACACAACAGATCCGTTCGCTGCAAGTTGCCAAATGACGTCGGCTTCGGGAAAATTTGTTACAAAAAAACCCCAAAACCCTTCAGTATGATCTCGAGAAGATTGGGGTGACATCATCACAGAAGGGGGGGATGCCATGCGTAGCTGGTTTAGCCAATTAGGCCGGCATTATTTCTTTGGTTATTTATCTCCTCACCTGTTCTCGCTTTCTCTTTCTTTCACATTCTTTCTGATCCTTACTCGTCTACTGTATTCAACCTCCATTTCCGAGTCATTAAGGTGATGGTTTCGGCTGAAGGAAAGCATGGCATGATGAGAGAAGGAGAAACAAGATTGATAGAGAGAGGGAGAGAGAGGAGTGTCATTAGTTAAATATTATCCAACCCCTTTCATTACACCCAGGCTAAAAACAATAGAGCATGTGGAGACAGTCTGCTGCCCAGATCTCAGCAATAACCCCCTACCAACCTCATTATCATCTTTCTTTCCTTCTCTGGGTCTTTTTCTCTTATCCTCCCTTCCTCTCTCCCGTGACACATACAAAGAGCTCTGGCATAGAAAATCAGAGAAATAGACTGTGATGTCTGATTAGGGATTCTCCGATGCTCTCAAATTTTGCACCATCCACACATTCTCTAATGTTATGCTCGCGTACAATCAAATCCGATTCGAAAATGAACGTCTGCAAATTTCCTTATCATTCCATTTCAACTTTTGGACAATCAAACATCTTACATTTTGGGCGGACTGCGTGTAAATGTGTGCTTTTAACAATCTGGGGAAATGATTTTTCAGTTAAAGAATCAATTTTCTAATGATAGAGCATACTGTAGTGGAGTAGCATAATTCATTATAGTAACAATGTAAAAGATAATGGCATTCATTAGAGTAGTGCACAAGAGAAGCAGGATGTCAAATTTGAGTAAAACTTTATGTGAAGATGTGTTTCAGAATATGCAATTGTCTATTTGTTTTTTTAACTCCACATTAGTTCTGTGAAACGTGGATGTATGTGAGAGACGATCCGCAATGTGCTGAGATGGATGTGAAGATTTGACAGATGGGGTTTTCTGATGTTTTTTTTGTGCTTTTATTGAGGTTATTACAATTTCATATCAACACTCCGAATAAAGAAATAAATAACAGCAGCTAGGTTTGTATTTATGACCTGAGTCATCTTTTTTCTCTGTGTTATATCCTTTAAAAAGAGGAAGATTTTGGATTTAGTTTGTTTATTTGTTCGGAATGAAAAATGGACTCATTTCTATTTATAATTATTCAGTTTGACCATTTTTTAAGTATTGAAAAAAAGGGGGGGGGTATTCGAGTTATAAGTCGAAGTCACATGCTGCAGTTTTTTTTTTACCTGATTGTGGATTTAAACTGATTTCTGAAAAAACAAAGCAAACTTTCCATTTTTTTCTCCCCTGGAAACTCTAGACAAAGGCACATTGAAATTGAGGGTGATGGTTTTTCCTCCCCTCTCTTCAATTTCTTTTCTCAAATCTGGATTCGGAAAACTTTGGAACGGACTCAATATTGTCAAGCTACTTCCTGTCTGAATCCATAAGTGAAGGTGAATGGTGACTGAATCTGAACCTGAATAGTAAAGAACTGAATTTGTGCCACTAAATTAATTTGAATTCTTATAATTATCTAACTGGGTACTGATTCTTTGACATACAAATTCAAACCATGTGGTCACTCAGATTTGAACATTTTACATTGTCACATTTCTTGTTTACATTTACATTTAGGGCATTTGGAAGATGCCCTTATCCAGAGTGACTTACAACCGAGCAGTTGAGTGTTATGGGCCTTGCTCAAAGACCCCATAAATGGCAGCTTGGTGGTGCTGGGATTTGAACTTGTGACCTTCTTAGTCCAATGCCTTAACCACTGAGCTCCCACCTCTCGATCTACAGGGACAAAAATACATTTTGACTCAAGGACTAGAATTGGTGTAGTACTAGAAGCACTGGCGTAGTCAGGGGGCAGCATTGCTCATTCCTCATGGCTTCAGGGTCCCCGCTTTTGTTCCTAAGATCGGGTTACTCTCTGTCTCAAAAAGCTATCAGGTTATCCAAATACATGCAGGTAATTAAACTGGTTACACAAAATTGCCCAGTGTCCCATCTGGGTATGTACTCTCACCTTATACCATGTACTCCCAAAATTGTCTGTAGATTCACCATGACCAGGATAAAGTGCTTATTACAAATGAGGATGATGACATCATTAACTGAACATTACATACCCTGGGAAATGTGTGTAGCATGTGTAAAGTTCATCTTTAAGGCCATATATTGTCTGAGAAAGACGAGCTTGGCTGAAAATTGAATTTTATGGCTTTAAATGACATGCCAATCATCCTGACGTTAAACACATTAAAACATGGTGAGGAGTCCTTTGAGGCTTTGAAATCCAAGGACAAGATGCTAATTTGAATTTTTTTTTTCACAGAAGCAGTGGAAGGATTGATTCGTAACCTCTCTCGTGATAGAAACCAGGTGAAGTTTTGAAATGGATTATTTTTTCTCTTCATAATAACACGGTAGATGTTGTAATCTAAAGCCTATTGTATAGCCTACTTTCACTTCAGTCCGAACAAAGACATTGGGTCAATATTGCAACTTTTTATTTTTTTCTTTAATCCACAAACTTGCAGCTAGGGAAGAATGCAAGCTTTATTGCAAAACTTTATTGTCCATTTCTGGGGAAATTGCTTTTAGGCTTCACAATAGCTACACCAAAACGCACATCCTGAACACACCCACACACATGAAGACATGATTCAATAAGCAGAATGTAAAAAAAAAAAAAAAAAAAACAAGAACATAAAGCAGCTTCAAT
Source organism: Silurus glanis (assembly GCA_014706435.1). Taxonomy (NCBI): domain Eukaryota; kingdom Metazoa; phylum Chordata; class Actinopteri; order Siluriformes; family Siluridae; genus Silurus; species Silurus glanis. The sequence goes on along the minus strand of JAAIIK010000060.1, from coordinate 928,374 downwards.
CACCTGTCGTAATGTGAAGTGAGTGATTAAGCAGAAATAGGTAGGTCTTTTAAAAATCAAATGCCCATAAAGGGATTATAAATGAAGGGTTCACCAAGGCAACAGTTTGTGAAATGAGTCGGTAAAAATATAATTTAGGACTATTGGTAAACTAGATTTTCTCTCAGAGAGAAGCTTGTTACATACAAAAAATGATGAGAATGATTTTTTAAAATGTGCAGATTTCTGAATGTTGAAAATCTCATTTATCACACATACCTCTTACCATGATTCCATTGAATAATTTTATCCACTATACTGACAATGCTGGATCTTTTATTTCTTATTCTTTAACCCAATCAATCTGTGCCAATCTTATCATTTACAACATTAACAATTCTAATAAATGAGTTGGACTGGAAGATCTGCACACAAAGCCAGCTCCATGAAGATATGTTTTAATTTGGGTTGGAGTGGTAAATATTGATCTCCGACTTAAACCTTACTGACCACCTGTGGGATGAATGGGAATGCTGACTGCACCCCAGGCCTCCTCACTCTACCTCAGTACCTGACATTACTAACATCTACATAGCTGAAAGAGAAAAATCTAGTGCAACAACTTAACAGAAGAGTGGAGATAATTACAAAAGCAAACAGGTATTAAATAAATATGAAATAGGATGTTTAAAAAGCCCACACAAATCTTATGATCAGTTGTCCACAATCTTTTTTCCATATAGTGTAGCTAGAGTTAGGACTATCAGTAGTTAGCTAGCTATATAGAAATTTGGAAATTTGTTATTCCACATTGTACAGTACAATACACCAACAAAATGCAGTTTAGCATCTACCAAAAGTGCAAATATTAGCATAGACACACACACACACACACACACACACACACACTATATATATATATATATATATATATATATATATATATATATAAAGGATATAATATGATAATACACTATCAATTGATCTGAAACCATCATATCAAATCTGTGATAAAAAAAAAAAGATTAGCAGAACCTGATAGCCTTTACAAAATATGTTTATCCATATATGCATAAATCCATATCCATATTTTATCCATAAAATGTACTGAAGCCAGGTGGGAAAAAAAGCCAATTGGCTTCTTGTTGTGTGAAACTGCATACAATGAGTCACAAATCCACTGAATTGTAACTAACATGCCCTTCAATTGTTGAAAATGGGGTGTTAAAGGCTCAATGGTGGAAATTGCTCTAACATTCCGGAGGCACACTACTTCCTCATCATGACCAGCACTTTGCGCTTATAGCATGGGCAATTTAGAGAAAGTTGAAAAAATAAATCCAGCCTGTATAAAAAAAAAAGGTAGATCTTCAAAAACAAGACACATTAAAGCTGATTGTGCACAATTAAAGTCATTACAAGGCCATATCATTTTTTGTGCAGTTTCTCCATGGTTCAAAGACTAGCTTTGCTTTATTTTACCCATCAGGCTTTTGAAGCTCCTTTTCTGGTCTCATGGAAGTTTGAACCTTTTCCTTTGTTGTTCTTGCTGTAGGAATAATTCCTAATCAATCTCCATGGTTACTGCTGCAAATGACGATCACTGTGAGGTGAAGGTGAGATAGATCAGAAAGAAACGAAACAAAACATAAGCATAAGATATGTTTACAGAATCCTAATGTTTCAGTGGAGTATGGATCAAAAAGAAAAAGCGAGGCAAGACAAAGCACAAATCCTGAACTTTACTACAACAATGCTGCTGTAGATGGCACACCATGACCCCAACAGCATACATGTTTTTCAGCAACCTTTTGCTGAAAACGTTTAAATTTTTTATTTATTTTTTTTTTGAAAGCGAAGCTAGATCTTTTGATAACTTTATTAAAAAACATATATATTAGTTTAAAAATTATTCTCAGACCCTTTGTTATGTGAGTGAAAGGAAGCTCAAGTGAATAATTTTTCTCTAGATCATATTTGAGATGTTTTTCCACACTTTGATTGAAGTTCATCTGTGGACATGATTTCGAAAGACACATTTAGAGTTCAGAGACAGAGTTCAAAGACAGGATTGTGTTAGGGATGTAAGAAAGTCAAAAAAATGTGTGAGAACAACCAGGTCTTTCCCTAGAGCTGACTGTCCAACCAAACTGAGGAATATGAAGAGAAGGGCCTTGGTAATAGAGAGGAAATGTTGATGGACACTCTATTTGAGATCATGTATAAAGAGAAACTTGCAGATCACTGCAACAATCTACCGATTGGGATTTACAGCAAAAAATGTAATCATCACAAATAAATTTTTGTGATTTTTATTATTGGGAATGATGTGTAAGAAAAATGTATATAAAATGAAGGTGTATACCTTCTGACTGTGTGTGTGTGTGTGTGTGTGTGTGTGTGTGTGTGTGTGTTTGTGCGAGAGAGAGTTTTACCTCTTACTTTTAAATGAACCTACCTGTCTGGATTCCAGTTCAAGTCAGAATTGATAATAATCCATGTACAGCTAAACTGAAAAACATTTATTGCTGATAAATTGTCTGTTTTGTAGATAAAAATGATAGATAATTGCTATTATTTACTTTTATTTATTACATTTACATTTACAGCATTTAGCAAACCCCCTTATCCAGAGCGATGTGCGAAAGTGCTTTGAGTCTCTAGCAATGAATAAATCAACACTGGTTTGCTAGATTACAAACTTATAGCACTTTCTTTTTCGAAATAAATATAAAGACAAGACAACTGGGAAAAGTGCTAGTTTAAGTGTTTCAGGAAGAGGTAGGTCTTCAACCACGGTGTTAATTTGATTTAGTCATAGTCTTTCAACTAAAATGCACTTTATTTTTATCTATATTTTAGTCATTTTAATAGTTTTTTTAGTTTTCATTTTTAGTTTTAGTTTAAGAGTTTAGTCAACGAAATAAATAGTCAATTTTGTCAACTTAATTTTTATGGGGTTCGTTCCATTGAAATGCATTAAGGGTTTCTCTAAAATGTCCAAACTCTTTATATACTCCTGGAGAAAACATTTACTATCCTGTAAATATGAATGAAGTGAAGGTTCAAACATGCAACACAGACACAGGTTTAACTGTTGTGGAATTACACATCTTAAATCTCAATTAAATAAAACCTCTTCTCATAAAGAAACAAGTATTAAATAATGCAACACAAGTGAAAAACATTTGGGTTGTGCAAAGCTCTCATTAGTACATGCATTTCCGTCAACAGATCTGAAACAACAGATCTGTGAAAACAACAAATCTATTTGGATTGATTCATTTTAAGGGAAGCACTTTTCACCAATTTGACCCGAGCTCTATTGCACACTTCTAGTGAGATCACCTGTGACCCTTCTGCGGAATTTTGAAAGAAATCAAAATATTGGCTGTTTTGATGAGGATTGTGCTGTTCCAGGTTTTGCAATATTCTCTCCTTCTGCATCATCTTCAGACTGGTTCACATGTTTTGTGTGGCAAAGAAGATTGTTTCAGCACATAATTCTTTGCCTGTTTCAGCAATTCCTAAATATTGTCATCAGCCACATCTACAAGGGTTTCACAGACAGCAGAGCTGACAAAGCAGGCAGCTGCAGCAAGTTGTGAGAACCTTTCACTGGTCGGGTCCAGTAGCCAATCAAAAATGCTGATTCACAGTTTCGTTCAATTTGTACGCGAGAGTGGCAAGGCCTCGGTAGCTAATGTTTTGTTCGAAGTCATCAAGGTGGCTGAGCAGATCAAAGAGGGCAGGGACCACCAGGGACGTGGACATGGTGTCACATTGGAGGGATTTATTATGTTCTGCAAAAGGCAGCAGTAGTTCATGCAATGACGTAAGCTTTTGCCATTCATTAGAAAGCAAGCTGTCTTATCCTATGTTGTTTGTTATTTGGCAGACGGATTCTTTCTCTTTGAGGAGCCTTGCGATCATGCTAAATGTGCTTGACCAGTGTGTGGGGCAGTCATATACAAGAATAAATATCCTTTGTGTTGCAACAGAAGACTTGCGAAAGAGTTTTAACACTGACTTTGCTTTATCAAGCATTTTCTTGATGCCTCCTTCCACTATATTGCTCCCTGTAAGGACCTTCTCCTTTTGTATGTCCCACTCTTGTATACATTTGTCCACACAAGCCTTAATTGAATGTGCAGTGTGTGAATGTGTTCAGGTTTATTTTGTTCAACAATAAAAAAATAGCATGCATTATAGCAAGGAATGAAGCTGTCATTCCTTTTTTTGCCCACATGTCAATGCAATCTCTTTTTGAATATTTTATCTTCATAATGTTTGTCAATTAAATTGCTTATTTTAGTTTCAGTCAGCCTTCTATCTACTGGCTCCATCATTAGAACAAAGTTCTCATCTTCAATCATTGTGACTGGTAATCCTGTGCATCCAATCCATTTTGCTATGGCTTCCTCCTTGGTCTGTTGTTATTTAAAGTCGCTTTTGTACTTTGAATAATTTAGAAAAGCTGTTGCAATTTTCTGCTGGGATGCAAAAGGATTATTTGCACTAATTGGCTCATTCTTGCCATTAGAAGTTTTTTGTAGCTGCGAGGTCGAAAAGGGGAGGAAACAAGTTAACTCGCGCATACACATGCGTGCACATGCGCACACACACATGCACTAAATAAAGCAGTCAAATGTAAAAAAAAAAAAAAGCTACAGAAAAGTATTCAATACTTAAAATAATAACGATTATAAAACATTTGAGGTGCTGACCTTTTCATGAATTTCAGGATGAGATGTCTGCAAATGGCGCTTCAAGTTTCTTGTGTTTTTTCCGGAGATTTTCACGCCACACGGTTTACAAACGGTCTTGTTTTCTTTTACATCGTATGTAAAACTCATCCATATGTCCGCTCTTCACTTCCTCCCAGATGTTGACATTTTGAAAGTTTCGTGCAGCAAGCAGCAAGCGTATGCCGTTTGTGTGGCGGGTAGATGGCAAATGCAAAATATGAGCTCTGATTGCGTCTCTTTCCAAATCGTCACGCCCTAATATTAACGTCCCGTTTTTAATCGTTGCCGAAAGTGTAAATTGATTTACGTCACAGTTTTTCTTATTAACAAGTGATTTTTTTATGTAGTTTTCGTCAAATTTTCGTCAGTAAAAAATATCGTTGACGAAAATGATGACGAAATTTATTCGTCAACGAAATTAACACTGTTCATCTATCGCTTGTAGATAGCCATTGACTGTTTGGACATCTAGGGAAATGTACTTATGTATACATACTTATATATATACCGTATTTTTCGGACTATAAGCCGCTACTTTTTTCCCATGCGGCTTAACAACGAAGCGGCTAATTTATGAATTTTTCCTGGGTTTTTCCCGGTTTCACAAACTTCAGGCCAAAAAACTGAGCCCCATAACATTAGACCAATGAAATTTCCGAACAGAAACGTAAAAACGCACCTCACCTGTGTTCTGAGCTGCACGGCATTGGGAGAAAAAAAGCACGACGATGCCAAAAGATAAACTCCCGAGAGAAATAGTTGTGAAAGGAAGGAGGAAGACAGTGAACAATGACTTTCTTGGTCGGCTACTGTTTAGATACAAGCCGTTGTAGCGCACTGAGTCTGGGTGAAGGGAGAGCTCGCTAACTGCAGTTGCAACAGAAATCATATAAGCACAGACAGGTTTCCAAAACTCGTGCAAAAAGCGCAACATATTTCACCCGTTACACCGTGTGTAACGTGTCTTTCATTAAAGCCTGTGTAAAGTTCATTAGTTTCAGTGTAGACACCTGCGGCTTATAGACAGGTGCGGCTTATTTATGTTAAAAATAAAAATATTTGTAAAATTCAGTGGGTGCGGCTTATATATGGGTGCGCTTTATAGTCCGGAAATTACGGTACATAAAATAGACAAAATAAAACGTACATATAAGTAATTATTTAGACACACACACAAACACACACACACACACACACACACACACACA
>JAAIIK010000060.1:900677-912439 GCA_014706435.1 Silurus glanis | reverse complement strand
AGGTTGAACACTAAGGAAGGAGAAAAGGATTTGTACCGATTGGCCAGACAGAGGGACCGACCTGGGAAGGATGTGCTGCAAGTTAGAGCAATAAAGGATGGAGATGGAAATGTGTTGACTAGTGAGGAGCGTGTGTTGAGAAGGTGGAGGGAGTATTTTGAGCAGCTGATGAATGAGGAAAATGAGAGAGAGAGAAGGTTGGATGATGTGTAGATTGTGAAGCAGGAAGTGGATAGGATTAATAAGGAGGAAGTGAGAGCAGCGATTAAGAGGATGAAGAGTGGAAAGTCGGTTGTACCAGATGACATACCGGTAGAAGCACGGAGATGTTTAGGAGAGATGGCAGTGGAGTTTTTAACCAGATTGTTTAACAAGATTCTGGAAGGTGAGAGGATGCCTGAGGAATGGAGAAGGAGTGTGCTGGTAACAATCTTTAAGCATAAGGGAGATGTGCAGACCTGCAGTAACTACAGGGGAATTAAGTTGATCAGTCACACCATGAAGTTATGGGAAAGAGTAGTGGAAGCCAGGCTGAGAGAAGAGGTGACCATCTGTGAGCAACAGTATGGTTTCATGCCGAGGAAGAGCACCACAGACGCATTATTTGCTTTGAGAATGTTGATGGAGAAGTATAGAGAAGGACAGAAGGAATTGCATTGTGTATTTGTGGATTTAGAGAAAGCGTACGACAGGGTGCCAAGAGAGGAGTTGTGGTATTGTATGAGGAAGTCAGGTGTGTCAGAGAAGTATGTGAGGGTGGTGCAGGACATGTATGAGGACAGTGTGACAGCAGTGAAGTGTGCAGTAGGAACGACAGACTGGTTCAAGGTGAAGGTTGGACTGCATCAAGGATCGGCCCTGAGCCCTTTCCTGTTTGCAGTGGTGATGGACAGGTTGATGGCCGAGGTCAGACAGGAGTCTCCATGGACTATGACTATGGACTATGGATGATCATGGGAAGTAGATGCCGAACTCGCAAACATCCCGAACCATCTACAGACGTACGAGTGCCAATTGGATCCCACTACATGTGTGGCATTGGACCTCCTGGAGTGTTTAAAGGCTCTGGCATGGAGAAGCTGATGCTGGATCTATGATGATCACAAATGTTGAGCTCAGTAGCTCCTACTTTTATATTTTATACCAAAGACTGTAGAAAGAACATTTACTTATAATCTTATACTCCAGTGCTCATGTTAGTTCTCACTCTCCAGTGTTCTGTATTGTTGTTAGATTTATGATCAAACTCTTGATGTCACCCAAATGAGGATGGGTTCCCCTTTTGAGTCTGGTTCCTCTCAAGGTTTCTTCCTCATTACATCTAAGGGAGTTTTTCCTTGCCACAGTCACCACGGCTTGCTCATCAGGGATAAATGCACACCATTCACCTTGACTGTTGATTTCTGTAAAGCTGCTTTGAAACAATGTCTGTTGTGAAAAGCGCTATACAAATAAACTTGACTTGACTTGACTTGACTATGATGTTTGCGGATGATATTGTTATTTGTGGTGAGAGTAGTGAGCAGGTTGAGATGAGCCTGGAGAGGTGGAGGTACGCGCTGGAGAGAAGGGGAATGAAAGTCAGTAGGAGTAAGACAGAGTACATGTGTGTGAATGAGATGGAGGGCACTGGAGTGGTGCGGTTGCAAGGAGAAGAGGTGGTGAAGGTGCAGGAATTCAGGTACCTGGGTTCAACAGTGCAGAGTAATGGAGAGTGTGTTAGAGAAGTGAAGAAAAGAGTGCAGGCAGGGTGGAGTGGGTGGAGAAGAGTGACAGGAGTGATTTGTGATAGAATAGTATCTGCAAGAATGAAAGGGAACGTTTATAGGACTGTGGTGAGACCTGCGATGTTGTATGGTTTAGAGACAGTGGCATTGAGTAAAAGACAGGAGGTGGAGCTGGAGGTAGCAGAGCTGAAGATGTTAAGGTTTTCGTTGGGAGTGACGAGGATGGACAGGATTAGAAATGAGTTCATTAGAGGGACAGCGCATGTAGGACGTTTTGGTGACAAGGTGAGGGAGGCGAGATTGAGATGGTTTGGACATGTGCAGAGGAGGGACATGAGTTATATTGGTAGGAGAATGCTGAGGATGGAGCCGCCAGGCAGGAGGAAAAGAGGAAGACCAAGGAGGAGGTTTATGGATGTGGTGAGGGAAGACATGCAGGTAGTTGGTGTGAAAGAGGCAGATGTAGAGGAGGTCGCCACATAGCGGATCATCCGTCTCCATACCACCCTGTATGGAGACGGATGATCCGCTGTGGCGACCACTAATGGGAGCAGCCGAAAGAAGAAGAAGAAGACTGTATGTGTGTATGTGTTTGAGCAATGTACCCAGAGGTAGACTTGGTGTTCTATGATGTTATATACATTTGTGTGTGTATAAGTGTGTGTGTGTGTGTGTGTGTGTTTGTGTAGGAAGAATAGTGGGTACGTTTAAAATTTCTTAGGATCTGGATCTGGATTGAAGGGACAAGAGGAAGCTCACGGATCCCAGCTCACCAGTAGAAAGAAAGTGTATGAGTATTGGAATTACAGTTAAAGTGTGTTGGATTTGATCCGATGTGACACTAACGTGAAGACGTGTGGAGATGATGGAGTGTTGAAGTTGAGGTTGATTGTAGTGCAGCACAGAGTAGATAAGATCACTTTTTAACTGATAGAGGACAAATAGAGCTAGTAATGTGCCAGAAACAAGGAAACGAGAGGTCTCTCAGACACACATACACACAAACACACACACTGGCACCCCAGTCAATTAGTCTTAAGATTGAAACATTGTTGGCCAGGTTACACTGAGGATTCTTTCTCTCTCACAGTTTGTGCGCCTGTGTGTTGTGCTGTGTTGTGTGACTATATGTGCACACTAACACTTCAGAGCATGTGGTTTTAATTTTATTTGATTGTCTCTGTGACCTGTACATTCAGTGTGTTATTATGCAATAAAAGGTGTGTGTGTGTGTTTATTGTAATAAGCGCAGTAATGAATGGCATAATCAGTTCTCTCTTAACTTCAGCCACAGCTGTAAAATACAGCAGCGAACTTTCCCTCCCTTTCTCCCTCAATTTGTCCTCCAAATGGAAAATCATGCCTGCTTATTTTTTTATAACTAGTTTTTAATTAAAAAAATGCCAATCATCCATGTTGTGTGTGTATATGTATGTGTGTGAGAAAAAGAGAGAGAGAAAGAGAGAGAGAGAGAGAGAGAGAGTGTTTTCCATCCTTAGTGTATGTTATGCTTGAGAAGCGAACCAAGCCAGGCTTTCTCTTCAATTTTTATTCAATAAAAAAAAATAAATAAAAAAAACAGCAAGAACACAATCTTAAGAGCTACTAGTAGGAATGTATAATGAAGTAGTTTGTTCCCTGCTAGTTGAAGCACTTTATTTATCTATTTTACCTTTTTTTCCCTCCACCACTCAGTAATCATGGCTTCTAATGTTAATCAAAGTTTTTTTTGCATACAGCTGGAAAACTGATGTAGCATGTGGGTTAATGAGGCAGACTGATCGTCAGTGTGGGCTTTTTTTTTAATGACTAGTCCAGGATTTGTGGTCATGACACGGTCTATAATCGAGGTCAAGTACATACAGACAAAGTTATCACAGGCATATTCATTACTGAAGCAAGTAAAAAAAAAAAGAAATTCATTCAACTTCATTTAAAGACACTAAGGAATGATATCGACTGGCAAGACTTCGCAACAAGACAAGGAAAGCACCAGGGTGCAGGTTTACAAAGTAATTAAGGGCTAACAGAAACAGGTGGACACAAGAGAAAGAGAAGCCGAATGACAGGACATAAGTTGGAACGAAAACAGAAAAACAAAACAGAAGCACATGCTGCTCGTTGCCATGAGAACAGCAACACAAAAGGGGGAAATCAGTAGCATGTGATACATGCTTTGCTAAGCAGCAGGTTGGGCAGGTAAACATCTAGAGTATACTGAACCGTTTCTAGTAACTTACAAAAGTAATGTTTGTGTTTTTGACTCATTCATATTTGCAGCCTTCAAATGATGGGTTACCAAGGGTACCAGTGGAAATTGGGCTACTGCTGACTGAAGGAGGAGAAGGAGGGGAAAGGAGAAGTGTAGGAGAGTGGATTTTAGGGTTGGTAATTTAAATGTTGGTACTATGACTGGTAAAGGGAGAGAGATAGCTGATATGATGGAGAGGAGAAAGGTAGATATGTTGTGTGTTCAGGCGACTAAGTGGAAAGAAAGTAAGGCCAGGAACATTGGAGGTGGGTTTAAACTGTTCTTTAATGGTGTGGATGGAAAAAGAAATGGTGTAGGTGATTCTGAAGGAAGAGTACAGTAAGAGTGAAGTGGGGTTGAAAAACGTTTCTGATAGGGCGATGAACGTGAAGCTGGAAGTTGAAGGGGTGATGATAAATGTCATCAGTGCTTATGCTTCACAAGTTGGTTGTGAGATGGAGAAGGAAAAATTCTGGAGTGAGTTAGATGAAGTGGTAGATGGTGTACCAAGGAATGAACGATTGGTGATTGGATGGATTTCAATGGGCATGTAGGTGAAGGGAACAGAGGTGATGAGGAGGTGATGGTAGGTATGGCATTAAGGAGAGGAATGTGGAAGGCAGATGGTGGTAGATTTTGTTAAAAGGATGGAAGTGGTGAACACTTATTTTAAGAAAAAGGAGGAGCATAGGGTGACCTATAAGAGTGGAGGAAGGTGCACACAGGTGGACTATATTTTATGTAGGAGATGCAACCTCAAGGAGATTGGAGACTGTAAGGTGTTGGCAGGGAACAGTGTAGCTAGACAGCATCGGATGGTGGTCTGTAGGATGGTTTTGGAGGTGAAAAAGCAGAGGGGGAGAGTGAAGACTGAAAGAAGAATAAGATAGTGGAAACTTAAGGAGGAAGATTGTGGTGTGAGATTCAGAGAAGAGGTCAGACAAGGGCTCTGTGGTGGTGAAGAGGTGCTGGATGATTAGCAAACTAACGAATAAGTGATAAGGGCAACAGCTAGAAAGGTACTTGGTGTGACATCTGGAAATAGAAAGAAAGACAAAGAGACATGGTGTTAGAATGAGGAAGTGCAGGAAAGCATAAGGAGAAAGAGGTTGGCGAAACAGAACTGGGATCGACAGAGTTATGAGAAAAGTACCTGCAATGTTGTATGGTTTAGAGACATTGGCATTGACAAAGACAGGAGGTGGAGCTGGAGGAAGCAGAGCTGAAGATGTTGAGGTTTTTTGTTGGTAGTGACGACGATGGACAGGATTAGAAATGAGTTTATTAGAGGGACAGTGCATGTAGGACGTTTTGGGGACAAGGTAAGGGAGGCCTGATTGAGATGATTTAGACATGTGCAGAAGAGGGACATTGGGTATATCAATTGGAAAATGCTGAGGATGGAGCCTCCAGGAAGACGGAAAAGAGGTAAGCCAAAAATGAGGTTCGTGGGTGTCGTGAAGAAAGACATGCAGGTAGTTGGTTTAAAAGAGGCAGATGTAGAGGAGAGATTAGTATGGAGACGGATGAGCTGCTGTGGCGACCCCTAAAGGGAGCAGCCGGAAGAAGAAGAAATTATGGTTTACCAGGATGGACACATTTACACTTGGAATAAAATTTACATCATACAGGATATGACATTAAACAAGGCAATTGGTTGCAATCTGAAAACAGCAGACTGTTTTTCTCTGTATTAACTAACACCTTGGGTCTAGATTTGTTTACACTTCTGATGCATTCAGTGACTTTCTGTATTGTAATAGACAAATCCGACTTTGAACAGATATTAGCCACTGTTCTGCATTTAATACAGCTCTCTGATTTAATTACATTTTTGGGCAGGTTCAAATAATTCCCTACTAGTATGTAAAATTTGAGTGAAAAGCTCTTACTCAAGTTAATATTTCCAACAATAATCACTGATCACCCTCATTCCCAGTTACCAATTGCTAATCAATGTGCTATCAACAGCCAGTCAATGATCACCACTGTTTCCAATTGCCAATCACTAATCACTCTTGTTTCCACTATTGTTTACAGGTCACTTATCACCATTGTACCCAGCAACCAATCACTGATCAATATTGTTCCCAACAACCAATCACCATTGTTTCCAGTGACAAATTATTAAGTGCAAAAACTAATCAATATTGTTTTCATGGACCAATAATAGATCACTATTGTTACTGACAAATAATCATTTAAAACTATTGTTCCCAACAACCAATCATTGATCACAGTTGTTCTCAACAAAAATAACTGATTACTATTGTTTTGTTGAATCACTGATCACCATTATTCTCAATGACCAATCCCTGCTTACTATTATTTCCGAAAAACAATCACTGATTACTATTGCTTCCAATATCCAATTACTACTTACTACTGTACCCAACAACCAATCATTGATTAAATTTTTTTCCCCTAACATTCAATCAATCACTATTGTTCCCAACAACCAATCTCTGATCATTATTTTTCAGGGCAACCAGTCACTAATTGCAATTGTTTCCAACAACCAATCACTCATCGCCATTGTTCCAGTGAAAAATTACTATTAAAATTGCTTGCAAAACAGTCACTACACAAATCAGGTATCTGAAAAATATATTCCATTACAGTTTAGTAGTGAGGACTTTATGAATTTCTTCACCCGAAAAATTGATAGTATTAGAAAAACAAATGTGGAGGTCCAACCTCTGACAGCATCTCCAGACCCAATCTCACCCAAAACTCCACAACTACACTGCTTTACATGTACAGGACAGGAAGAGCTGTATGATGTTATTACTAAAGCTAAATCAACAACATGTCAGTTAGATCTCATTTCAACTAAATTACTGAAATAAGTAATGTTACATACAGCTGGTGAGCCTCTTCTGAATATTATGAACTCCTCACTATCTTTAGGTCATGTCCCTAAACCCCTCAAGTTAGCAGTTATTAAGCCCCTCATTAATAAACCTAATTTGGATCCAAACACAGTATCAAATTACAGACCCATTTCAAATCTCCCATTTATGTCTTTTTTATTTTAGATTTTAGAAAAGATTGTCTCTGCCAGTTATGTTCCTACTTACAAGAGAACAATATCTCTGAAAAGTTTCAGTCAGGTTTCAGGCCACGTCATAGCACAGAAACTGCTCTAGTTAAAATCACTAATGACCTGTTTTTAGCTTTAGACCAAAGCTACATCTCTCTGTTAGTTTTGCTAGATCTTAGTGCTGCATTCGACACTATAGATCATGATCTTCTCCTAGATCGCTTACAAATCAGCATTCATTTGTCACACGAATGAGGATGGGTTCCCCTTTTAAAGTCTGGTTCCTCTCAAGGTTTCTTTCTCATAACATCTAAGGAAGTTTTTCCTTGCCACAGTCGCTATGGCTGCTCATCAGGGATGAATGCACACCATTCACCTTAACTCTTAAAATTCTGTAAAGCTGCTTTAGGACAATGTCTGTTGTGAAAAGCGCTATAGAAATAAACTTGACTTGGCTTGACTTGACTAAACACTATTGTTTCCAAGAACCAATAGCTGATCATGTCAGAAATCACAGGTGACTAGGTAAGTGAGGACCCAAATGCAGGATGTGACAGGATAAGAAGAAAACAGGCTTTAATAAAAATAGCAAACTGAGCAATAGGGCAAAGTCAAAAACAAAGTAAAAAAATAAAAAAACCGTTCACGGTCTTAACACAGGCGAACAGGGCAATGCAGGGAAGACAAAACTGAATCCAAAAAACAGTCCAAAAAATCAAAGAGCCGGCAAACAGAACAATGAAGGGCAGAGCAGAAACACAAACCAAAATCCAGTCCAGAGTTCAAAACCGGAGAGCAGGGACAGGATCAGGATCCTGACAGATCACTATTTTTTTAAACATTAATCGCTGTTATCTGTTATTCACACTGACCATTAATTATTCTTAATGATCATTATTGTTCTTAATGTTAAATCACTGATTTCTATTGTTCCCAGCAACTACTCACTGATCACTGTTGTTCTTAAAAAACAATTACTGATTTTTTTCCAGCAACCTGTAGGTGATTGGCAATTTCTTAAAAACTATTATTGATCCTCTATGTTCATAAAAACCAATCACTGATCATCATTGTTCCCCAAGACCAATCACAAATCAAAATTGTGCCCAAAACCAATCACTGATCACTATTCACTAATCACTGTTGGTTCCAACATGTCATTTATAACCATGGTTTCTAACAACCAATTATTGAACACCCAAAAAACATCATCATCAGTGTTCCCCATGACCAATCACCAATCAAATTGACAAAAAACAATCACTGATCATCATTGTTTCCAGCAGTCAGTCACTGATCACCACTGTCTGTTCTTTATTCCTGGGCTTAATGCTCTCCTTGGCTATATTTATAACTATAAACCTTTTCTATATTTTGTGAACTGTTATACCACAAAGTCATGATACCACATGAATTTTGGGATTGTTTAGTTGTTTTTTTTTTTAAAGAAATGTTCTAATCTATAATTTCATTTTCTGGCATACTGCAATTTCGTTCCATTCCAGATCAAATATATTTACAGAGTCTTTCTCCAATTCATCCTTGATATTCAAACCATCTCCAGGATTCGATCAATTGTCAAAAAATGTCTGCGGTGTCACATGGCAACTTCTACTGAGCATTCAAACCTGCTTTAGCTACATTCTCCTGAAGAGTAGGCGACACTGATTCACTGAGCCTGCTGGTGATTTGCTCATAGATGACACATTCTAGACTGTTCCATTCCCCACACATGCATATTCACGCTATACCACACACACATGTTCATACTGTACCATTCGGTGTACCACACTTTCACACTGTACCACACACATTTACACTTGGGGAAAATTTTGAGCCTCTAATCCACCTACTACTATGTTTTCGATTTCGATGAATCTGTGTGTGTGTGTTAGTCTCATTTTAATTGGCACCCCATGATCATTCCACTGAGTGGTGAAATTGAAGTAGCTTGAGATCTTAAATCTCGTTTTTTCCCCAAAATATTTTCCAATAATGAACTGTCTGTAATGTCTGTGATAGTTCATTACACATTGAACATATCCCAGTTGATGATAAAGGGAATTTTTTTATTGTCTACTGTGCTTTCCGCTTAGACTGGGTTAAATGCGATGCTTAATTTCCACAAATCACATCACAGAGCTAGGAGTCCATATAGCAGAAAGTGGGCTTGGCATTCATATTATAAAAGACAATGCAAATGACTCACTAGGTTGAAATTACACGTTCGGAAAATTCCATTTCCTCTGCATAATTTTGTTAAATTGTGCATGTTGGTTCACTTACACTGTGCACTCAGGAGAGCTAAAAAAAAAAAAACAGCCTAAGCAAGAAGGAGTGTGCACTGAATCTGTAATTTCACACACACGAAAAAAAAATTATTTCAGTTCCCCAAATTGTTCCGGAAATGTGTCAATATAAGGTGACAAGTTTTTACAATAAATATGGGGCCACATTGGGCATTTGGGATACTAAAGCATTGAGCATAAAGAGCACTTTGAGAGTCCATGAGACTTACAAGTCCATGTGGTTCCTCTCATCCATCCAGGTGTTGTTTATTAGAGGAAAGATCTGTTCCAGAGGTGCAATAATCCCAGGTAAACCTAAAGCAAGCTGAACAAGGAGGCCATTGTGTTTGAAGAGAAATTTTCCCTGTAAAAATGTATTAAACATTTTCACCTATTGTCTTAATTCACAGGCCTTTTCTTATACATCATTGTTTTACTTCAAGACTGTTTTAAGGAGCAGCATTCATTTTGTTTTCATACAACATTATGAATTCATTTATAAAATGTCATAAATGGCAAACATAATACTGTATACTGCCTGGTGTTTACCTGTAAACACTTATCAGAATCAGAATACTTTATTGATCCCACAGGGAAATGATTGCATTGCAGTTACTCACAGTAAAATTAGAGTAAAAATGTAAGTAAAATCAATGATGAGAAATGTAAAATACAATATACATATTAAGTTACATATTAAGTTTAGATGCTGTACAATCAACACATTTTCAATCTTATTGAGATATACTGTATGAAATGTGTAGCAGAAGTGAAACGAATGGCAGAAAATGTCAGACGACAATGAATAAAGTTATACACGATATTGCATGTGTAACAATTATTATTATTATTAACATTATTATAATTAGTGCACTAATTATAATTGGTTATATAACAATAATAACAGTCAAAATGTAAATAAATCCATATTCTATTCACAATAAAACAAAAAACATAAAAGTTATAACTGAGGATATATACAATTTGAAAGAAAAATATCTGAGGAGACCAGTTGCTAAGGTTTTGGGAGAGGAATGTTGTCCCATATGTGTCTGATACAGGATTCTACCTGCTCAACAGTTATGGGTATCCTTCCTTGTATTTTTCATATCATGATGTGCCAAATATTTTCAAAAGGCGTTTTCAAAAGGCGAAAGACTGCAAGCAGGCCAGTTCAGCACTCTTCTACTATAAAGTCATACTATTGTAAAAGATGCAATATGCCGTTAGCATTGTCTAGCTCAAATATGCAAGGCCTTCCCTGAGAAAAAAGATGTTTTCTGGATAGAAGCATTTGTTGCTTTAAAACCTTTAAATGCTTTAATACCATTCAGCATTGATGGAGCCTTTCCAAATGTGTAAACCTCCCATTCCACTGGCATTATTTTGGATGTGGGGTTGTATATTTAACTAAATTTCCCGTTCGCAATAACAAAAGTGTATGATATGACGTATTTGCTTATTGTATTGCGGTTTGTAAATCGTTTTTAGAGGGAACCCTACAGTGTCAGAAAAACTGCTAAGTTGGAGCTAACTTGTTTCATGAGCATGAAAAAGCATTAGATTATAACTATAAACAACAAAAAAATTATGACATTTTTACATTCCCATAACGGCACCCATTCGAGTCGTTTATTTCTCACTTATGCCAGTGTTATTGCTTTGTTCCTCAGATCTTCTTCAACAACGAATCCACAAATCAAAGTCGGTTTTCCAAATCATTCCTCTAACAGAAAGTCACTGAGAAGTGTCTGAGACAGGGCAAGGCAGCTCTTAAAGATGACCCTCACTGTTCAATCACGTGATGTACCAGGCATTCAGTGTATGCACGTCATTCTGAGCTTGTCTTTAGTTCAAGGTGATTCTACCTTGAATAATAACAAAGGCACGAACAGTATTAAATACAAAAATATTGTACAAGACCAATCAGCCATTCTGAAAATCTGTTATAAAAACGAAGAACATTTGAATCACTAAGGTCACAACTGTTGGCTTTTTGAATTCCAATACATTATGAATTACATTACATTGTGCATTACTATAGTGTCATCATGACTTGCTTGGGCGCTAAACAGAGTTAAATATTTTCTGAAAAACATACTAAAGCATTATTCGAATGCTTGATAGAGCTCCGGCAGCAATTAATTATGTACCCAAGAAACAAAGTGTCAAAGGGACTTCCTTTTCTTGATGTCCTCTGATCTGACAGAGTAAAAAGTAAGTCTACTACTTGCATTGTGTTTAATGATGAATGCTCGATGTCACGGAGGCTTGACATTCACTTGTTCTCATCTCTTTTTCATTTTTCTCCACACAAAACCAAGAATTGACAGAGAAGAAAATCGCTTCAGTCGCTTCAAGCTCCAATGCACTTTGTCAAAAAAAAAAAAAAAATACGAAAGAAAGAGAGAGAGAGAGAGAGAGAGAGAGAGAGAGAGAGAGAGAGAGAGAGA
>JAAIIK010000060.1:886149-900667 GCA_014706435.1 Silurus glanis | reverse complement strand
AGAGAGAGAGAGAGAGAGAGAGAGAGAGAGAGAGAGAGAGAGAGAGAATGGAGACAGATATTTACAGGAACAAATGAAAACTTCGAAGCAAGAGCAAAACAATAGTCAACAGCTCTTAGCGTGTAATTAAATAAACTACCTGCCTGTTTGTTATAAACCCAGTCTGAATTGATTACTTTGGCTGAACACAAACAGCTAGCAAGAAAATATAGGCATGATATAAGACAGTAAACATTACCAGCAGTCTAATGGTCAACAAAGGGATCCTTTGAGGACATTAAAGTAACAAAAACCAAACAATAAAAAACCTGCTGTCTAGGTATCTATGTACTATTACTGAAAAAACTATACATTAAGACTGAACTGCTCAGACTCTGAAGACTAATTACCAGTAATGGACGAAGTACACAAACCATTAACTTGAGTTAAAGTAGAGATAAACTTTCTTTCAGCTTCTCCTATTAGGGGTCGCCACAGCGGATCATTCGAATGTTTGATTTGGCACATGTTTTTACGCTGGATGCCCTTCCTAACGCAACCCTCCCTTATTTATCCGGGCTTGGGACCGGCACTAAGAGTGGCTGGGGTTGGTTCCCTGACCGGGGATCGAACCCGGGCCACAGTGGTGAGAGCGCCGCATCCTAACCACTAGACCACCAGGGGACCGAGTTAAAGTAGAGATACAGTAGGTAAAATATGACTCCAGCAAAAAAGTGCTTCCTTTAAACTTTCATTTGAGTAAAAGTACAAAAATATTTGCCTTCAGATGTGCTTAAGTATCCAAAGTACAATGATTTAAATATTTCTATAATGTTCCTATTATCATTTCTGTCATAAAACTCTTCTTTCATCAACTCAGTTTATGTGAAAAGACTCTGGTAATCTCAGCACACCATTCTATTAATAGAAATATATTAATGAGTCAAACACTGATTGATATCTATCATATATTATTGTGAGCCCAAAACCGTCTTTTCAACTACTTAAGAAAATCGTGTAAATAAGGCCACGCGTGTTGTGGCACGTTAGAGTCAGGAGTTTCTTCCATCATTTATTACTCTCAAAATGTTGCTGTTGAACTGATGCTGAACTTTATGTTTGTGTAAGTAGATACCACCAAGCTGCAATCAAAACAAGTTTAAAACAGAGTGTCCTCTCTACCCTGACCTGATCGGTGGCTTGCTGCATGCTTAACCAGTTACATTTTTATCCATTCATTAATAAAAAAGAACAACTGATTTCGCTAAATCTAGTTGAGTAAAAAGTAAAATATTTGACTTTGAAAAGTACTGAAGTAAAAGAACATGAACTAAAGAATTTGACGCTACTCAGATCAGACAAGAGCAACCTTAAGACCTTCAAATGATTATATTGTTTACAGAAAGTGCTGAGAAGTTATTTGTGCCTTTGAAACAAGACAATATATGAACACCAACCTACAAATGAAGAAAAAAATCCAGAGTTGAAGATTGCAATAGTGTGCCATTTGAACACCAACCGGCTATCTTCTAAGGAACAACGGCCTACACACTGTCAAAAGCAAAGATCACAAGGAAGAAAATTTTATATATATATATATATATATATATATGGACAAAACTAGTTGGAAATGACCAGAAGGCTAGGAAAGCCACGCTTAAAGAATTTCAACATGCTGAACAACATATGCAGCTAGTTCTATATTTGAAAGTAAAGGAGGTCCTGGGTTGGGCGTGAATCTTCAGTTCTGGTCTTTCGTAGACTTCTGTGTTCTCCCTGTACAGTAGGTTTCCTCCAGGTTTTCTGGTTAATAGCAGTCCAGTAGATTGCTATTTTTAGTGCAGGATTATTTGTGCAGGAAAGAGCATCTTAAGCTACACTTAAGCCACAAACAAGCTACAAATTAAATCTTCATGTTTTTTTTTTTATATATATATAAATATGTGGCGCTATCAATGACAAAATTCAAATAAATCAGTAACTAATTTTATTTACATTTTATTTAGCTTTAAAGAGCAACACAATTAACTGCAGGAGGAATTCCACTTGGAGCGCAAGAAAAACAAGCATTGTATACAATTCCTTGGTTCATTTAATTGGGTAATAAAATTGTTAGACTATTAAAGCAAAATATAATAATAATAATAATAATATTAATAATAATAATAATAATAATAATAATAAAAAAAAAATTCTCAATGCTGTAGAACTGGATTCACCCAGTCTGATATATCATATCAAATCAAGTGCCGTTTTGTTGTCATTTCAATGTATAACATTTGGTTCAACAACACAATAACACTATAATTTGATTACCAGACTGGCAAATGCTAAATGCATTATCAGTAATATATCAATATTATTAGTAATGTATCATTAGGGCATTTCCTTACCATCCTATCCCACTTTTCCTTATGCCTTTATGGTACCTTGTAAGTGGTAATTTGCGAGTAATAAAAAAATAATAAAAAATTACACGTATATACAATATATGCTAAACAACATATGCAGCTAATTCTATATTTGAAAGTAAAGGAGGTCCTGGGTTGGGCGTGAAATATATATATATATATATATATATATAAATAAATAAAATAAATTACTCACCCAAATGATATCTTTGCTTGCTCATTTGGGGCATGTAAATCTCAAAACCTGCATCAACTACACTATTACAGTTACAGACCCTATTGGCTATTGATACTGTCCTTCTGTATTAGACTTTTAAAATTCACACATAAACACACACATTTTGGACTGAAACTGCATCAGACAATAGACAGTAGTTATATATACAGTGTCTGTGTATAACCCAATTCAAAGCAAATATTGTTTGAAGTAATTTAAAAGAAGAAAAGCAGAAGTTGTTATGATGTAATTCCATAAATGAAGAAGGATAACCCCAGCCACTCTTAGTGCTGGTCCCAAGCCCGGATAAATGGGGAGGGTTGCGTTAGGAAGGGCATCCAGCGTAAAAAGTGCCAAATCAAACATGCGGATGGTCCGCTGTGGCGACCCCTAATGGGAGAAGCTGAAAGAAAGTTTATTAGTGACATTTTGCAGAAACTTTATACAGATTAACTTAAAACAATCTCTTATATATCTGGGTAGTTGTTGGTTAAGGGCCTTGCTCAAGGCCCAGCAGCATCAGCTTCCTTACCACCTTCCTCCCCAGGTGTATTCACTTCTTTTACTCTCCTCTATGCAGTAATTCTGAGATCGATTCCAGATAAAGAATAAGCAGTTCCTGGAAATGACAGGATTAGAATGAGACCTGCATATGTTAAGAATAACGCTTTTATAGAGATTCCAGATTCAGCCCTTACCACATTGTCTTTAAGTAAAACAAGCTTATTCTCGAAATGTGGAAAGCAGTAGACAGAGCTTCTTAGTTCTTCGTGTTCGGATAATTAATCAGGAACAGAATTTCGAACCGAGTACAAAAGAATTCCACGGCTATTTTAATCACTCACCAAAGAACATGTTGTTCCTCACCATCCCTGTGCTCAATATGCAATTCCAAGACTATTAAAACTAATGCGTGCCTCCACAATGCGAGGTCACATCGCATACAGGGAGTGTTTGTGTAAACGGTTAAGTAGCACTAACTGCGCTACCGATTCGTATTCCTCACACCTCTTTTTCATCCATCCGAACATAATAATGCGATTTCAGCCAAACTCAGCAATTTGGAAAGAATCTGCTTTGAAGTGGGATGTTTTGCGATTCCTGTGCAACCCTTCCAGCTTCCTTTTTTTTTTTTTTGGAGCCTATTTACATGCATATCTACAACTCTCACTCTTTCTCCCCATACCGAGGAATGCTGGTATATAAGGCGGCTATTGAACGTAAACAAAAGCTCTGGTTAATTAGCAGCTTTGGCTGTTAAAGAACCACAAGAAAACAACCCAAGCGTGCACGCACACACACACACACACACACACACACACACACACACACACACACACACAAAAAAAAGACTCGCCCCCACAGTCCTGTCTCTTTGTCTCTTTTGATTTGTTTTGGCAAATAATGAAGTTTTTACTTACTCAAACACAACCTAAACTGCAATCAAAAGACATTTAGAAGTTGGAATGGAGTGTGCGGACACACACACGTACACACACACACACACACACAAACAAAGCATCAGACAATTTTTTTCATTTGTGTAGACTATATGTGCCTAAATTTTTGCTGAGAAAAGTTTATAATTGTCAGGGCTTTTTTTAAATATATTAATGTACAGCGCTTTAAGCAATTCAGCGAAATAGCTCAAAAATCTAATGAAAGTGATTGTTGAAAACTAGAAAAATAGATTTTAAGGCATTTTAAGGAAACACAACATATCTTTGTTGAACTGGAATGTATTTATTCATTTGCCAGATTTTTTTTTATACAAAGGTTGAATCAATAGCTAGTGAAATACTGGCTAAATGCCATAACTACTGCTCCACATAATTCTAATGGCTCATGGGGTTACGAGCAGGGGTAACTGGTAATCAAAAGATGGTGAATTAAAATCTGAAGAACAAATAGCTTTTTACTGGATTTTGTTCTATAAAGGAAATAATTGTGAAGTTGTGGTGTTACCTGAACCCTTTTGTATGATAGACAAAGAGGAAGTAAAGTGTGAAGTTGTGTTAGTCCACATGTCCTGCATTTTTTATATAACATGGTGTCAGAAGTTTTGTAAACTACAGTATTTACTTACGATACCACTGTCAACTGTCGGGAGAGAGTGTAAGAACGTCTCTGTTGCAGAAAGGAAACGTAGATTAAAAATTACTCAAAGAACTCAGAGGAGAATATGTGTGTGAACGAAATGAAGAAAAGAGGACAATGGATGAAGCAGCAGGTGTGCCACATCTGATGCCATCGCTGATGCCCCAGGCAAGTTTGATTTCAGCGATATGAGTAAATGGCCTAAATGGATGCGACGCTTTGAGCGTTATAGATTTGCGTCAGGTCTTTACAAGCAGTCGCAAGAATATCAGATTAAACTTTATGTACAGTACACTATCGGTTATGAAGCTGACGATATACCAAGTGTGCTCCGCCTGACTGAGGAAGAGTAAAAGTCATACGAGACAGTGAAAACGGCATTGTGTAAGCAAACGTAACGTGATTTTTTTAACGTGACGTTTGTATAGAAACATTCATTACTGCTCTACATGCACTTGCAGAACATTGTGAGTTTGGATCCTTAAGAGATTAACTGGATACAGTATACAGGTTGCAAGACTGTCTGAAAGTTTGCAGCATGATCCTGAGCTCCGGAACACTGGAACAAGCCATGATTAAAGTGAGGCAAAGCGAGGATGTGAAGAGAAAGCAGCCCATTCTGTGTGGGAGTTTACATGAGGTGCAAATACGTAGCAGGGAATGTTCATGCATTAAGCTCAAAAACATAACTGTCACAAAAGCATGTAAAATTGTCAAAACATCAGGGATCTGCCAAAGTGGATAAAGACAGTAAATTCATGGGGTGTGGCAAATGTTTAAACATGAAAAAAAAAAATAGTAGGAAAGAATGCCCTGTAAGTGAAGCAGAATGTCATAAATGCCACATAAAAGGACATTTAGCCAAACTATGCTGGTCAGCTGGAACTGTTAATGACATTACTCACGAGCAAGAAGTGCAGAACATAAAAGACTGTGCTTTCCAAAGAGAAGTCAGTTCAGTAGAGACAAGCGAGTGGATTGACCTTGTCAGACTGAACTGACAAAATACAGAGTTCAAATTAGACACTGGCGCAGAGGACAATGCAATACCAGAAAGCGTTTATTCCGTGGGCATTCATGGTAAACTCCAGCCAACCAGCAAAGTCCTGTATTAGCCTGGTAACCATGCTCTCGAAGTTCAGGGATTGTTCCAAGGAGAGTTGAACATCAAAAATAAATGAACTAAACAGGACAAATATGTAATAAAAGGACTGTCCAAAGCACTTCTGGGACTTCCAGCCATTAAAGCTTTTACTTTTGGGAAAACTGAAAGAGACATACAAGTTTGAGCTAAAGCAAGTGGCCGTACCTTATGCACCGTCACCTCATCATTTTACTTCCTCATCGAGACAAAGTCAGAGTTGAGCTGGACTGTATGGAGACCATGGGAGCGATTTCCAAGGTCACTAAGATGACTCCATGGTTTGCTGGGATGGTAATTGAGCCTAAAGCTCAGGGAAAAATAAGACTGTGTGTAGATCTAACTAACCTGAACAAGTGGGTACAGCGAGAGAAACAAATCTTGCCAGCAGTTGATCACACCCTAGCCATATTAGCAGGGGCTAAATTGTTTACGAAGCTCAACACCACATCACGGTTTTGGAAAATACCCTTGACAAAGAAAAGTTAGCTCTTGACCAGTTTTATCACACGATTCAGTCAGTACGCCTTTAGCTGTTTGCCATTTGGAATTTCCCACCACCTGACCCAGGCAAGGTGAGAGCTATATAGGAGATGCCTGAGCCCAGCTGTGTAGAAAAGGTAAGGAGGTTAATACACATCGCAAACTATTTAGGGAAATTTGTGCCACACCTGGCTTCATTCACATGTTCATTGAAGGAAAATTAATGATTTTGGGACAAATCTCAGCAAAAGGCCTTCCAGGAGCTAAAGCAAGAGCTCAGTTTAACTCCAGTAATCAATACTCCCCGACATATGAGACTAGACTGTCAGCAGATGCTTCATCATTTGGGGTAGGAGGAGTGCTAACCCAAAAAAAAAATTTGAGAATGGACTATGGAAACCTGTGGTCTACATTTTCCAATGGGTTGTCCAAAGCAGAAAAACACTATGCTAGAAGAGGAAGTATTAGCAGTGACATTGGCCTGAGAACGCCATTCTTCTTATCTGTTGGGGTTAAAGTTCACACTTGTGACTGATCATAAGCCTCTAGTCTCTTTGCTGAGCACCAATGCACTGTACCAGCTCCCTCAAAGTGTTTTAAGATTTTGTTTAAGCCTGATGCACTTTGAATATGACATAATCCATGTGCCCGGAAAACAGCTGATCACAGCGGATGTGCTATCAAGAGCACCGGTTAAGAGCACACCCTCAGAAGAGGAGTTGGAGCAGGAGACAGAACTGAAAGTGTTTGTTGATTCTGTGTTGCAGAGCTTGCCAGCTACAGAAACAACGCTGAAGAAAATAGCAGGAAAACAAAAAGCTGACTCAGTTTGTGAGAAGATCTGCCAGTACTGTCAGTCTGGCTGGCCAGAAAAAGGTCACTTGCAAAATTATCTGTGGCCATATTGGCAAGAGCAAGGAATTTTCTTCATAGCTGGTGCTCTCCTTTTGAGAGGACAAAGAATTGTCATACCTAGTTCCATGAGGCAAGAGATTCTTCCTGAGGGGCACCGAGGCATTGTAAAATGCAGGTACAGAGCTCGTCAGTCGGTGTGGTGGCTAGGTATATCAGTACATATCAGCCAGCTCATGGAACAATGTAGTGTTTGTACTCAACACAGGAATGCATGAAGTGAGCCCTTGTTGCCAACCCCCATACCAGTAAGACCATAGCAACGCTTCGGCACTGAAAGAAAAATAATTATCTCCTTGTCGCTGACTATTTTTTCCAGTACATTGAGGTGGCAAGACTTAAAGTATCTACCTCGGACACAGTCATATCTGCAATGAAGGAGGTGTTCAGTCAACAGTCTTTAGAGACAGAGTGTGCAGTGGGTGCTGTTAAAGGTCTATGGAAAGGAGGCGGAGATAAAGAAATAGCACTCCTGACATATTGTTCCACACTACTAGGAAATGGTTATTCACCAGCACAGCTCTCATGGGAGGACAACTTTGCATTGTTTTACCCCAGCTCACAAAAAGGTTGTCTCCATGCTGGCCTGGAATAAGAGAGAAACAAAAGGAAAAGAAAAACAGCAGCAGCACTCTAACAGAGGTCACAGGGCACAATCCTTTCCAGCTTTCCAGCGATGGCAATGTATGGTTGCCATCGGAGAAAATTCAGGGATCTGCCGTGTCGCAGTCATCAATTACGAGATCTTACTTGATTGAAACAGAGGATGGAGTGATTAGGAGAAACCAAGCTTATCTCTGTCCTATTTGCCAGTCAGATAAAGTGTCATTATTGAATACAGAGATTGAGAGTAATACCTACCCATACCTGACCCCAGTGCCAAACAAACATTTATATGTGACCCGGTCGGGAAGGGTGTCACAGCCACCCTAGAGGATAGATGTGAATTTAAAAAAAAGGTTTCTGTAAAGGAACTAATTGGTGAAGTTTTGGTGAGCACTTTTGTATGTTGAACAGAACTAGAAGTAACGTGTTAAGTTGTGTTAGTCACCATGTCCTGCCTTGTGCTTATTTTTATATATAACAGATTTTATACTGTGGGAATTCATGTTCATTCAGCTGCAGAAGTTTCAGTGAGGTCAGGCAATGATTTTGGGTCAGAAGGCCTGGGGTGCAGTCAGCAATACTCTGTAAGTGTTCAGGGGGTCAGGGCTCCTAACCATGTCTTCATGAAGCTTGCTTTAAGCACAAGGTGTCAAAATGGCAGAACAGTTTGGAGGAATATATATTATTAATACTAGCGCATACAAAGAAATTCTAGAAAATGTCCACAAATCCCTTGTATGTGTGGAAATAATCTTGAAGAAAACCCAAATATAACTGCAATAGTCAGGTAGCTGTAATGGGAAACATAAATTGATTCTAAAACTGAAAATTAATATGCAAACAATTAAACATGCAAAACCAATACATGCAGTTAAATTATATTGGAATATGACCCAAAACACGCTACTTTGGTAATGGTTGTAATTACAACATGTCAAGAGTGATTTTCACACTTATTGTGTATGGTACAATTTAATACTAATAAAAAAATCAAATACCAGTTGTAAAATTGTCTGCTGCCCACTAGTCATAATGGAGTGTTTACATTGTTTTTTTGTACTTTGTGAAATAACCACATTTGCAGCATTTGGCAGACCCCCTTATACAGAGCGACTTACATTTCTCTCATTTATTCAACTGAGCAGTTGAGAATTAAGGGACTTGCCCAGCAGTGGCATCTTGTTGGTGCTCGGATTTAAACTCATGAAATTCTGATCAGAAGTCGAACATCTGAACCACTGAGCTACCACCTCCCCCCATAGGTAAAATTACCTTCTACACCTAATCAAAGCTAATTAACATTTACAGCATTTGGCTGACACCCTTTTCCAGAGCAACTTCCAAACATGCAATTATCTCATCTGTTCACTGAGCAGTTGAAGTTTAAAATGAGATGGATGCAAAAGAAAAGGAAAGATATGAGAATGATAGCTACGGTATATTGTAAAATATTTTACAACGTCAAAGTAATAGATTAACCTAAATCGCCCTAGAATTAGCCATTAGAAATCACAGCGTCATCTGTAGTGCGGACTGTCTTGGATGTGACACTGAAATCACTGACCTTTTTTTTTTTTTACACACATTGGCTTGTCCACACTTCTGCTTAGCCCTTAATGGACTCTGTGGAAAAGCATGAGTGTGGGTGTGGCGAGGTCAAGTGTTGTGTGTGCCTGTGACTCAGACAAATTGAGATGAAAAGAAAGGGATACTGGCGAGGACAGCATGCTTCATTAAGTCTTTTTGTGGGGGTGTTCATTAAAAACCGAGCAAGGCCACATTCCAAGAGACTTTATTAACCAAACTCCCCCTCCCATAGACCGGCAGCTTTTAACCAGCATGCTGAGAGTTCACCGGCCCCTCCTGCTCCCAACAAACCAACCCTGCCCTTTTTAGTCCTCTTCCCTCTAGACAATAGACACAATCTGTTGGTAAGGCTCCATTTCCCAAGCTCCACTGAAGGGCACAGGTGGAGGAGGAGGGGGGACGCAATCTATCTACTTCCAGTCTCCATGGATACTTTCACCACTGTGGATGGGGGCAGATAGTAGGTGGCTGCCTCGCTAGTGTTTAAGTGCTTTCCACATGGCAGAGGTGAAGCAAAAGAGTCCCACTAATGACTGCAGTACCCCAGACTGGTCGCACATTAAGGATATTTTTCCACAGTTACAGGGACTCGCTATTAAACACCATATAATAAAGTACAAAAAAAAGGTGTAATCTGAAACAGCAAACACAGAAAGGATTTGAATCTGCCATTTCATTTAACATATCAGTTTATTGCCCAGTTAATTAACTGTATTAATCTGATATGAAGACCTCCCCAGTGCTATTCATTAATACATTGCTGTATACAGTACATTATTGCTGTGAGCCATTGTGCTTCATTTTCATTAGGTCAACTCTAATCACTGGCCTTTCGCCGCATGACATTCAAATAATGAAAAAAGAAACGAAACACAACAGTAATCAATTTAATTAAAAGTGGATTCCAACACAACGCTGCTTTTGAATTCTCAATGCTGATTGGTCAGAAGGAGTTGATTTGAGTTTTAACAGTTTTTTTTTAACAGTTTTCCTGGATGCTTTTATTCTAGAAATTGATTTTCTTGACTAACTTAAAGTCCAAATTAAAGAATTAAAAATATTAGGTAACCTTTTAATTTGATATTAATATTACATATTTATTTACATTTAGGAAGGAGTCTTCAGGTGTCAGTGCAGAATAATAACAATAATATAATAAAGATAATTAAATAGAATTTACAATAAAGAAATAATATAACTGTGTAACTTAGGATTTTACCTAATAAAGTGATCTACATCAGATTAATTATCGTGTCCAAGTCCAAGTCAGTAAAACCATGTCTTTAGTCAGGGGTTACATATGCTAATGAAGCGTTGAGAGGGCTGAAGATGGAGGCTAATCAGCACATGATGCGTTTCTTGAAAATCGATGAGTTTAAAAACTTAGTTTACTTCTCAGCTTTTTAACAGAAACTAATTCTTTTTGGCAAAAAGAAACATTGCTGATAGCCTGAAAAACTGGAATGCCATTTCTCTTTTTATTTAATTCACCTCAGAGTATTTCTTACACCCTTTTTGAGATGATTCATTGAAGAAGCCTGTGAGTTTTGAAAGCAGCTACAACATGTGTCGGTTCAGTTTTATTTATTAATTTTCTAAACACCTGGTGTACGAGTTCCTTAAATGATTTGATAATGTGGTTGTCTCATGATCTAACACTCAAAAATTTGCTCACTTTTACCTTTTCTTACAACTTGAAGCTACATCTGAATTAGAAAAATGTGTACACCTAATGCTAGCTGGGAAACAGACACTGATTGCCATGGTGATAACAAGAGGATGTACCTGAACTGAACAGAGGATGTTGAAGATCTCATTGAAGAAGTAGTTTATTATAGCATAGCTGTAACAAAAAAATAAAATAAATTTAAATCAAGTACTTTAGGTATAGCGGAGTCAGAAAGAACACAGGACAATTGTTCCTCAAATATTTTATACAGTTTTCTTCCAGCTTGGATTGTAACTGAAGTTTCGCTATATATGCAAATTAAGGATAAGAATGGAAACCCTCTCCGTTCTTTTCCATTCCCATATGATTGTTTCTCAAATGGTCAGAAGATACTTTTGTTAAGCTAGATATATTCCTAAATGCTAACAATTAAGTTTGAGTAATTATTTTTTTTTTTGCTCAGAGATGGTCCTCTATTTCTAGCTGCTTCACCCATGAGAAACTATTAAAGGAACTCAGGAGATTGTTCTCTACCTATTAATTAACTGCCTCTATGGTAATTAAGCCATTTTGGAAATAAGCTTCTTCTATTGTATTGTATGTATCATCAACTGTAACAAATGGCTAAATCCTGAAAACACACAATTTTGTCAAATACTATTCAATTCAATTCAATTTGATTTCTATAGTGCTTTTAACAATAGACATTGTCTCAAATCATCTTTACAGAAAAAAAATAGAATGTAGAAAATCTTCATGAAGTGGGATCTAACTGGAGCTGGTACATCTATAGATGGCTCGGGATTTTCGCACCTTCTTTTTAAAGGACTGAAAATCTTGATGAGGTTGCACACAACTGGATCTGGTCCAATTTATGGATGCCTCAGGGTGGGTAGAAAAGCTATGCCACTATCACAACACCTATCTTGCTAATTTGGCACAATAATATTAGCATAATTTTGAATGACCAATTTTTTCTGTGTGAAAGAACAAGTACCTCAAAGCTGAAACCGTATAATTATATTGTTGTGTCAGTATTATTTCCATTTTCTACTTTCTGAATTTCGAATAAACTTTGTTTTTGCCACCTCTGTGTTGTGACTGCAAAAACCATGAAGATTAAACGTTCCGTTTGACTTTGTGATACACTGTTGGGGGCCTAATGTTCCATCCTTGCTCTGGTGGGAAACAAAATATCATGTGGTTTGCTACCTAAAGTGTAGTATTGTAATATAAATATACTGTAACACATTGTATGTGTTTGCTAGCATAGCTTGAAATAATGAGGTCTGAAGGTTTTTACTGACCTAGGGGAGGGTAGCAGTGTTCAGCTAAATCCATGTCTGAACAGAATGGAAGGACAGTGACCAGTTCACACCCTCGCCAGATGCTAAAGGTACCATTGGTGTAAAGCATACAGGGCTAGGTAATAATTAAAACATGACCACATGCTGGTGTAGAAAAATCTAATAGCAGGATGGTCAGATTTGGTCCCAGTATCAAGCAGAGTTACTGATACTAGCCTGAAGTTGACTAATGTCCCATTAATGCACATAATGTGGTGTTTTATTCCTCTTACACCACAGCAATGTTCTGATTATAAACATATGTTCAATGTATTGCCAAATGGAATACTTTTATCCATTTATAGTTGCATTTTACTGGTAAACCTCAACCAAACAAGTTAGAACCATGTCATAAAAATGGAAAATCTAAGTTTTATGTCCTGATAACTTATGGAAAACTTGGAAAACTTATTGAGCAATTCAAAGTAGGAAAAAGATGTCTGTTTTTTTTATTTTTTTACATTTCTTCTTTTTTTTTTGCACTACAAAGTTCACTGTTAGTGAAAGGGCCATGCATTAGAAGTCAGAATGCACTTATGTAAATGTATGATTTGCTGCCTGTCTGAAGCAAAGAAATGAATCTGAACTATTTTTACCATAATGAATTGCATAGAATCATATTTTTTTTCCATTGCACCGTATTGCATTGAAACAAATCGTGTTGAATCAAATTGAAATCGGACCACACGGCATCGGAATAGAGGTGAATTTATCAGGGCTGTTCAAATTAACGCGTTAGTCACACATTAATGCTAATTTATTTTTGCTAAGTTTTTTAGATTTTAATTACATGCAATTAATGCATTAATGCATTTTTGTTTGACCATCTTTTTTAAGAATATTAATAAATATAAAAGAGGTGAAATCTAAATCTTTAACTTAACACACATGTATTGACAATGTCCTTTCTTTATATATACGTGCATATATATATATATATATATATATATATATATATATATATATATATATATATATATATATAAAACTGAAAAATTATTTTTCATAATTACTTTAAAACAATTACAAGAATATTTTGTCTTTATGCTATATGTTGAGTATGGTTTCACTAATAATAAACATACATTCATATTTGTCCATGGCCATGTTGATTAGAGTATTAAAATAATATAATAATATAAAAAATGTGCAATTAAGTTGCGATTAATCACGAGTTAACTCGTGACAATTGTGCGATTAGTCATGATTAAATATTTTAATTTATTGACAGCCCTAATTATATGTATAAATAGATATATAAACCAGAACTTATTATAACTAGTGCATTCATATGAATCTGCTACTGCTATTTTAGCTATAGGCAGCAATAACAAGAGCAAGCGTTATAGAAAATATAGTGTGCAGAATGTTCTGTCCTTGTAATGCATTATATGCATTCCCTTTAATATGGGGTTTAGAGTGAGTAAAGCTTTACAGAGTGATGTGCATATGCAATATATTCACTTTACACTATTCATTTCACTGACAGAACCCACTGTTGCACCTTGGAATTGAAAAGTAATCTAAAATTCCTATGAGACCGAATGCTTTAGCCTGGTTTCAGATAGTGTTCAAATTCTGTTCTCTGTCATGACAACATTTTCATGTGCTTAGTGTTTAATTTCCAGACGTGGACACAAACTTGACGCTCAATTACAACACTCATTTATGATCTCGGTACTATTTCGCACTTTATGCCATTGACTAAGAGCTGATTGAGTGCACTTCAGCGTGTTCGAGTGGTTTTTAAAACCTGGCCTTTGTGTTTACAGGCTTGTCTTTATTTACCGCTTGGATTGTAAAAGGGTTTGACCACTGATCATGTTAATTACAGGTTTGTTCGAAATGGAAAAGGACAGTTCCAATAGCTCGTACCTAATAACATTCAACAGCCCATCTGTTGGGTTAGGTACATATTTTTCTGGTTAAGTGTGTCAAGTCAAGTCAAGTCAAGTTTATTTATATAGCGCTTTTCACAACGGACATTGTCTCAAAGCAGCTTTACAGAAATCAACAGAAGTGTGTGTGTGTGTGTGTGTGTGTGTGTGTGTGTGTGTGTGTGTGTGTGTG
>JAAIIK010000060.1:875366-879588 GCA_014706435.1 Silurus glanis | reverse complement strand
ATTTGTATTTATACATTGTACTGTGTATATACTGTTATTATAGTATGTGCATATTCTTTTTTTTTTTTTATTTGCATTTATTTTTATTTCTTTGTTTATTATTATTATTATTATTTGTTTTTATTTCTTTGCTTTTATTTCTTTGTATATTCTTTTTTATATATTTGCATTTATTTTTATTTCTTAATTTTTGCTGCTGTAACACAGAAATTTCCCCACTGTGGGACGAATAAAGGTTTATCTTATCTTATCTTATCTTATCTTATTTTATCTTATCTTATCTTATCTTATCTTATCTTATCTTATCTTATCTTAATGTTTTGGCAGCAAAAGGGGGACCAACACAATATTAGGCAGGAGCTGCCACAAGCTGCCACTGCTGAGTCCATGAGGAACCCTTAACCTTCAACTGCTCAGCCGTAATTTGTTCTGGATAAGTGCGTCTGCCAAATTCTATAAATGTAAATGAATATATAACGTAGTTAGTATAACATGACAGAGAATTTTAATGTTGTACAGATCTAGTACAATAAATTGGCTCCCATTTCTGCAATGTGAACAATACTATTATACTAATCAAATTTAAATACATCACTGGTCAGATGTAAGATCTTTGTGTACTTATAAAACAATTTAAAAAAAAATTATAAAACACTAAATTGTTAGCCATTAAACCAACAGTAATGAGTAAACAATAAGAAGTAAACAACTTCGACAGGTTTCAGAGCTGCTGCAGAATGAAGACAATGGCTAGTATTACATCTAATCAGCACGCAGTGTGCGAAGAGGATTCGGTTCAATTGCTGGGCCTACAAGTGTACTCTTACTCTGAAGTGTTTCATTAGGTAGCATGTCTGTTGCGTTTCATTAGGCTGAAGATGTCCTTCTGGAGATGCTGATTTCCAACTGAACTCTTTAAAAGAATCAAGCAGGGTATTGGGTTGACAAACCAGATCAAGGAAACACAAAGAAAGAAGAGGAAGCAAACAAATCCCAGATTCATTCTTTCTTACTTTCGGAAAACATGCAATCTCTCTAAAAGCAAGCAGTGAGCGATGAGTGTGAACTTGCAATGACCTGCAAGCCAGCCATGTTCGAAGAGTCGATGATTTCAGAATATGGATGTATCATGGATGAGGCTGGTGTACAGATGTTGTTAGAGGGCTTCATTTAAATGAAGCTAGGGATCTAGAGTTGATCTGACCACTGCAACTGTTTTATGCTTACACCAGAACATGTGAATATATCCATGTGTAGATCATAAAAAAGGGAGTAAGGAATGACCAAGCAAGCTTCTTGCAGAAAGTGTTTGCAATTCTGAAGTCCTCTGTTGTCTTAAGGACCCACTGAAGGCCCATTTGACACCAATGCAACCAAAGGCATCAGACAACAAAGTTCTGGTAGTGTCTGGATTTTATTTAAATTTTTTTATTGAGTATGAACACTGCCATAGTGTTTGTTTAAAGGCCGCCAGTGGGATGATGCAAAACTCAAAACACAAAATGAAATGTTTGAGCAGGCAACCTTTCAAAATACTGACCTGCTGACATGAATCATGACATTACCAGCCTGCATGTCAGTAAGCCGCAAAGCTTCCTCCCATGCTAATGGAACAAAAATATCCCTTGGACCTCAAGCTCACTTTAAAGAACAGGCTTTTCTATGAAGATCAAGCTTTTGAATGTTTCTCCAAACTTCTCTTTATCGGTTTTAAGAATAAAATCAACAACTGCTTCTCTTTATTGATGCATTTTATAGCAGGTCTATCATTAAGGGTCTTCATCATGTAATCTGGCATGGAGAACAGGCTTTGGCACAGTCTAGTGCAGACTTCAGCCATTGAACAATACAGTTTAAAAGACAACTCTAATTACAGTGTAAAACAAGACTTCATAAACAAGGGAGAACATGTTGGGGGAAGATGAAAGGCAATCTGAGAAAAATGAGAAAAGGAAAGGCTAATAGTTAAAATAGTTGAAATGATTAAATGTTCATGGAGACGTTGATGAACTTGAGAATATATATATATTTTTTCATTTTAATTTAATGAAAGCATGCGATTATGAATTTGTTAAATAAATGATCCAGAGGGCAGTCGCTGTTCTTAAGCCACGTTTTCCTTTGATGAAAGAAAAAGGAATGGAATGCTCTTCTGTTTCTTGTGAATTCGTTGATTCACTTCTACCGCTTGGCACAAACAAATTACATATTTTATGTAATGGCTGTGAACTGAATAAGCTTTCAGCAGTAAACAATTTCTTATTTACCATGGTCAAAACGGAGACCCCACCACACACTAAACTCTCGCTCTCTTTCACACACACACAAAGACCCACTCTCACTCTTGCTTCTAATGTTTTTCTGGCGCCTCTGATCTTGAGTGAGGGGGGTAAGGCATCTCGAATATCCAGAGTGATGATCTCACCCGAGCCCAAATAGGGTCTGCTGCGGTGATTGAATCAGGCTTGTACCTGTGCCAGATGCCTGTTTGTCTGATGGCAAACCAATCAAAGATAGCCAGGTTGAGGCAGTGTGGGCAGTGTGTATGAAAGTGTGTGTATCATGCGTGTTATGCATGTGCTCTCTCTCTCTCTCTCTCTCTCTCTCTCTCTCTCAAAAGTGAGTACACCCCTCAAATTTCAGCAACCATTTTATTATCTCTTCTCAATGGACAATACTATAGACATGAAACTTGGATATATTTTAGAGTAGTCAATGTGCAGCTTGAATAGCAGTACAGATTTACTGTCCTCTAAATAACTGTGAACACCCTAAGAGTACACCCTAAGTGATAACAGCTGTATATCATGTAACCATGCAAAGCCACATGTCCTATTAATCATGTTCATGTTTTTGTCTGCTTGACAGAACCAAAAGAAATTGTGTATCTTGTATTAGAGCAGTTAAAATTTGGTGCTTCAAGTACAGTTCTCTCATACTGACCACTGGATGTTCAACCTGGCACCTAACAGCAAAGAGCTTTCTTAGGATTTGAGAATTAGAATTGTTGCTCTACACAAAGATGACCAAGGCTGTAAGAAGATCAGGAACACACTGAAACTGAGTAACAGTACAGTGGCCAGGGTCATACAGAGGTTTTCCAAGATGGGTTCCACTCAGAACAGACCTCACAAGGGTCCATCAAAGGAGTTGAGTCCTCATGCTGTGCATCAGGTGCAGAAGCTGCTTCAAAAAACAGACGCATGAGTGGTGCAGCATTGATTTAGAGGATGCAGAAGCCGAAGGTTTGCTTGTCAGTGCTCAGACCATACGCCTCACACTGCAACAAGTCAGTTTGGACGTTGTCCCAGAAGTAAGCCTCTTCTGAAGCTGGCTCACAAGAAAACCCCTAAACAGTTTGCTGAAGCCGACCTGTCCAAGAACATGAATTACTGGAACCATGAGGCCTGATGATTTTGGCTCAGATGGTGTCCAGCATGTGTGGCAACACCCTGCTGAGAATGACCAAGAAAATTGTGTCTTGTCTAGAGTCAAGCATGGTGGTGGTAGCATCATCGTCTGGGGCTGCATAAGTGTTACTAGTACTGGAAGCTGCGCTTCATTGAGGGAAACATGAATTCCAACATTTACTGTGACCTTTTGAAGCAGAATACATTTAGAAGAGGCAAAATTATAACCTTCAGTGCAACACACATTTATTTATTTCTTTACTTAGATATAAAAAAATAATAAACTTCGCCAAAAATATTAAAAAAAAAATGTTTTTAATTACTAAACATCTGTTTCACTGATGCCCCAAGTCTCAAATCAAGCACCCAAAAGCGCCATGATACACACATCCAGCAATTTAAACCATCCGTGTGAAAATATAAGTGTGCAAAAGTTACCTTCTGTGTCCCGATGATTTATGAAATTTAAAAAACACTATAATAATGAAAAACATTTACAAGAATATTTTGTATTCCCTTTCGAGTTTGGTTTCTTCCTCATATATATATATATATATATATATATATATATATATATATATATAAAATAGTCTTTATTTGTCACATATACAGTACATTACAGTGAAATTCTTTCTTTGAATATCCCAGCTTACTCAGAAGCTGGGGTCAGCCATTAAACGGTGCCCCTGGAGCACAGAGGGTTAAGGGGCTAGCTCAAGTGCCCAAGAGTGGTAGATTGACAATACCAGACAATATCGGGCCCCACCTTCTAATAAGTAACCCAGCGCCTTAACCACTGAGCTCATTATCAA
>JAAIIK010000060.1:860366-870366 GCA_014706435.1 Silurus glanis | reverse complement strand
ATACAGACAACAACACACCATCCAAAGTTCTGTGTAAACAAAAGAAACACCATCTAAATGACAAAACTATTGATGCAAAAATGCTTTAATGCATGTTGTTCAGTGGAGCCTTTTCTTTCCTAATAAATCGTGGATGTGTTTTGACTCGTTATTACAATAATAATGTAAGTACTGCATTTTATGCATGTTATTTATGTGTACTGCTTACACACATATTCAGCAAATACATTTGTTATACGTTTTCCATTGAAAAACAGTGATCTGAAATCGCTGCTTGAGGCTTAGACCTTTAGAATGATGTATAGTTAGTCATGATTAGTCATCATCTTCTCCCTTTTTATTTAATTCAATTCAATATAATTCATTTTTATTTGTATCGCTAAACATTAACACCTGAAAACAATGGGATATTGTCGCACTGGTGCGGCGCTGACGACTAAAGGGTTTAAAAGTCCAGCAGTCACAGCATGATGGTGCTGGGATTTGAACTTACAATCATATCAGTTTAACTGCATTTATATCTGAGCATGTTTCAATATTGTGGACTGTAAAGAAGCATTCATTACTGACAATGACACAAATTTTTGTTGTGTAATTGTTGTCAATGCTTGTTATATTATTGGTCCTATTTTTTATTAAACATAAAAAAAAAAATATTGTATAACATATTTTATAACCTTTTTAACACTTTATTAAGCATGTGGCTCTGCACACCACTTGTTCAGTGATCATTGACTCATTCATTGCCTTGTCAAGGTCACAGTGGTTTTATTTATGCTACTGGTTTGTTCATATTTTTGAGAAATAAACCAAACTAAATACTTTCCAAAAAAATATATATTGTATGTAAGTGCAAAATAAAACAATTAATTGTATGAGTAAAAAAGAGATCAATTATAAACTTGTGATTTAGCAGAGTTTGAGGAAATATCAGCGCTATTCATGATGCTGAATATACTGTCAGTATTACCACTGTTCATCTTCTTAAATGTTCACATTTTTATCACACGTACAGTTTAACTCAGAAAAAAACAGATGTTCGGAGCACTAAAAGGATACCGATAATAATAAAAAAAATTGTATTCTGCTACTACGTGATGATCAAACTGCAATCCCATGTGTTTAGTCTCGCCTGAACATTAACACCTACTACTTTTTCACTATCAATTAAGGAATCTGATGCATTTGCATTGGACTCACTATGTTTTCTGCTCCTTGTACTTTCAATAACAGTATTTCTAGGTCATGTACTTTGTATTGTCGATTTGTGATTAAATAATGTAAGTCATTCCTCTAGGTCAAGTTCATTCAAAGTTCAAGTTGGTATTATTGCCTGACATTTTTTTTTTTTCTAGTTTAAAGACCAAGATTTCCAGGGTTACATCATATTCTTATTTTGCTCGTGTTCATGCTCACCTCCTTCTTGTAAACAGTCTTATTCTGTTTGTTGAAGGACTTTATTAAAATCCACTAAAGCATATCATGTTTGTTCCATGCTCTTGCGGAATGCTTATTACCCTTTTGATCAAAATAGATGGCTTGGCCAGGAAGCATAGAGATCATCAATTTAAATTATGCGAGAAGAAACCCTTAGGAACCCATGAACATGGACAGGACCTGGGGATGATTTCTAGTGGCCTTTATTTGTACTAGGGATGTGCAGCTCTATAAATGAGGCTGATGCGATTCACATCTCGATGCATAGCCAACGATATGATACATGATGTTGTGATGATGTGATGCAATACGATTGACCCCTATTAAGATACAGCGTGATTCAATTTCTATTTGATTCAACACAATGCGATTCAGTGCAATACGACGCAATGGAAAAAATATGATGCTATGCAATTCAATATTGTACAGATAGTTCACTTTTATTTCTTTGGTTCAGACAGACAGCAAATCATCAATTTATTTAAATGCCTCATGACTTTTAACGCATGGCCATTTCACAAACTGGCCAAAAAGAATGTCCTGTTCTGTTTCCAGGAAGATGCAGCTCTACCTAAATCTGTATTCTAGGTGACTCTCAGGACACGCCTCGGTCTCCGTAGTGTTGTGATACGTCATATTCACGTAGCAGCAGTGGTGCTGAGAAAACGTGCTTGAGAAACAGTTTAGTGAGGAGAAATCAGTCTACATATCAAATATTGGTCACTTTCTAAATAATACATGTACAGTGCATCTACTAATAATTATATATAATTAGTTTTTTACTGATGCAATGCATTGTGATGCCAACTTTTTAAAATCACGTAGTTAACTTTTATGCTTATGCACAGATGTGAATCGTTGAATCGTACCATCCCTATTATGTACTTCTGGGATTCCAGACAACAATGCGTCGTCCTGAATTCCAAAGTTGATTGGTGATTAACACGACAAAGCAAAAGCTGGGAGTATATTACTATGCAGGAATTTGCTCCTTGACTTGCATCAATGGACATTAAAGCATTGGGCTCAGTTCCAGTTTAAAGTCCAGTTCCAAACCCTACCTCCATTAATGCCACACTAATGACCCAGCACCATAGAATTAAGCAAACTGTCAATTTGATACTTAATCACCTTAGGCCTGACTTGTAGGATCTCCATATCCCTAGCTTGTCCCTACAATCTCTTGTGGAGGGTCTTAAGGCCGTGTCCACTAATACGTTTTTGTTGAAAAAATCATATTTTTCTCTCTGTTTTGGCCTTCCAACCAAACTGAGACAACATTTTTAGTCAATGAAAATGTAGCTTTTTTGAAAACGCTGTCCAAAGTGGATAAAAACCACTCATTTCACAGTATCGACTGTGAAAACGGAGTCTTTAGAAAATGACCAATTCAGCCAAGATTATTATAATTATTATTATTATTATGAGTTTGGTGAGCTCGTCCTCACTGTGAGAGTAAGCAATGTCATCAGCAGGATGCTGTTCTTTGAAGCGATCCAATATTTTGGCACACAGGTAGTCCTCAACTTGCAATGGAGATGCGTT
Source organism: Silurus glanis (assembly GCA_014706435.1). NCBI lineage: Eukaryota > Metazoa > Chordata > Actinopteri > Siluriformes > Siluridae > Silurus > Silurus glanis. The sequence continues at coordinate 867,384 of JAAIIK010000060.1, read as the reverse complement.
TCAATGACCTCATCGTAACTTGAAAATATCATAAGCAGAGACATAGCCTAGCCTACTCAGGACTTAAAGAATGGTGATCAGTATTAAATTGTATACTGTAATTTGTTAATAATTTAACAAATTAGAGTACATCATTTAGCAAAACAGAGCAATTTACAGTGCTGTAATGTATAAACTTTACAGTTTTTATGTATGTGAAAGTGGGCACAAGGATGATCATGTGAACAAGCTTTACCTCATTGCCTGGTGCGCAAAAATCTAAATATTTTTAAAATTTTGTCATGTTACTATCGTCATTGTAAGATAGAAAAATCGTAAGTCGAGCCATAGTAACTCGGTGTCAGAGAACCACCAGGCTGCTCTAATCACCTACACCTGTTCCCCATTTACCTATCCCCTTTATAAGGTCCCGATTTCCCCTCACTCACTGTTGGATCTACTAGTATCTATCATAGATTACCCGGACTTCCTACCACTCGTGTTCCTTATGCTTAATGCTCCTGGTTCCCCTTTGGATGAAGAACTCAAGATAAGTCCATGGTCTATCCGTAACACTCGGGGACCATCTGTATTTGTTTTGGCACATGTCCCAGTCTATATTCTAACTTACTTTTGCAACTTTATAGTCCTGTGTTTACTCGCACAACAACTCACTGTCAGTCAATAAAAATCACTCGGTGCCTTTTCATATTATTATTGCCGAGACGTTTTAAAGAAACGCCAGGGGAAATGACTTAGGCCTCAGTTTTTACTTTCTTTACTTAGTTTTTTCTTAGTATTACTACTAGTACTTTTTACTACTACAGGTATGTAGGAGGAGCGTGGACGAGGAGCGTTTTTACAGAAACGGCATTTTAAAGCCTTGCCTGTCTGAAAATGAACAACTGCAGCCTTTAAGTCAATTAAGGACTCTTTTAAAATAAATACTTTGCACAGATTCCCAGAAAGTCATGTACATTCATCTGTGATCAAATAACATGTTGATCATTCTTCTAATTCAAATTCAACCATTGTTCAAATTAATACGATTTTCTTTGTCTGCCACGTATCAGTTTAAAAACTACAAATATCTACTGTTATGCTCTTGTTTTGTTCATGTTCATGCTCACCGGCTTCTTGTAAACAATTCTGTCCTGGGTGTGTTTTATTAAAAACCACTAAAGCGTCTCTTGTTTGTCTCGAGCTCTTTGTTACAGGCTTCACCTTGTATTGTTTTGTGTGCCTTGCCAGTTACACTTGTGTGGCTTGTAATGAAGCTTGGAGACTAGAGAAAAGAGACTAAAAAAATATAAGAATACTAGTGCCACCCACCAATTATCAAGTAAAGTATGGTCAAAATGGCATAGTTTGTGAGTAGTTACAGTTCCATGTTCTCAACTATATACATTTGCAGCAATTTTCAAATGCCATTATCAAGCTATACCATTAAGCTAAAGGCCTGTTCGAAGAAAGTTGGTTCAATGAAATAGAACATCTAGAGTGTTTTTAAAGTGCACATTTAAGTGCTTGGTGAAGAGGTGTGGAAATGTTCAGTGTTTGTATTGTGAGAGCCAGTCAAACTTATTCCACAACCTGAGTGCAAGTACAGAGATTGCTTGAGAAGCTTTAATGCATTAACAAAATATCTTGGTGCCTTGTGTCTTTTGTCATGGTTATGACTAGAATTATGTGTGAAAATGCCAAGATTAACCAAGTGCCACTGTTTTGTCGATATATAGCATACTTAACTATGAACCACTGAACATGAACTTCCTGAACTGCAATCAGTGCTAAAACAAGCAAGAAAAATAATAAAGAAAAAATAATTAATTCATTTCCAGTAGTATCTCTGGACAGTGGATCCAGAGCCTATACTGGGAATATTTGGTGTAAAGCAAAAAAAAAAATATATACATCTTGAATGGAATGCCAGTCAATCACAGAGATACACCAAGATACTCACACAATACCCAAACCGGAAAGAGAGAAAAGTGAAAACAGAGAAGGAACCAATTTGACATGTGGAGGACAAGCCAAACTACAGAGACTCAGAATTATACAAAGCACTCTAGAGTTGTGAAGTGCGGAAAAATTATCAATGGTTATAAGTGTCGGGTGTTCAAGGCCCAGCAACGCCAAGCTGGCACTGTTGGGCCCTTGAGCAAGGCACTTAACCCTATCTACTCCAGGGGCGCTGTAGCAAGGCTGAACCTGTGCTCTGACTTAAGCTTCCTGACAAGCTGAGATATGCGAAAACAGAGGGCTAAGGCTGAGACATTACTGATTGTGACGTTTTTTGCTTTGTTTAAAAAAAAAAAAAAAACTCAACAGAGTTGTACGCTGATTTATCTTAAGTTGATATCTTAAGCATACCAGTGTAGATTCATTCATTGCTAGAGACCTCAAAGCAGTTTTGTATGTCGGTCTGGACAAGGGTATCTGCTAAATGCCACAAATGTTAATGTAAATGATTAGGGTTTGAATCCTGCTATGGGTGATCTCAAAGCTTCTTTAGGGGAGGTGGTATCTCAGTTCAATTCAATTCAATTTATTTTTGTGTATATAGCGATTTTAACATTGGACATTGTCTCGAAGCATCTTTACACAGATAATGCATAATAAAGAATGAATAAGATTGTTCTTTATAATTGTGAGTTTGTCCCTGATGATCGAGACTGTGGCGACTATGGCAAGGAAAAACTCTCTAAGATGGCATAAGAAAGAAACCTTAAGAGGAACCAGACTCAAGAGGGAACCCATCCTAATCTGGGGGGCACTAAATGTCCTTTTTTTTGCATAAAAGTGGTTAAGGCTCTGGGTTACTGATCGCAAAGTCGGGGTTTAACATATCGGTGTGATGGTCCAAATAGACCCCTTGCACAGCAATACATCGCTCCCAGCATTTCTGTCACTTTTTAAATATGTCCTGAAAGTCTTGTTTTCAAAGTGTGTCAAGCACGTTCTGCTATTCACACTGGATCTCTGCAATGGTGTAAAAACGGTGACCTCTGAGCTCGATCTTCACCTTTGGGAAGAAGGCGAATTCCAAAGGAGCCAAATCTGTCGAGTTGGGTTCTCCAACGATCATCATGCACAAGTTGCTGAACGTTTTTAACATTTTCGGGAGGTTGTGCTTGTTGAAGGTCTTCCCGATCTCTTGTCATCTTCAGTGACGTTCTTCCGCTCTTAAAGTGCGTCTACCACACAAAACACACATGTCATGTCTGACGTCTCTGTGGCAGATTTGTCCAGTTTCATGCAGAATTTCACATTTGCTCTTTCTTCTAACTTGATGTCTATGATGAAATCGCAGCACCTTGTATTTTGTGTCTAAATGCACCACTGTATTTGGGGTGTGAAAACAAATGCTTTATGTAGAAACCAAGCCATTTAGTATTAAATTGATATTCTGATGTCTTAGTCAGCACTACTGGGGCCTTGAGCAAGGCCATTAACCTGCAACTACTCAGCTCTGTGCTTTTTCTCTTGCCTAACATGTAAGAATATAAAAAAAAAAAAAAAAAAATTGCATTTGCTAGATGAATCAGATGTATATCCAAACAATCCTGTTAATCCAACCAATGAAGAAAATTTTAATAGATCACCGCAAAATCCAACTTAAAAGGACCTTACACAATATTGCTGAAAAGAGACTATAAAAAGACGTAGCATTAAAAGCAAGGAGGGCAATGACCTGTGAAGAGCTGCAGCATCAAGTTCCAATGAATTCTTCGTCTTATTTTCTTTACGTCAGCACTTCTCATCTAATTCCTTTTTCCCTCCTCGCTTTCACATCTCTCCTTCATTCCTTGCCTCCCCCATGCCATTTTGGAGCTGTCAGTGAGAAAGGGTGTGAACATCATAGACTCGGAGTGTCTTCGCCAGTGTGCTCCGAGTACCCACTTTACACCAAAGGATGAGTATCGAGTCGCACCACGTTGAACAAAGGTGAGTTCTAACCATTCTCATGCAAATCTACTTGCTTTGCTTTGCTTTCCCTCTTTCACGAGGAGATGCGCTTCTCTTCGTGTCTCTCAGAAGACTTAGTCAGGGTGAGGTGATGTGAAGCTGAAAGAAGGCCTCTATCATCATTACTTTGTTGTTCTTGTTATTTTTGTCTGTCAGAACTGAGTTTACTCATGCGACAGGTGGGTGTTGGAAAAAAGTTATAAAGTTAAAGGCGCATTTTGATGATTTGACTACACTGGAAAGCTCAACAGACAGCACAGTAATTTTGCTTGATGTAAACCAAGGACGCTCGCTGGTTTAACCTTGTATCATAGATACTTATAGGTACCATGGCTTTCTACAGTAGAAAACAAAAGTCTAAGAAATAGTATTTCAGCATTTATGGAAATGATTAAAAACTACTTATATAAAAAGTACCTTTTGAAGGGTACTTACATTGAGCCTTCATTATACATTCACAAGCATTCCATAAAACCTTTTAAAAGCGATTGTGTATTATATAAAAGAGAAATTAACTTTTTTTATACTTTTGACTTGCAAATTTTATTTAACATTTAACTTGTGGGAAGTATAGTTACTGTATATTCACTAGGCGCTTACTGAGGCAATTTTACTAAATATTTTTAAAAGGTGACCCACTGAAAGACTGAAAATGCAAATGGTGAGAAATTCCCAGATTGTCTCATTTTAATATATTTGTGGATTATTTATATTATTTCTAAAGTTTTGTTTTTGTCAAAAAATTGTCAAATTAAATAACCCCCTTTCATTTATAACATTTTGCACATGGAAATTCTTATTGTGGAAGTGAATTCTAGGTTTGGAAAATCACTACATAAGTACTTGTATTTAAATTTAATAAGTAAAATGTATTTAAATTGATTCCATGCTAAACTTTGCAGCTTAGCAAAAATTCTGGCAAACAGCAAAAAACCCAAAATGTACAAAACATTGTATTTTGCTCATATTAAAATTTGTTGTCCTATGTTGTATAAGTAATTCAGCTTGGACATTGGATTTGTTGTTCTTATCAAGTTTGGTTTGTCCCTATTTTGTCCTAAGAAAAAAAAAAAATCACTTGTTGCTTTTGTTTATTCGGTTTTGTATTTTAAAGAAATTCTATCAGCACTCTCGCAAAAAAGTTTAGGGGCAGTACTCGGTTTCCAGTTGGAAATTCTTGAATTTTACAGTGCTTCACTTCATCCATCCCTCAAAAAAAAAAAAAAACACCCAGAAATACCATGTACCATACATAATCAAAGCAAAACAGGGATTTGGAGCATATAAGCGATGTGTGTTCCAATCTGCATAGCTCAGGAGTGGCTCTGAGTGAAGCCTTCATTTCCTGGACATCGCTTGATTTCATGGGCCTTTCACATCAAATAGGCCAAGGCCAGAAACCGCCAAGCCGTTGGAAAAAGTTATGAAAGGAGCCATTAAAATTCACCTAACAGGGTCACGGTCGGTGTCCTCTCCCTTCGGTCGACCAGAAAGTTGCATCAGCGAATCAAATTTCAAATCAAACTTTCTCCTTTCTGCTCAGAGAGAGATAGAGAGAAAGAGAGAATGAGAGAGAAAGAGGCAAGGTCAGAAACGATTATAGAAGGGAAACGTGCAGAGCGTAGGCAGCGCGGTTGTCGCAGCATGTGCTGCCATCTTCGATAGCGTGTGGAAAGCATATTGACACAGCAGGCCTGGATCTAAACAGATTATAGCGCTGCAGAGCTTTATCTGCCTGGACTGATGGATATTCTCATAGCCACAGACGTATTTCAATTCTGAGGCTATGAAGAGAAAACGCGCATATAAAACTCGACTGCTAGTGTCTCAGGCTACAGTCAAACTCATCCATCAGCTGCTGTATAATTTCAGCACTAATACGACTGGCTGTTGTTTTGGTGTCTGTGTTTCTGGGAGGTTTGTCTGAATCTGCATGTTACGGTGGCCACTACATCAATAACCAAATATAATAACAAAGTAAAAAAAATGCAGCGGCTAACAACAAAACCACAATCGCGTCAGCAAAAAAACATAACAGCAAGTTTAAAAACGCAACACAACTACAAAACATCACATTAAAAAATTCAAAAGCACAACACAACAAATCATAACAGCAAGTTGAAAAACACAATTTCAAAAACATAATAAAACGATATCAAACAAACCCAGCAAATTCGAAAACACAACAGCGAATCAACAAATACAACAAAAACAACAACAGCAAATCTACAAACACAACAACAAAACAACAACAGCGAATCTACAAACACAACAGCAAAACAAAAAGTAAAACTGCAGATTTACAAACACAACAGTAAAACAACAACAATGAAACGGCTATTCAACAAACACTACAATAGAACAACAACAGCAAAACATCAATAAAACAACAAATCAACAAGCATAGCATGAAATAACATGAGTTGAAAAACAGCAGCAAATCCATAGATAGATAGATAGATAGATAGATAGATGGATGGATGGATGGATGGATGGATGGATGGGTGGGTGGGTGAGTGGATGGATAGATGGATGGATGGATGGGAGGGTGGGTAGATGGATGGATGGATGGATGGATGGATGGATGGATGGATGGGTGGGTGGGTGGGTGTATGGATAGATGGATGGATGGGTGGGTGGGTAGATGGATGGATGGATGGATGGATGGATGTATGGATGGGTGGGTAGATGGATGGATGGGTGGGTAGATGGATGGATGGATGGATGGGTGGGTAGATGGATGGATGGGTGGGTGGATGGATGGATGGGTGGGTAGATGGATGGATGGGTGGGTAGATGGATGGATGGATGGATGGATGGGTGGGTGGGTATTATGGATGGATGGATGCCACCTGCCCTGTCTGATCAGTGTGTGTATGTTTGATAATATATTATTTTTAATTTTGCTGTTGTGGTTCTTATGTTTTGTTTCCACTTTAGCTGTTAGAATTAATTAAATCATTTATTAAATTGTTTGTTTGTTTATTTATCTTTGGTGTTTGTGTTGTGTTCCTTGTTGTCTTGTTTCCTTTTTGCTGTATTTATATATATATATATATATATATATATA
>JAAIIK010000060.1:830029-857860 GCA_014706435.1 Silurus glanis | reverse complement strand
AAGGTCGCAAAGTTCAAGGGGGCCGAATACTTTCGCAAGGCACTGTAGGTGAGGAGGCCTGGAGTGCAGTCAGTGTTCCAATTCATCCCGAAGGTGTTCAAAAGTGGTTGAGGTCAAAGCTCTATAGCAGGCCACTCAAGATCTTCCACTCCAACCCATATAAAGCATATTTACATGAAGCTCCCTTTGTGCATAGGAGCAGTGTGATGATGGAACAGATTTGGGACTCCTAGGCATGAAAAAAATGTTACAGCATCCATAGACATCATATACGATTGTGTGTGTCTCATTTGTGATAATTAGGGAAAGAACTACAAGTGGATAAAAAAGGTGTCTATATAGGACAATACTTTTGCCTATATATTGTATTTATTTATTTATATATTTTTTGCAATGAAAATTTTAGCTTTTATGTATTTCTTGTTTATATGTTGTATATTTTGTATATTTTTTATTGAGTTGCCAGTTTTAACTTTTGCTGTTGTTTTTTTTTTTTTATTTACTGAGTTGTTTTTTTTTAGTTCTTGTACTTTAGATTTTTTTTGTGTGTTTTTCTGACTTAATGTTGTCCTTCCATTTCGGCTGTTGTAGTTTAAATTGTGTGTTTGCTTTTGCAGTTGTGTTCTTGGCCATGCTGATGTGTTTTTATATTGTTACCTTTGTATATGTACTTTATTATTTTTTATTAAATTTTTTTTGTTTTTTTTTGTGGGGGGGGGGGTGGTTTGCTGTTCTTTATATTTTAGATCGCATGTTCGATTTTGTTTATGTGTTTTTAGTCCTGCTGTTGCATTTTGCTGTTGTCTTTTAGTTTGTCTTTTTATTCATGCTGTTGTGTTTTTGGTGTTGCACTTGTGTCTTCGGTTGGTGCTGTTGTGTTGCAGAAACCTGCGTACTTCCTGCTGCTTTCATTCATTGATTGTATGTTTGCACGTGTGTGTTGCAGGATAGCGAGTCTGTAACTGGATGAGATGTCTGTGTTGTCATTGCTCAGTACTATTCTTCTGCTCCTCGGCGAGGTACGAGGTAAGGTCACTCATTGATATTGTTACCGTTATTAAATGTCTCACTTTCGCACCTTACCAGAAATTAATTTCCAGAAATCCAGGGGATCAGAACGAAAACACTAAATGAGAGACCAACACCAGTGATACATATAAATTGAGATGTGCAGCATGCTTGAGAAATGTGGGTGGACACCAGGCACTTGCGTGATCATCAACCAGTCTTACCATGCTAATGACAAAAAATCTTTATGTCAGTTCCACATGCTAGTAATTGGATGAAGTGTCATATTAAGTGAAAAAAACTAGATCCTTTTCTCCACATGCATTAGACCTCAGATACGGGCTCACTGTGAACAGTAGCTAGCTGGCTTCCAAACTGAATCGGGTAAAAAAATCAAATAAATGCATGGTGTTTACATATACAGCTTTGCCGAAAACAATTGAGCAGTTAAGTGTAGGGGTTTAATAGTACAACTATGTGCACCGAATGTTTCGATACAGGGTTTCCCTTCGGGATCTCAAGCTGCGTCAACACGTGTGTAATCAGTCCAATAGAAAAAGCTTGATGTCACTCTGCCGGGGAAGTATAAAAGCACATGCTGCGGAGACGGCGCTAGCTTCTGTTTATTCAGGAAGTGCTCTGTGTGTGTCTGTTTTAACAGGACAGGTAAGTACCGGTAAACGATAAACAGAAAATAAAATAAAAAAAAAAATATGTGAAAGCAAGTTTGTGTGTCGCTTGCTTGGAAGCGGAGCATGCTCGGTCGGCTCTAAAGGGAGTCGGTTGTTCGCACTGCAGCCGCAGAACGTTCTTGCTCCTTGCCGTTCTGGCCCCACTTCTGCCGAGGCGAAGCAGCGACCGAGCCACTCATTAATGAGGCTCAGGTTTAAGATTCTTAGGTTGAAACAGATCGTGTCTCAAATCAGTCATGGAGCCAGGTTTGTCATGATAGATCTGAAGGACACATACTTCAAAGTACCTATCCTTCATTCTCACAGGAAGTTTCTGAAGTTTGCTTTCTGGGCCGACGCTTACCAATATCGAGTCCTTCTGTTTGGCCTTGCACTTTTACCCCGCACATTCATGAAGTGTGTGGAGGCGGCTCTGACTCCTCTGAGACTCCGGGGCATCCACAACTATATCAACAATTGGTTGATATTGGCCCAATCAGAGCTGTGGAGACTATGGCTGTGGCCCCTGATAGGGCACAGCTCCCACAGACCATTCTTCAATCCAGAGCTCCCGCCACAAGGAGGTTGTATGCTGCAAAGTGGCACCAGTTCACTACATGGTGCAAAGGTCACCAGTTAGACCCAGTTAACTGCCCGGTTGGGCCAGTGCTGGAATTTCTTCAAGAACAGTTCGATAAAGGGTTGTCTCCTTCTACCCTAAAGGTTTATTTGTCCAATATTGCGGCTTATCATGCTTTGCTTGCCGAGCAGTTGCTAGGAAAAAACCTGTTAGTAACACGTTTCCTCTGCTGTACCCTGAGGTTAAGGCCTCCGGTGCAACCCAAAATGCCTTCGTAAAACCTGGGCATAGTCTTAAAGGCCCTGTCTAAGCCTCCCTTTGGCCTTCTGCCTGGGGTGCCCTTGAGATTTTTAACAGTCAAGGCTATTTTTCTACTGACCATCTCGTCTCTAAAGAGATTTGGAAACCTTCATGCCCTTTTCATGAGCCTCTCCCATGTGGCGTTTACTCCAGGCATGGCCAGCGCCTTCCTCTACCCCAGACCGGGGTATGTCCCCAAGATGCCTTTGGCTGTCCCACTTCCAGCCATGCTCCAGGCACACTATCCTAATCCTTTCAGGCCCCCACCAGGAGAAGCTTATACAGGTGTGCCTGGTGTGAGCACTGGACACATACGTTCACAGAACTGACCTACCAGCTGTTTCTCTGCAACAGTCCATATAAGAAGGGTCTCCCTGTGGATAAGCACACCCTCAACAGCTGGATTGTGGATGCTATCCAGTCCTCTTATGAGTCCTCTGCTCTTCCTGCTCCTTTCGGCGTCAGAGCTCACTCAACCCGAAGTGTGGTGGCCTCTGAGGCCTTTTCCTTTGGAGTATCTCACCAAGACATTTGCAACACTGCGGGCAGGTCAACCCCACTGACTTTTGTCAGGTCCTATAGCCTTGACATTAGTGCCACTCCTGGCCCCTCTGTCCTTCGACCTAGCTGTCGATGGGGAACGCCTCTATGTTCAGTATGTAAATATATAAGCCTGGTTCAAGGAAGTGAATGAATGAAGGATGGAAGGAATGAAGACATTTGCTAAAGTATGCTGAAATTAGTAGAACAGTTAAGTAGAACACACACACTTACATACAAACCTTTATTACCCAAATGGGGTCTAACAAATGTCAACTATTTAATTACTTTTTTCGATTTGTTTAATTTTATTTAATTTATTTAATTTGTGACAAATATTTTGATTGATTCTACTCTATAAATACAATAAAAAAGCAAAATATAAACATAACATTACTTGTTTATTTATGAACATTTGTGAACATCAACAGTTTTTCAAATTTTAAAACAATTGTAAATAAAATGCCTGATAAAAAAAAAAAAAAAAAAAAAGATATATATATGATAGATAGATAGATAGATAGATAGATAGATAGATAGATAGATAGATAGATAGATAGATAGATAGATAGATAGATAGATACTGCGGTTTGAACTCACACCCTTGCAATAAGAAGGTCTGAACCACTGACATACCACTTGCCCTTGGTATAGTTTTACACCACAGAAATTTGTAGCCAATTAAACATATGAGGAAAGGATTAAATGTGAAGGAATTTGCGCGATTTTGTTGACCTTTCATTAACATGGTTTCAATGTGCAAAACAATTTCTTTGCAAACAACGTTAGTCAAGTCAAGTCAAGTCAAGTTTATTTCTATACCGCTTTTCACAACAGACATTGTCTCAAAGCAGCTTTACAGAAATCAACAGTCAAGGTGAATGGTGTGTATTTATCCCTGATGAGCAAGCCGTGGTGACTGTGGCAAGGAAACACTCCCTTAGATGTTATGAGGAAGAAACCTTGAGAGGAACCAGACTCAAAAGGGGAACCCATCATTATTTGGGTGACATCAAGAGTTTGATCATCAGTGTTGGGGTAACTCGTTACAAGTAACGTGCGTTACGTAATAATATTACTTTTCTGGAGTAACGAGTAAAGTAGCGCGTTACTTTATAAATTTACACACTAATATCTGAGTTACTTTTTTAAAAAAGTAATGTGAGTTACTTTTCAGTTAAATTATTTTGCATAAAAAATAAATACAGAATTAAAATGAACGTAGTCACGTAGAATCGCGCACTCAGACGGGCGAGCCGTGGGAACAGAAGCTGGTCAGAAGCGGAGATGGAAAACTAGGGATTACATTACTGCGATGGAAGTATTCTTATTATTTTGAAATAGTCGAGAAAAAGGAGAAAGGAATAATGGTTAAGTGTAGATTATGTGTTGGTGAAAAGCTCTTGTCAACTGCAAAAAATACCACTTAAAAAACAAACAAACAAACAAACATCTGCATGCAAAGCACAGCACTACAGATGTGTGCGTGTGTGTGTGTGTGTGTGTGTGTGTGTGTGTGTGTGTGTATAATGTTGAATATATGTAACATTATGCAATGTTGCATATATGGAAATGGAGACAGAAATATAGAAAACTTTTGCCGACTTTCCACCACTGCAGATCTATAAACTGCTCAGAATAAAAGTTTTCCGTGGGAGACACATGTACGATGCCGTCACAGCGGAGAGAGAGAGAGAGAGAGAGAGAGAGAGAGAGAGAGAGCGCAAATTCACAGCTCGTTTGCTCTTTGTGGGAAGATAAACTGCCACGGTCACTGATAATAGCGCGAACTTTGGAAAAGCGTTCAGAATGTTTCAAGCTGATGATGAAGCAGAGAATGATGTAGACGAGGACGAGGTCATATTTACGGAATTGCACGAAGTTTTACGTGATGACAGCGAAAGGTATGTTCTCCCTCCACATCACCGGTGTGTGCACCCTTAACCTTATATACACTAACGATAGTTACATTCCTGACGGCGAAGGCAGATTGAAAAGCAGTGTACAGAAGTGCGACTGGAAAGTGTTCAGCCTTGTGGTCAAAATTTAGTCGATCATCTTATTGTTCTCTAAGAAGTTATTAAACATTTTAAATGTTTAAGACATGTCTTTTGCCCTAATATAACTTATTTCTTAATGGCAATTATCTATATTACACCTGTTACACCTGTAAGGCGTGAAAGAGATACAAGTAAAGCAAAAGTAATGCAAAAGTAATATAACGCATTACTTTCCATAAAAAGTAACTAAGTAACGTAATTAGTTACTTTTTTGGGGAGTAACTCAATATTGTAATGCATTACTATTAAAAGTAATGTTGCCCAACACTGTTGATCATAAATCTTTCAACAATACAGAACACTGGAGAGTGAGAACTAACATGAGTACTGGAGTACAAGATTATAAGTAAATGTTCTTTCTACAGTCTTTGGTATAAAAGTAGGAGCTACTGAGCTCAACATTTGTGATCATCACAGATCCAGCAACAGCTTCTCCATGCCAGAGCCTTTAAACACTCCAGGAGGTCCAATGTCAAAACTCCACACATGTAGTGGGATCCAATTGGCACTGGTACGTCTCTAGATGGTTCAGGATGTTTGCGAGTTCGGCATCTACTTCTTTAAAGTCCATAATCTTCACGAAGTGGGAGGTGACTGGAGCTAGACAAACCTCAGGAAGCTTGGGGATGGGGAGAGAAAGAGAAGCAGTGGAGAGGAATTAGCGTAGCTGCTGTTCATGATATTAACAGCACAAGTTGATAATGTGCATGTGATCATATGTTCTGGAGCACAAGGTTATCATGTGATGTGTTTTATGTGCAGGCTTTGCTAAAAAGATATGTTTTTAATCTGCATTTAAACTGGGAGAGTGTGTCTGAGCCCCGAACACTGTCAGGAAGACTATTCCAAAGTTAGTTGACATCTGTGTGTAGTATGTTGAATGTGAACTTATGTTTAAAAAAAAAATGTAGTTTTTAATGAGTAATGTTATATTCAAATTATGCCCTCGGAACATGCCCCCAGGCTTCCACGTGATGATAAATAAAATGTGATTTATCAGACAAAACCACCTTCTTTTATTGCTCCATGGTCCGGTTTTTGACGTTCATGTTTCAGTTGTGGATAAGGGTCAGCATGGGCATTCTGTAACTACACAGCCCCATACAGAGTGTGTTCATAATGAGCAATGTTTTCAGTAATTTGTGCTACAGCAGCTCTTCTGTGGGATCAGACCAAACTGGTTAGCATTCACTCCCACCAGTGCATCAGTGAGCTTCGTGTGCCCAGGACCCTGTCCCTGATTCACCAGTTGTCCTTCCTTAGACCACTACCAGTTGGCATCTAATAACAACTACTACAATTGTTATTCAGTCCACCAATTAATACCATCGTTATGACACCACAGCTATAGAAACCATCAATATTATACAGAAATGCAGTATAGAAGAGAGATGGTACCTCATTTAGTGTTAATGAATGCAATTACTAAAACTAGAAACCAAATTAACACAATTCAACAAGTCTTTTTTCACTGCAGCCACAGCTGCACTGCCTGCATACATAATCTCTAGCAAAAGCATGAATATTAACCTCATAAAACTGGCATTACGGTTTTCCTTGGGATTTGAAATGAAGGCAAATGTGTTATTGTGCAAATACTGTAGGAAAGAAAACGCTTAAGTATAAATGTTTCATTAAAAAGCTTAACAAATGTTTTGGACTGTTTTCCCCGACCTTTTCTTACAATGTCTAGCTTTTCTTGAAAAGTCCATCTCATAAATGTCCCTGTAAGAGTATCTGATCCAAATCAGTTTCTTCTCATCTGTCCGCCATTGTGGAATGCAAAAATAGGTATGAAATCCACAGAAATATATTTGAGTGTTTTCTGACCATCCAATCAAAGGACGTTAAAATGCTGATGTGTTTTGATGCCTTATAGAAGGCGTTGGAGCAAGCAAGTCGCAATCTGAATGGTTAAAGCAACAGCTTTAAGCAACATGCATTTGAAGCTATAAGACACCTACAGTGTTTCACAGTGATGGCTTTACAGTAGTTCCCTTTACAGTAGATCCCAGAAACTTACACTCAGATGCGCTGTGTCTTAAAGAGAAACGCTGTGAAATGGAGAGAATAGATTATTAAGACTAATTTAATATATACTCATTGACATAAATATAGTAAAATATAAGTCAGTGATTTTGACAGAGTTTAGGCCAGTAAAGAAGGCTTTCCTGGACCTGACGGCCCACCACTTTTTTTTGGAGATTTTATTACTCAATTATCTAGACATTACAATCTGGTGCTTGTCAAAGTCACTCTTATGTATTGCCCATTTTATACTGCCATCAACACCTCAACTTCGAGAATATTCCCCACACTTTATCATATTGCTGATTATAACAACAAGAAGAAAGAAAATACCTTATATTTTTTTTTACTTAGAACCTGAACTGAATATTGAATTTCTCTAAAGAGTTCTTAGATACTCTGAATGACATTGGAATCTACCATCCATTATTTACAATATTTGGAAATGAAAAGCTAAAATGATTCATGATTTAGTTACGCATTCATTTGGAACTCCACCACCAGCAGCCGTTTTATCTACTTCTGTCCTCTTGAGTGCTCTGTGCGTCTTTCCTGTAGGCGACAAAATAAAACCTGCTGCATTTTTACACTATCTTAAGCTAGCAAGCCTACTGCAGCTATCATCAGTCATCCGAGTGTGCTTTTTGAGTCACAAATTCACGTCTTATCAAATCCAAGCAAATATAAAAGTGTTTAAGTATTTTGGAAATGTGGAAATAAATAAGGATGTTGAATATACAGTCAAATATATAGTAAAGGTAAATAATGTAACCAGTTTTCTACTCAGAAATAAGACAATTTTGTGGACCATAACTGTGCTTTTTGAAAATTCCATTGTACATTCCCCATTTTGAAAGATGTTCCACTAGGTTTTGGAGTGTACTTGTGGAGATTTGTGCTTATTCAGACACAAGGGTGTTAGTAAATTTAGTGCCTCTAAAGAGCTTTTACTCTAACCCAAGTAATCCATATCTGCATGGAGCTGGCTTTGTGCACAGGGGCATTGTCCTGCTGGAACAGGTTTGAGTCTTCTAGATAAAGTTTACGGAAAATGTTATGCTAGATTCTATACAATTGTGGGCCTCCAACTTTGAGGTAACAATTTCCGGAAGAACCACACATGGCTAAAAAAGTCAGGTGTATAGAAAATACTTTTTTCCATATACTGTATGTGATACGGGTAATGTGAATACATTCAGAAAACACAGAAATGATCAGGCATGGTCTAGACCATGAGATTAAAAAAAGCTCCTGTCTCCCACATCTTTTAATAAAACGTAAGATGTACTGTACTATCAAGTGGTAAGGACTGCATTTTCGATATTTATGTATTTTCAAAACAAATGTTGCACAATAAATCAAGCTAATGTTTGGAAAAGGAATGTTATTATCCCATGACCTTCTTTTTCTAACGATGTGCATCTTGTTTACGAGAGATAAACTGTTCCAGGTAGATTCCAAGCGGCCGAAAATGGTGTCTGTCGTGCTCTCGAGTTCTAACCATCTCCAATAGGATGTGCTTATGTAGAGCCTTAAAGGGTTCCTCCAGAGCTACAAAAAAAAAACCAAAAAAAAAAACCATTCTGGTTAATTGCTCATTGTGATTAATATAAATTTGTTTTGTGGATGTTCCAAGACAACTCTAAATTAATAATATTTTAATTAATAATATTGTTTCCTGAACAAAATTTGTTGCAGGATAAAAGAAATAAAACCCACTTTGACATGTTGTTATGGTAACAGTAAAACTAACACCACCTCGTCATTGAATGATGAAGTGGTAACTTATTGGATAAGGCTCTGGTTTACTGATCAGAAGATCAGGGGTTCCAGCCCCCAGTATCGCCAAGCTGTACTTCTTTGGCCCTTGAGCAAGGCCTTTTTACCCTTTGTGCTCTGGGGTGCTGCATCATGGCTGACCACAGCCTCCTAACATCCCCTTACCTTTCTTATTTTCCTTTAGTACATTTATGGCATTTGGCAGACACCCTTATCCAGACCACCTTGGAATTATATAATTTATACACTGTTCAGTTGAGGGCCTTAATCAGGGGCCCAGTAGTGGCAGTTTGGTGGTTCTATGGTTTGAACTCATCACCTTCCAGTGAGAAGTCCAAGATATTAACCACAAAGCTACCACTTCCCATATCTCTAATAACAGTGTTAACTTTCATATTTAACATAGTTGCATGTTTCTAAGTAGTTCTAACAACTTATTTAGAGCTCAGCTGATATAATAAAGTATAGAGGTTAAAGATAAGAGCAGGGTTTCATGTTTTATACCTTTTCTCCCCAAATGAAATTAAATCCACCCGCGCCACCCTTTTAATAAGTGAGATCGGTTTCACCTTAATTGTAAGTCGCTTGGGATAAAACAGCGTCTGCCGGATGAATAAAAATGCAAAAAATGGGTCATTGTTCACTCGGATGAGTCAGACAATGTTCAGCAGGTAGAACACACTCCAATATAGAGAGCTTCTTGTAAATTAGCTCCTATAAGTACCTCCTGAGGGCTTCGGTTCATGCACCTAACACTTGTTTTCCGCGACTGCATTATGCGTATACGACTTTTGCAATTCCATGCTTCTGAAAACACTGACTGCAAGCCCACTCAGATCAGACTCCTTTTACATACCCGTGCTCTTTTACAGGAGATCTGCTCAATATCGATGTGCATTTGATTATCAGGAAGTGATGATATAATACTATGGAACCCGGACCACGAAAAGAAAATGCCCAAAAGTGTGAACCCAATATCATGAAGTGTAATATTACTGTTTAAGGCCTTATCACTTTAATATTTCAAAGAGCACACTACTGGCACAATAGACATTAATGAAGAAAAAAAAAACAGTAACCCGTTTTGCTAATTGGAAAGATGTTTCCATGGCATCTTTCTCAACAGTTTATGTACTCTTTTCTGGTGACCTTATTAAATCTCTGAACTCAGTGATCGTTCATCACAGCTTGCCTTCTTATGTCAGCTTTTCTGCTTTCTGTGAACACAAGAAGCGACAATAAATCACACGACTAATTGCATCGATATCAAGTGTTAGTCGTTAACAGATGACGACAATCACCTCCGTGTCATTGGTGAGAACATGGAGCTATGTGAATGATATGTGTGGCAACAAGATACAAATGAGATGTGAACTGGATTTTCAGACACACTTCAGGGGTTTCACAAAGAAAACATGGTTTCAGTTACAAATGCGTCCTTGATAAGATGAGCCATTAATGTGATTTTTGTTGCCGCAGTGATTGGCAGACATGTATTTTATTCACTGGGAGTCCTGTTAAATTTTTTAAAATGATTTATAATTATTACATTAATTATTACATCAATTTATTTGTCTATTCAATTTCAAAATATTTATTATTAAATTATTTATTATTATTATTATTATTATTATTATTATTATTATTATTATTATTTTTATTATTATTATTATTATTGAAGTCTAGATAAGTCTAGATCTGGCAAATTGGGTTAATGAATCAATAATAGACAATTGTTTAAAAAGAAAACCACACACTACACTGTTTCCACCATTTCCAGTAAAAACATAAATAAACAATAATTAATTAATTGAAATTACAATATTTTATTTTAAACGTTAAACAAATATACCTGCGTTGAACTGCATTGATTCAAATCAGTGAGGTAAAAAATAAAACATGGCAGGGTGCGCTGTTATTGGAATAATATAATCAATAATGGAATTGAGGGATGGGGTAAATACTCCCATATTTTAAACACAAGAGTTTACTATTGCTAACATTTTTTTAAATAAAAAAAAAAAACAGAAAAAAAAAGAAAAGAAAAGTAACAGCACAAAATAACGGTGTGAGAAACTAAAACTTTCTTTCGGCTTCTCCCATTAGGGGTCGCCACAGCGGATCATCCGCATGTTTGATTTGGCACATGTTTTATAACTAACGTGACCCTCCCCATTTATCCGGGCTTGGGACCGGCACTAAGGCTTGTGCAACCCTAATGGCTGGGGTCGGTTCCCTGACCGGGGATCGAACCCGGGCCGCAGCTGTGAGAGTGCATTCACGTTTTCACGTATTTTATTGTCCAGCTGTTTTCACTTTCTTGTTTGAATGTGTGTGTATTTATATGTTTCCATGTTGCAGATTTGAAGCAATACAGTCAGTTTGTTTGATGTTTTCACTGCCCACATACTGCTGCCTTCTTATTCATGGCCTTGTATGCATATGGAATATATATATGTTTTGTCTGGAAATATATATGTAATAATATAAAAATAAAAATAACCTGTTGCATTTTATACACTTTATGCATCAGCCAGGCCTTGCATTATTTAAAACGTAGTATTTGATATATTTTCTGTTACATATTGTGCAACATCTACACAAAAAACATAAAAAAGAAAAATGTAATGTTAACAAAGAATGAAGATCCATTCTTTAGTCAGAATGCACTCACATCAGCTCCAATTTGTACTAACAAAAGGATGATAGAAACTGTAACATATATGATTAGAATACACAATTTTTTTTTAAATGAATTAATGAATTTATATGTTTGTTTGTTAGTTTATATATTTTATATATTATATTTTGGTAGGTTAAATGCAAAATTACAAATAAAAAAAAGCACAGCATGAGCTCAGTGTTCAATAAACAGTATATACAATAAATAAATAAATAAATAAATAAATAAATAAATAAATAAATGCATTTATATAAAAACAAAAAAAAAAAAAAAAAAACAGATTAATTGGTAGGTAATTGTAGTAATATATAATATAATACATGCTACTTGTCAGTCTTTATAATTACACAAAACTTATTGAAGCTCACGGGTTATAGCTCAATTTTGTAAAACACTGGCTCATACATATCAGCACTGAAAAAGGGCTAAATTCAAGAACAAATCAGAGTTGTTTACACCTTGCCAAACCTTTCTTGGCTTCCCAAATACAATAAATGTGTTTCGCTTGAGCCAGGAACGCTGCAGAGCGTAAACCCGCAACTCCTACCGTGGCTGTTTCTCCTGAGGTGTGCGATCTTTGTGTCCAAGCTCTAGGTTGCTGCTATTCACCTTCCTCTTTGTGGTTTTTACTTCACAATTGTGCTGCTTGTGAGTCACCATAATGCACCTGCCACCGACTTTAGCAAAGTCGCGTATGGTGTTTTGAAGGCCATGAGGGAACACGTAGCATGGTGCCTTTGTGCTGCTACGCTACGCCAAACAACGTAATTACATTTGTCGGGTGTGAACTTTTGGTACCTGCACAGAAAGTACCATGATAGCTTTTATTCGCATAAATACCATTTTGTCTCATTTATTTGAATGGCACGAGTAACCTTTAGATCTGACAAAGAACAAAAATAGCGTCTTGTATTAGACTCTTGTAGCGTTGCGTGTTTGGCTTGGCTGCATGGTTCCCAAGCCATTGCTGTTCTTTTACTAGCATGGAGATTGAAAGATAGACTGTTGAAATAGATGATCATTTTCATTTCCTGCAAATTGATTGTCGATTCTCTCCAACAATCCTGCTGATGAGAGAGAGAAAGAGAAAGAGAGAGAGACCAGCTGCATCGCTAATACATGCAGCTCTATTTTTATACTGAGAAAAAGGCGAACAAGCGACGAAAACGAACGCCAGCTTTACAGGACGCTTCGACGTATCTGGGCTATGCAAATAAGGCAGCCGATCAATCTGGGCTTGCTTGAAGGAGAACAGAGAAAGAGATTGTAATATGACCGAGAAATGAATATTTTAATCCCAATGTATGACACACATCCCAAATAGCATGCTGATGAGGCTAATAAACATGTTCAAGCCACCTAGCATGAACTACAAAATGTTAATCTTGCACTGACTCCACTGGCGAGCAAGATCTAGTTTGTTTTGTTCATTATATTCGAAAGTACATATAAAAATGATAGGACACACCTGTGTGCTTGTGTTGTAGAAAATTGAAGTGTTGTTTAGTCTGCTTCTCTAACTTTGCGTGATCAGCAGTCAGTGACAGAGGGACACAGCTCCTGAGCTAAACCTGTGCAAAATGAAAACGTTTTTATGACGGCTTGTCAGTCTGTAGCGATGTTTGATCAGCAAAGGACTATTTTAATTAGGCCACTCTGTGTTCAAAACGCGCAGCAACACGCGGCAAGCCTCAGACACACTGCACCACACCACACAACAGTTAACGTCAATAACAGAAATTAACGATACAAGGAAGCAAGTGTGCATCGTGACTCTTTTGACAACTGCTGGGAAAATAGATTGCCAAGAAAAGACACTAATTAGAGACATAACAAGTTTAGTATCCACATTTGGACGTGCTTGACTTGAAATGCTCAAAATGTGACATGTTTAGGGAAAACAAACATTTTCATTCCGTGGACGAGTGCTCAATTAATGCTCGCGATCAGACCGCTCTCGGCTCTCGTAAATAAAGTTGCACAGGAACTTTGCCGAGTCTTTTAGTAAGAGCGCGGTGGCGATTCTTAAGAGTGCACGCGATGCATATTCAGACCTCAATAGCCAGAGGGTAATAAGATGTCGTACATTGTATTAGGGGTAACACTCTCCATTCTGAACCCGTATTCGTATGCACCCAGCTCAGATTGAAAGTCCGATTCCAGCGAACAACTTAATCTCATGCCATTATCTTTCTCAAATAAGATGTAAAAGCAGCGCATCGGGACTCAGAGCTTGGTGAGGATTTGACACGTCTTGCCTCTCATATTTCATCTTCTCGGCCAGCAGAGAAAGCGTTGTGAGGCGAACGTTTAAACTCGACCACGTAGATCTTACGGCTGTGTTTACGTATTCATTTATGTAAACACTATGCTAATGTGTTTTCCGTCTTGTCGCTCGAGTCCGATCGCGCCCTTCCAGTCTGACGTGAGGTGACTGATGCAGCCTTGATGTGACGCTGCTCGGGCCTCCGAGCGCAGCCATGCGGGCCTTGCATGCACTGGTGTTTGCTGGTTATAAGGGTTGAAAAGTCTTTATAATATACTCTCGAGAGATGCTTTGTTTTATTGATCGATTGAGCCTGATGAGTAGACTACAATCGCATTTGCATTGAATGTTCCAGTGTATAAAAGTTAGGTCTGAAAAAAAAAATTAGACTGGAGAACACTGCGAAAGTCACATTTTAAACTGTGTATGCAAATAAAGCACACCGCTAACAGAGCTGTCACTTTGGTAGATGGCCAAAATAAACTCAAACTGACAAGATATAACAAATATTTATATATTTATGAAAGTTAATATAGGATTGTAGGAAGTTTATTACTTTAATGAGATATTATTATTCTTGTGGGCACAAAATGTAGCAGGAAATACAAAGAAGGGTGGCATGATGGCCATCTCACAGCTTCAACATTCTGTGTTTTATCCTGAGCTAAGGGTACTGAGTTTTGTCCGGGCTTTCCAGTTTTCATCCATCTCCAGACATTTTGAGTGAGTTTGACGAGGGCCAAATTGTGATGGCTAGACGACTGGGTCAGAGCATCTCCAAAACTGCAGCTCTTGTGGGCTGTTCCTGGCCTGCAGTGGTCAGTATTTCTCAAAAGTGGTCCAAGGAAGGAACAGTGGTGAACCGGGGACAGGGCAGAGGATCATTAATGCACGTGTGGAGGGAAGGCTGGTCCATGTTGTCCGATCTAACAGACGAGCTTCTGTAGCTGGAACTGCTAAAGTAAAAGCGGTTAAAGGAGTAACAACACAATAATGTACGTATATATATATATATATATATATATATATATATATATATATACAGTGCCTTGCGAAACTATTCGGCCCCCTTAAACTTTGCGACCTTTTGCCACATTTCAGGCTTCAAACATAAAGATATAAAACTGTAATTTTTTGTGAAGAATCAACAACAAGTGGGACACAATCATGAAGTGGAACGAAATTTATTGGATATCTCAAACTTTTTTAACAAATAAAAAACTGAAAAATTGGGCGTGCAAAATTATTCAGCCCCTTTACTTTCAGTGCAGCAAACTCTCTCCAGAAGTTCAGTGAGGATCTCTGAATGATCCAATGTTGACCTAAATGACTAATGATGATAAATAGAATCCACCTGTGTGTAATCAAGTCTCCGTATAAATGCACCTGCACTGTGATAGTCTCAGAGGTCCATTTAAAGCGCAGAGAGCATCATGAAGAAGAAGGAACACACCAGGCAGGTCCGAGATACTGTTGTGGAGAAGTTTAAAGCCGGATTTGGATACAAAAAGATTTCCCAAGCTTTAAACATCCCAAGGAGCACTGTGCAAGCGATAATATTGAAATGGAAGGAGTATCAGACCACTGCAAATCTACCAAGACCTGGCCATCCCTCTAAACTTTCAGCTCATACAAGGAGAAGACTGATCAGAGATGCAGCCAAGAGGCCCATGATCACTCTGGATGAACTGCAGAGATCTACAGCTGAGGTGGGAGACTCTGTCCATAGGACAACAATCAGTCGTATACTGAACAAATCTGGCCTTTATGGAAGAGTGGCAAGAAGAAAGCCATTACTTAAAGATATCCATAAAAAGTGTCGTTTAAAGTTTGCCACAAGCCACCTGGGAGACACACCAAACATGTGGAAGAAGGTGCTCTGGTCAGATGAAACCAAAATCGAACTTTTTGGCAACAATGCAAAACGTTATGTTTGGCGTAAAAGCAACACAGCTCATCACCCTGAACACACCATCCCCACTGTCAAACATGGTGGTGGCAGCATCATGGTTTGGGCTTTTCTTCAGCAGGGACAGGGAAGATGGTTAAAATTGATGGGAAGATGGATGGAGCCAAATACAGGACCATTCTGGAAGAAAACCTGATGGAGTCTGCAAAAGACCTGAGACTGGGACGGAGATTTGTCTTCCAACAAGACAATGATCCAAAACATAAAGCAAAATCTACAATGGAATGGTTCACAAATAAACATATCCAGCTGTTAGAATGGCCAAGTCAAAGTCCAGACCTGAATCCAATCGAGAATCTGTGGAAAGAACTGAAAACTGCTGTTCACAAATGCTCTCCATCCAACCTCACTGAGCTCGAGCTGTTTTGCAAGGAGGAATGGGCAAAGATTTCAGTCTCTCGATGTGCAAAACTGATAGAGACATACCCCAAGCAACTTACAGCTGTAATCGCAGCAAAAGGTGGCGCTACAAAGTATTAACTTAAGGGGGCTGAATAATTTTGCACGCCCAATTTTTCAGTTTTTTATTTGTTAAAGTTTGAAATATCCAATAAATTTCGTTCCACTTCATGATTGTGTCCTACTTGTTGTTGATTCTTCACAAAAAATTACAGTTTTATATCTTTATGTTTGAAGCCTGAAATGTGGGAAAAGGTCGCAAAGTTCAAGTGGGCCGAATACTTTCGCAAGGCACTATATATATATATATATATATATATATATATATATATATTTATATATATAAATATATACATATCTATTCAATCTTTCATACCATGATCTTTTTCAGTATCTCTTTTCTCTTTTTTTTGTTTTTTTTTTGCTCAGGTTGCATCTCAGTATACACAACTATTAATATCCGACACATTCAAAACCACTTACTTCTCTGATCATATAATTTTTTTATTATTATCCAAAGTCTTTTATGACAACTCAAAAACTATTCTAATACACTATATGAACAAAAGTATTGGGACACCTGACTTTTCTAGCCACATGTGGTTCTTCCCCACAACGTTTGAGGCACAAATTTATACAGGATGTGTTTGGATGCAGTAGCACTACATTTTTACTTAAGGTTCACTTGAACTAGGAGACCCGAACCTGTTCGAGCATGACAATGCACAAAGCAAGCTCCATGAAGATATGGTTTACATGGGTTGAAGTGGAAGATATTGATTGGCCTGCTAAGACCTCTGCGAGACCTCGGTGAATATGGGGTGAATTGGAACACTGACTGCACCCTAGACCTCCTCACACTACATCAGTACCTCACTTACAAAAAACAAAGTTACAAAGAACTTAAAACATTTCAAAGAATTTACAATTCCAATTTTTAGTTAAATCAAATATATCATTAAGCTGAATATTAATTGACACTGCATATTTCAATCACAATTTCTAAACTACAGTTATACAAGGAAAGGTATAATATAAAAGACGAGGCTGGTGTTAGCTAGCAATACATCAGTTTTGTTTATACTATCTGAATATCTCAGTGAATATATTCTTATCATTGGATGTGGCTTAATGTGATGGTATCTGCATTTGAAATCTTAGTTCTTTTTTTTTTTTCAGGTTAAATCCAAAGCGAAAATTGCGATCCAATTTGAGATTTAACAGTCATCATGTGGAAAAAAAGAATTTAGTTAGCTTGGCAACTCGCTACATCGTACCACATGCATTTAATTATTTATTAGCATGCTAACAAGCACAGATCAAATGAAAGATCCGGGTTGTGTTTTTGCACATAATGTGACCTCGTTTTGATGCTCTGGAAAACTGCTTGGAGTTCATTTTAATCTTCATTGTACTTTCTTTGAGGGTTTAATGAAACATCGCCTGAAGCACATCTGAGAAATGAAGTGCAGATACTGGAAGCAGTACACCTAAGCATAGATGATGGATATGGTGCTGTTTTTAAATTCAGTCATTATTTATTGGTCTAAGACATAGTATATGTTAGACAACAGTACAGAAAAAGAATAAAAAAGTTCCTGAATAGCCATAAGCATCAGCAAAACTGGATTACCATTATTAGCTACCATTATTAGTTTTTTCGATGACATGTGTCATAATCCTTGTGTGAAGCTGTATTTAGTGCATACCCAGTCAGCTTTTGTCTGAGGTATAGCCTATAGGTTTAAATCATGTTCATGGAAGATATGTCGGGTTTGAGCTACAGTCTGCACGGTCATGAAATATCAGACGGATCGTTGAAGAACAGCCTGGCGTTTGATGAATTGGAAGTTGTCAACACTCGGCCATCATTCTTCTGTGTGAATTTTGGCTTGGCGGTCCACAGAGTAAAAAGGAAAATAGCGAGGGCGAGAGCAAGGAGGCTACCTGCTTTTTCTCTGACTTTTTCTCCCTCTGCCGAGGCGACATTTAATTCACCGTAATTGCTTTATTGACTCATTTGCGAGGCAGAATTGCTTCCAATCTGCTATCAATAAAACATACACTAGGATGAGGGATAGTAATGCCATAAGTGGATCCTCACGCTCCTCAGAGAGAAGCAACAGGCTTTTTTTCTTTCCTCTGTGGACAAAGCTGAATTTTCCTCTTGCTAGACTTTCCCGTAACAAGACACGACCATGATTAATACAAGTAATTTAATGGTACTAAAGTGTTTTCAGATGTCTAAGGAGCCCCTAGATTTATGCATCTCGAAAGTTTTTTTCCAAATGGCAGCACGCTTTAGATTAGAACTCAATTAATGAGAAAACATGTACATGACACTGCAGCTGTTGTAATTATAGGATCTGATGTACCATCTCGCAGCCAAGTCAAATACGAAACATCCAGAGATGTCTGAAAACTCATTATGAAACAACATTCATAATGTATTTTATGGCTCTTGTAAGGTCGTTTTCACTCTCTCAGCACTATCTCCCTCTCTTTTTTGCCCTGTGCAGGCGTGTGTGGGCAGCAGGCGTTCAGGACGGAGCCGAGGAACGTGACCGTGAGGGCTGGAGCCACGGCTCTGCTGAAGTGTGAAGTGCTGAGGGCCTCGGGGACCGTGCAGTGGGTGAAGGATGGCCTGCTTTTGGGGCCACACAGGTCTCTGCCCGGCCACCCACACTACACCATGACTGGTGATGAGAAAAGAGGTGAGAAGCGAGGAGAGACAGAGAGAACAATCCGTAGCAATTGCTGAACATATGCAGTGGGAAAAAAAAACGTTTGTTTTATGTTAAAAAATCTGTTCATGCATTATACATTTCTGCATGAAAAACTATGGCATAGAATTTTAAATATCCGGATGCAAATGTATGCATCACGGCATATAGTTAATACTTTCATGAACATTGTACAGTAATTTATTCCATTTTCGAGTGTAACAGAGTGGTGGATAGGTCCCCAGATCAACACCTTTTAATCACCTTTGTCACCTCGAACTAGCTTACCTGACTGCAAGAATTTCGCAAAGTTTGTAATGTATTAGCGATCATCTCTGTAACTTATTAGTGAATGAATGAATGAATGAATGAATGAATGTATGAATGAATTTGTATAAAACATAAAGATAAATTACATTTTACTGAGTTTGTAGAAAACTTTATAGGGTTGTGTGATTCCTATTTGAAACACAACTAAAACACATTTCTGTTTTCCTTTTAGAAAAATACAGAAGCTCTTTATCCCACAGTGCTGCTGATTTCTTAATTTTGATTGATCAGGAGTTTAACAGGAATCTAAAAACCTGCTTAAAAACCCATCCTTTAATTGATCTGGTGGAAAACATTTTTTGGATGTTATAGTAGCATTTTGGGAAGGAGTCTCCAGGGTTAGTGTGGTGTAACAGTTAGCGGTAAAGTTACGCTGTCATTCAAGAAAGTCTTCGAGATTATCTCAATAACCTGTAAATGTAATTTTTTTCTTTATCTTGTCATTTGTTGTGTATTGTATTCAGTCAGTGTGGTGAATGTAATGGGCATTGTTGTGCATGTTTAGGTGAGGTTGACTGTATTTTGTTCATGTATATTGATTATTGACGATAATGAGTATAGAAATTCCCACAGCATGCTCAAAGATCTGACCAGGTTATTCTGTATGTGATGAATTGCTTATATGTTGAAACGTGTATCATCAGAGAAACAATGAATGCACAGATTGAGTTTAATGGCTAAACTAGACATTTTGTTTTTAGTCAGCCTGTGCTCACTGTAGACTCACTTTGGTATTTTTAGCTGACAGCGAGTGACCCTTTGTGATCTTCTACTTTATTCAAAGATGTACTTCTGCACAACACCGATGTAACATGTTTTTCTTTCTTTGGCCTTCCTGTCAACCATTTTTCACTGATCTCCCTTATTAACAAGCCATTTGCACCCACAGAACTGCCACTCACTAGGTGCTTCTTTCTATTTTTGCTCCATTTTCTTTCTTTTTCTTTTTTTTTCTGAAACTCCAACAAGCTGTTTCTAGTCCAGTCTGTTGCCAACATTCATTTCATGGTCATAGTCACTGATCAGATGGCTTGCTGAGGCTGGTTTTGATTAACCACTTAATTTCTTGAAGGGCTGCATACGTCTGTGTACTAAACTGCATGCTAAGTTCCATCTGCATGACATTTTACTCGTAGACATGCTGCTCGCTTGATGTTTTTTGTTTTATGCACCATTTTAGAGAATGTTGTCTGTAAAAATCCCCTGACATACGATGCTTCTGAAATACTTGATCCAGTTCGTCTCTCACCAACAAATAGTTTAACAAATAGGATATGAATGGCTCTAGTTACCTAACGATAGCTCCGAAAATCTCAGGATATGTAGTCACTATCTCACAGAAACACCTGTTTTCAATTACCCACAAGGTGGCTATAAAGGCACTTTCATTCATGAACTATTCCCAGATTTTATGCTCTGTTTGCCTTGTACGCAACCTTATTATATATGTTTGATACTCTGCTGCTGTTCTGTTTGCGGTTTCTCAATTCTGTTCCTGTTTCTGCTGTTTGTTGATTGCCTGACCCTGTGCTTGTTCCCTACCACACTTTATTCACATCTTGGATTCGTCTGCCTGTTTATTATAACTACCCAACTGATACTTCACCTGCATGAGTCTTCTTTGCATGTCAATAAAATATTTACCTAAGTACATTGGTCAATCATATTGGTTTAGGTTTCCCATTGACACGATTCTCCTTGGCATTATTTGAGTCAGCTATTGACTCTGTAATGAATCACTTTCTGCTATAAGCAATACAATAAAAAATACACTGCATTCATAAAAAAATACAAAATACAAATCATTCATAACACTCGTCAACCTTCGGAAGGGAAGCTATTATAAACGGGAATGCAGCTATGCATTAGGATATCTATATTTTCTAAGTATAAAACTTGCAGTAAATACTACAAATTATGTAGTGATGTGTATGCAGAACACTCTACAGTGTGAATCTAGAACACTATGCTGTATTGTGCACATCTACAATGTGTTGAACACTACTGTATATTCTGTCATTGCATGCAGAACACTATACAAAATAGTGCAAATATATCATGTAATATGCAATATAATGCACCTATTGTACTGTATGTGGAACATCTATTATACTGTATGTGGAACATTGTATAATGGACTTCTATGTAGTACACTATAGAGTATAATGCACAGCTACTCTATGTAGAAAACTATATATTATAGTTATATGTGGAACTCTGTATAGTGCATTTGCAGATAAACCACTATATAGTCTAATGCACATATACTGTATGTATATACAGTAGAACACTGTATAGTGCACTTCTAAGTAGAACACTATACGGTATACTGCACATCAAGTGTATTCAGAACACTATATTTATAGCCCACTTCTATGTTGTACACTATACAGTGTAGTGCACATCTATTTCATGTGAAACACTGTATAGTGCATGTCTATGAGGAACATTATACAGTACAGTGTCCAACTATTGTATGTAAAACACTAAATAGAGTATAATACTATACAGTATTGTACACATTTATTGTATTTTTGTAGAACACTATATAGTGCAATAGCACACGATTATTGTATGTAGAACGCAATATAGTGTATTTGCAGCGGGAACACTATAGTATTGTACTGCATGTAAGGTGAACTTCTATGCAGAACCCTTTAACAGTAAATATAATGTATATAAAAATGATATAATGAATGTAAAAGACTATACAGTGATTATAGTGAATCACAGTGAATGTGATTTCACAGTGAATCACACACCTGTGATTTTTACACTCCTTACCAGTGAAAATTCATTTGAATAATTGTATATTTCTAAGTTTTTTCCAATTGCATTTGCATGGTGATAATGGATATTTAAGTAATCAATTCATAGAAGTGTGCTGGAGTCATTTATCGGACCATGGAGACCCATTATGTTTTTTAGCTCTGTGAAGCATTAACAATAAAGGGTTCTAATTTGAGCACTCGAGATCCTGTTTTGAGAAATGAGCAAAAGCACAAAAGCAAAAAAAAATAAAAATTGTGCTGAATCAGTGCTCTCTATAGCAGCCATTAGGGTTAAATCAGGGGAAATTAAGTTTGTTGCTTGGAGGGTTATAGCACTCAATACTCATGGTGCATGTAGCAGGTGTGGCAGGCAGAGTCTATAAAAAAACCCATCAGCAATTACATTCAAGGCTAAACAAGGGGCATGGAACACACGTCTGTTTGGCAGAAACCAAAGTAGAGACTGTTATTCTGCTTCTTTTATAATAGCTATCGACTAATTCAAGAATGCAGATATCACTTTATATCAGATGTAACAGCGACACTCCTTGGTAAATGGTATTTTCATAAATATACTTGAAAGATCTGAACTAATTTCACACAGCTATAGTGGTCTTTAACTTAGAGACAGGCAGGCCGACACACATAGACACACACACACTTACACCCTGATGAGAGAAAATGAACACATGAAAATGCTTCTTGTCAGTCTAGCACGTTGGATGTCAGAAGCATAATTACGGGGCTCACATAAACACCAGCACACATTCCCCGTCATCCGCAGCACAAACATCATCGCAGCATTTACTAAGTGCGACTCCAAGAGAGTGGAAAATAATTAATAATTTTAAAGTGCCTTCTTCTCCTCCTATGATAGCATTGATCTGAAAATTGCTACTGGTTAGTGTTAATTATCTTGCCAGCTTGGTTGACACCTCCTTTTTCTCAGCTGCGCTGGGTTGTCATACTAAGATACTATTTTCTGCATGTTAGTTTTCTTCTGAAGAGGGAGAGAGAGACAGAGAGAGAGAAAGAGAGAGAGATTGTTCAAGGCTCAAACAGCATGCTTAAAGTTTGCAGAGGAGCCATTAATCGTTACAGAGCTAGAGCTCAGTGAATGAAGCCCTTGGCGGCACAATATTCATCTTGTAAATAATATATGGATCTCACACAGGAAAAAAAAGTCGTCCTTTAGTGGCAGTAATTGCTCATATTTAACGAACATCCTGATTAGACTCAGTAACGCATATTAAGACATGCTGTATGACACAAGCCCTAGAAGGACTGGTGTATTCCTTTTAAAGAAAGACATAACACTATGGGGTGTGCAGTTATGGAACAATGACAGGGTGGTATGATGTGGCTTGACATGAAGCATAGTTCCTTTTACAACTCAAATTATTTTCTTTCTTTATCAACTTTAATAACTGCAAGTTTTATTCCTCTCAGTGGTGTAACGTATTTGAGTGAATGTAGTTTGTTGCTGTACGTAAGCAATTCTTTTTCAAAAAGATTTGAGTTTTACTGAGTATCAAAGATATAAGCAACTTTTACTCTCTACTCAACTACATTTATGATTCAGTATATGTACTATTTTAATTGACAATGACTATCACTAATTACATTTTACACCTCGGCTGAAGATGTCATTAAGGCTCAACACTCCCATACACACATCTGCTGTCTTTTTAGCACCGCTGACCTCATTTTTATATATATATATATATATATATATATATATATATATATATATATATATAGGAGAGAGAGAGAGAGAGAGAGAGAGAGAGAGAGAGAGAGAGAGAGATTACATTTACAGTTAAATTTTATGTTCTGGAACATTTCAGGTTCTAGTTAAAAATTGTTTTTAATTTCTATCTCAACAATCTGCCAATAATCATGTTTTGCATATATATAGTAATGTATAAGGTGTCATATTTTTTGTCCATTTTTACTTACATTAACTATTAGCAAACCTCAATGAGACAAATCACTAATGGTTTAAATGTAATTGATGCAAACTTTCACCCACAAATCTTTCTTTTTCTTGAGTTTTTCATTCAGTTTTTTGAAGCAAAGTTCTCTTTTTTTTTTCTTGAATTTCTTTTTCTTGAAGTTTTAGAAGAAAAATCTTCTTCTAAAAATCACATCTCCTCCTGTACCTTACAAAGTACCCTGTCCTGAAGATTTTTCCATCATGACAGAAAACCTACTGAGTATTCCAAAGCTCTGAAACTGGAAACTCCTTCCCGTAAATGTTAAATAAACATTCACTTTTTTTCATAGGGTGCAACGTTCACCATATCAACGATTATGTGTTTATGTTGAATTAACAACATGTTTGTTTTAGACCTTTTTCTTATTAACCTTAGATCATGTGGCACATCTGCTGCACAAGTCTCTGGGTAAGTTGTTACCATAGAAACGCGTTCTGTCCAATCAGATTTAAGGATTCGACAGCTCTGTGGGATAGCAGCGTATTATGAAGCTCTAATCTTGAAATGAAATGACTATTCACACATTTTTTGTAAGGGGAATAAAAACTCACCTCGCACCTCTCCTCTTTCTCTCTCTCACTCTTTCACACTCTATTTCTCTTACTCTCCTAAAGGGCAATACTATCTCCAGATAGAAGATGTGGGCTTGGACGATGACTCCCCCTACGAATGCCAGGTGGGACGTTCCGAAACCAGTGATCCCATCATCTCCCGTACTGTGTGGATCAATGTGCAAAGTAAGCAAAACCAGTGCTCTTACTGTGTGGATAGAGGGTTATGCTTGAGAAGCAACGGTCATCCTTAGCAATGACAGATAGCTCAGCTTGGAACGCTAATGGCTCTGCGCATAGCAAAAAGGTGACACACAGTGCCAGACCCGGGCCTATCACTTTCCTGAGCAGTTACATTTGGGATCCTAATGAGGCATAGGGTGCGGGTGTCTGCAGGATAGAGTCTCAGCAAAGAGAGTGTGTGTGTGTGTGTGTGTGTGTGTGTGTGTGTGTTTTACTGTGTCTTGAGCCAAAAGGAAATGCTGATTAACAAACCGTAGATTTTGTGCTTGTTCAGGTCGCACTCTTGTCAAATCGCTATACGAGTGTATATAATGATACCACATTTTTTTTAGCAACACTCACTATATGATATGGTTTCAGTCAGGCTGCACAGGCCAGAGATCAATTTTTAGCCGTCAGCGTGGAAGTGTGAAGGCTGCACACGCTTGCTTTCTGAACTGGTATTTCATAGAAAGTCATTTGTCTATGAAGGATGCCATAACATTTTGAACACTGCAGATCATCCAGGCTCAGAATAGAACAGAATCTGTATTGGCAAGTTTACTGCTGCACAGAAACTTTTTTTTTTCTTTATATATCCTGATGTGCTTTCTCAAACAGAAATACATATAAAAAATACAGGGTCAGAGAGCAGGTGAGGTTAGTGATTAAAGGATAAAAGTCAGTGTAGATTTGTTTTGTTTGATTTGTTGATTTTTAGAATGAAAAGCTTTTTCAGTGGCATTCAAGATTTCATTTGAGTCAAGTCCTGAGTCTTTCATTGACATTTGACTCTTTGGTCCATTTCTATTTTATTACATTGCTATCATTAATGTGCTCCAGTCGGATTGAACCAGTGCTACCTCTCTATCTAGAGAGATTAAGGAAATAGCTCTTTAGTCTTTTGGAGAACTCTTGGAGCACAGAGGGTAAAGGGCCCAACAGTGGCAGCTTGGCAGTGCTCAAGCTTCAACCCCTGAACTTATGATCAGAAACCGAGTAACCCACTGAATCACCACTGCCCACTACAGCCAAAACTCTGACACTGCCATTGATACCATCATCTTTTGCCATTGTGAAGATCGCTAACTAGCCATGCTGAGTCTAAATTCTAAAACTTTGAGTCCAATTCAGAGACTTGATGTCTGTACACTGATCATGGCATAACATTATGACATTATAAGATTATGGCCGGTGAGTGAATAACACTGATTATCTCTTCATCATGGCACCTGTTAGTTGGTGGGATGTATTAGGCAGCAAGTGAAGATTTTGTCCTCAAAGTTGATGTGTTAGAAGCAGGAAAAATGAGCAAGCGTTAGAATTTGAGTGAATTTCTCAAAGGACCAAATTGTGATGGCTAGACGACAGAGTGAGAGCATCCCCAAAACTGCTCCAAACCATCTCCAAAGGGTTATTACGAGGCCAAGGCTCATTGATGCACGTGGGGAGCGAAGGCTGGCCCGTGTCGTCCAAACCAACAGACGAGTTCCTGTATCTCAATTTGCTGAAGAAGTTAATGCTATTAATGCTCGATGGGTCAGGACTGTTTTGGCAGCAAAAGGGGGACCAACACATTATTAGGCAGGTGGTCATAATGTTATGTTTGATCGGTGGTCATAAAGTTATGCCTGGTCGGCGTATATCGACTTAAATGTCTCATTTATGTGACATTTGCTGGTAAATTGCAAATGACAAAAAAAAAAGAAGCTCTTGCTCTTTCATTTTTCTACAGATGATTAGATGACTCAAGATTGGTGAATTTGATCATCCTAGCAACGAATGATAACATCTCACATGAATAACGAAAGTGCTAGCCCACACACTAGCATTAAATTAAAAGAGTTTCAGGATGACTTTTTCTTCTAACTGGCTTGCTCTAGGGCCCAGTCATGGCAGGGCATTATGACATTATTGCTATTATCCCTCTGACTTTCATCAGTTTTGCCAATCCTTTGGATTCAGTCTCAAGGAATGAAGACTGAGTGCAAATGTATGGGAGGTTTTCATTATGAGAAAATATATAGTTTAGATTTTGGACATTAGAGATATTTGCAAGAGTCAGCACAGTTGGAGTGCAATGGCTAAGCATTACCCTGGGCAAAACACCTTCCTTATCACAGGATATTATTTTGTGCCTCATTGGGCTGGGCATAGTTTCATGCCCCAATGACTGAAATTGGAAAAAAAATCCTGTTTATTTGTAGCTGTACAAATTTTCCATCAGAATCGTGACTATTTTCACCTTAATTATACATAATCACTTACACCATTGCACTTTAATTATTTTCTATTCTTTTTCACTTAGCTCTGATTTTATACAACAATCATGCTGTAACAAAAGTACAGTGTCACAGAATTAGCATCCCTGTGAACAAATAATGTCCATAATAACAATATATTGCATGCTGAATATAATAGAGTATTGTATAACCAACTACCAGCCTACGTCGGACCGCATCTAACTGACTCACACTTTTAACTCATGCTTCAGCTAGAAGTGGGTCACTCGTCCCTGCCCTTTACTCAGCTAATTCGCACTTTACCCTACCCATTTTTCATGCTGATCTATGCATTTTCATGGAATTCTATGAGAAAGAAAAACATTGCCCCCTTTGTACCACTGAGTGAGGTAAAAGTGCAATTTAAATAAATCTGAATGTGAAAGGTCTATATATATATATATATAGTTTATGTAGAGAGATTAGCTAGTGACACATAGCTGCAGTTTTTTGCATTACTTGGCTTATCTGTATGATCAAAAAGACAGAATAATGTAAGTAGTTTTTGGCATTATGAGGAAGAAATGCCACAAAAATGTGTTGGCGTGTTTGTTGATCCCAGAGGGTTAAGTCTTAGGACAGTGTATCTGTATATACATTGTATTATTTTAACAATTGTATATAATGTGCACATTTACCATTGAAATATGGTAAACACACACTATATATATA
>JAAIIK010000060.1:816939-829377 GCA_014706435.1 Silurus glanis | reverse complement strand
CTATCTATCTATCTATCTATCTATCTATCTATCTATCTATCTATCTAGATTAAGGATTGAGT
The DNA here is from genome assembly GCA_014706435.1 of Silurus glanis. Taxonomy (NCBI): domain Eukaryota; kingdom Metazoa; phylum Chordata; class Actinopteri; order Siluriformes; family Siluridae; genus Silurus; species Silurus glanis. The sequence continues at coordinate 829,315 of JAAIIK010000060.1, read as the reverse complement.
GCATGGCATCTTAGTTACCAGCTACATTTCTTATACTTTAGGTTCAGTAAACACAATAAAATGCAATTAGCTTCCAATCAGTAGTCAAATCAATAGGATTAAATAGAATGATAATGGTGCAATAGTTAACACTAGTGCTAGTGTGCTGTTCGGCAGTGTTGCTGTAAAACCAGCCTGCAGTGGCTGTAGAACCATCTGATAAGTTATCATCTAAGAAGGACTTGTACTTCCTCTCATGATTTTAACCAGACCTGCCTCATTTTATTAGATAAAGGTTAATTGCAGGTCACATTAGCAGAATTTCATTCGTTCATCACCAGTAACTACTTTAATCCCTAGTTGTGATCAGGGTCATGGTGGATCCGGTGTTTACCCCGGGAACTCTGGGAGTAATGCAGGAATAAATCTGAGATAGGGTGTCAGTCCTAAAGCAATTTAGTGCAGCCAGTCTAATCAGCATGGATTTGGTCATAAGAGGAAATCGGAGAACCTGGTGAAAACCTGTATAGATGCATGATTAATGTGAAATTTCACACAGACCTGAGGATATTAATGGATCATAACTAGAGATTAAAGTAGTTACTGGTGATAAATTAATGAAATTGTGTTTTTAATGCATTTGACAATGTCTTACTTTCACTTTCTTACTGGCACAAATAAGTAAATGTTAGCATGTAAAGTTTATATATATATATATATATATATATATATATATATATATATATATATATGGCATATTGGCCAGGGTAACAATCTAAACTCTACAAGTTTAGATTGTAGGTATATAGCCCAAAATGTCCATATGCTCAATGAATCAGCCCTACTTTACCCCACAAACATGCAACTACTATTTTAGTGTCATTGCTCTGCTGAGAATGGGCCATCACCCAAATAATGCCCGAGCTGCATTGGTCATGCAATTGTTTTTAATTATTAATGCATGCAGACCTGAAGGTGGCTGACAAACTGTTAATAAACTGGTAACTCATGTTAAATTCATGAAATTCATTATAAAATCTGTTCATGAAAATTGCTTAGTAAGCTTTGGAATTCTTTAGTATTTGTCAAATGAATCTAGTGGCAAAGAAATCCACATGACACTTACCATCATGGTACCAGAGAGTTGTTTTAGGGCAAAAAAGATCTAGCCTTTATTTCGATACAACATTCAACCTATTTTTGAAAAGTTTAATTTCAAATTCACTTTTCTGACACCAAGTTGACTAATGCTAGACAGTGAGTTAAATGCCTGCCACAAGTGTTAACTATATATTTAATGACTTGCTATTTATGACTTTTCATTAGAACTAAAGAAAATGTAAACAAAGTTTTATATTTAAGCTTCGACTGTAAATGTATTCTGTCAGTCACACAGGAATTACTTTTATTTATTTCAAGGAATTCTGAGCTGGTGAATAGACAGGGAAGATTTCAATAAAGTAACAGGGCTAAGCACCGCCTTGGCTTTTGAAAATAAAATAGCACTCTAGCACCACCAATGGCCATAAATCAAAAAGAAAAAACACAATAATAAGAAGTAGAAACTGGGCCACATTTCACGAGTACATGATATAGCCTATGGTTAATAGTCATGACATTTAGGGCATTTGGCAGACTCTCTTATTCAGAGTGACTTACAGCTGAGCATTTCAGGACCAAGGGCCTTGCTCAAGGACCCAGGAGGGGCAGCTGGGTGGGATTTGAACTCATGACCTTCAGTCCAACAAATTAACCACTGAGCTACCACTTCCCATCTCATCTCATCTCATCTTCTCCCGCTTATCCGAATTCGGGTCGCGGGGGCAGCAGTCTAAGCAGATTCCCTAGACACTTCTCCGTGTCCAGGGATCGGGTTGTCAAGGCCCCCGCCTTCGACTGCTGCCCGATCCTCTCAGCACCGGTCCCTTACGGTCCCTCCTGCAGGTGGTGAGCCCACGGGAAGGCGGCCCCACGTCGCTCCTTCGGGCTGAGCCCGGCCGGACCCCGTGGGGGAAGGCCCGGCAACCAGGCGCTCGCATACGAGCCCCAACCCCGGGCCTGGCTCCAGGGTGGGGCCCCGGCTGCGCCATACCGGGCGATGTCACGGTCCTTGATTTATTTTTTCTCGTAAGGGTTTTTTGAACCGCTCTTAGTCTGACCCGTCGCCTAGGACCTGTTTGCCTTGGGAGACCCTACCAGGAGCATATAGCCCCGGACAACATAGCTCCTAGGGTCATTCGGGTACTCAAACCCCTCCACCACGTTAAGGTGGCAGTTCAAGGAGGCTACCACTTCCCCATTTTTTGAAAACACAGACACATCTTCCTGATTTGATGTCCATTTCGGCTGAGGTTTTTCTTCCTGCTTTGCGGAGACATCCTTAATGTCTTAGCAGTGACTGAGATGTTCCTTTTGATGAACCAAAATTTGGTGTTCAGAAAAACTCTTGAAGATTAAGTATCTCGTGAAGCATAACTGTCTCATAAGACTTAAAAAAAAATGACGAATAACAAATGTGTCTTTAAATGTGACTGTATTACTTTGCCTCACATCATTCTTCCTATTATATTAAAAAGACTATGCTCATTAAGGCTATGTCTAGATATGAGATTGAAGTCTGCATATTTTATAATAGGACCAGCTGTCCTGGGGAATATCATCGAAATAAGATAGTAGGTAGATGTCTTCAGATTCTAGCTCAACAAATGTTCTCTCTAGGCATTTGTCTTGCGTGTGGGTAGCGAAAAGACAGATTAAATAGTTCAAAATTACAACACGCTGCCTGTTGAATATTTCAGTATTTTGTATAATCAATTACTAACACATGCCTGCTGCCAAAGTGAGGTCAGAGACGTGTGAAAGCTTAACTCCGACCAACACAGAGAATTCGCAAGCAGCAGCCTGGCATCAGACCATACAATTTCACCCTGAAGAAAAGACATATGTGCAAATATTCTCTCTCTTCAGCTCTCTCATTTCTTTTCCCTCTCTCTCTTGCTCCCCCTCCCTGTCTCGACACTGCGATGGGAGCCGACCCATATGGCTCAGGCAGGGGGCATTGAAAGCCTGTTTTCTTCTTCTGTCATCCACCATTCACCTCTTGCATCGTCTAAGCCGCTAGAGACTGGAGCATGCGTGTGTTTGAAAGAAGGGCACATGGGGGGACGGTTGCTGTGACGACACCGGTGGCTTTCTTTCTTTTTGGAGCCTGGGAATGGAACAGGTTTTACTGACAACACTGTGAGAGTACAGGGATGAACAGAATCTCCCTCGTGCACGCACCTGCACCAGAAGAACGGCTTACACGTTTATCACTCTGTACTGACAAGCTCACAAGAATATGCTTTGAAATCACACCTATGCCAGAGGAAATTCACAAGTCGTTCTCTCGCTTTGATTTATTCATTTATCTGTACAGTTCTTTAAGTTTTGGCTTCTATGCTTATTTCCATGCTTATTAAATGTAAGGGTTTTTTTTAAACAGGAAGTTGCTATCTATCTATCTATCTATCTATCTATCTATCTATCTATCTATCTATCAGTAAAACCCTGAAAAAACACATCAGTTAGAGAGTATGGGGTTTGGTTGTATGTGTGTGGAGTTCTATGAAATATGATTTTTCTATGAGTGAAGAAAGCATGAGAAATCCTTTTTCATGATGAAATTTTGACATGATTTCCATTATACACTCGGACAAAAGAAAAAGGGATGAACTTTGCCAAAAACGTTGGGTCAGGAAATGAGGAATTTAAGCTACAAATTTCCAGTAAACAAGGTAATTAAACTGAAACAAACGCACCCTCAGACCCTCCTGTGCCACCCTGTGCTTGTTTACTTTTATCTGAATTGTTTTGGGGAAAAAAACTAAAAATAGGGAAATTCACTTACATTGTCTTCTTGTACACAAAGTAGGTGAAATATGAACATGATTAAAATGTTGATTAAAACACAAAAACGTCTGTGTTCCAAAAATATTTTCTGGGATTTTTACAATGTTTTTTTTTTTTTCTTAAAATAGTCATTATTTGGTTATCCACCATATCTGTTCACCAATGACTTTATAAAAAATTATATATAAAAATGGGATTGATAGGACTGCAAGAGATCTACAATATTTTTTTTTTCTTGCACATTTCCTGACCAATAATTTGTTGTTAAGATCATTAAAAGCTGAATTTTTCGTCATTTTGGGTTGGGGTCTATTCTTTCGGCTTAGGAGTACATCATTTATAATATAAACTACAGACTTTATTTACAATTTATACATTTCTTTATAACTTACTTTATAATTTATAATATAAACTACAGACTTTTCAGAACTGGATTGAATTTTATTTGTATAGCAATTTTAACAATTGGCATTGTCGCAAAGGTTTACAGAAATAAATCTTAGAACATATAAAATATTCCTATAAATGCATCCCTAGTAAGCCAACCAGAGGCAATTGTGGTAAAGAAAAACATCCTGAGACAATATATTGTTTTTTTAATGTAAGGATTAAAAGAGCAGCAAATGATCTACATTATATGTTTATTATCTCTTGTTCAATTTATGACTAATAATTTGTTAAAAAATAAAATTTTAAAGCATGATATTTTGTAATTTTGAGTTTGGCCCTGTATTTGCCGAAGAGTGTATAATTTCACAAACTCCACACTGAATAGAAAAATGCTGCTTCTTTTCTATTTATCTCAGCCACAAGTGATTCAATTGAGTAACATGTTGCATGTGACTTCTGCCTAAAGGTTATGGACAGTGTCAGTTACATGAATTGCTGTATTTTGCAAATGTTTTTTTTAAAGTGCGATTTGTACAGAGTTGAATGTGTAATATGTACCCTGGTAGAGCCAAAATGGATCTTGAACTTCATAACATTTGTTTGTATATTGATGCTGTATCTCATACCCGTGTATTGAATGCATTTTAAGTGTGGATATAATATTATCAAGATGCTTATAATATACCATATAATATAACAGCAAACCAAACTGCTGGTCATCCCAGGTGATTCATCTCCAGGTCAGGATCTCAAAATATGTTTTTTTTTTATATCTCTGTAACTATGGACAATCAACTGTCCTTCTCCTCACATGTTGCTAATGTGACTTGTACTTCTCTACAATATCCGAAGGATTCGACCATTTCTGTCCACACAGGCTGCTTAGATGCATGTTGTTTCTTGTCATTTCGAGACTGGACTACTGCAACTCTCTGCTGGCAGGTCTACTTCTAAACGCCATTTGTTCAGTGCAAATGATCCAAAACGCAGCAGCACGACTTGTGTTCAACTTGCCCAAGTTCTCCCACACCACCCCACTGCTTTCCCTCCACTAGCTTCCGGTAGCTGCACACATCAGATTTAAAGCACTGATGCTCGCCTGCAAAGCTAAAAATGGACCAGCACCCTCTTACCTCAGAGACATCATCACTCCTTGCACTGCACCATGCTGGTTGAGATCTTCTAGCAGTGCTCAACTGGTACCATCTCAAGGCTCTTGTTCTGGCACCGAGGTAGTGGAATGAACTTGTCGTTGGATGTGAAGCATTACATTTTCCTTTTATTTGAAAAAAAAAAAAAACCTTGTTCTAGAATGACAATGCCCCTGTGGAAAAAGGCATCTTCATGAAGATATATTTACTCTGGGGTGGAAGATTTTTGGTGGTTTGCTATAGAGCACTGACTGCAATCCCATTGAACGGCACCCCAGGCCCTCTCACCTTTTCGACATCACTACCTTGTTTTACTAATGCACAAATCTCCACAACCACACTCCAAAATCTAGTAGAACATCTTCCCAGAAGAGTGCAGGTCATTATAACAGCAAAAAGAGACCTAATATGGAATGGGATGTTAAAAAAACATGTGAATATGAATGTGTTCACGAACCTTTGTCCATATAGTGTACATATATTTGTCATTCCCTTCCATCTGATATATCTGTAGTTGCTTGAGCCGTACGTCTCACAGAGATGGAGATTTGATTATATTTTAAATATGTTATCTACCACCGACAACCGCTAACACGACCGCACATCTTTAACTTGCGCATATCAACTATCAACTGTTGCGGGAGCCAATTTGTTCGGGCGAATATTACACTGCAAAACAGAATAATACCAATATCGAGGTGGCGCTCGGTTTTATCCATTTGTGCTGATTTCCCAGTTGTTTTGCACCATAATTTCCCGTTCTCCACACCACTGTGCCTTTCAGACTTAGGCACGGCCGCGCCTCGCTTTAAATCTACCTTCGCAAATCTAATACAAACGGCATAATGTCTTTAGCGAGGGGAGTGGGGCGGCAAGAAAAGGGAGAGAAACGGAGAGTAAAGGATGAGGCAGGACCTTAATTGGATTCCCCGTGTCCATGTGATATGTTTTATAATGGGCTAATTCAAGATGAATCACCCCGTGCAGGCTAGCGGCTAAGAGCAAGGCCACTGCATCAATAGCCAGCTCCACAGGCGATACGCAGAGGCGTCGTGAAGAGGAGTGGGTCTCGTCAGAAACATTTAACAAAGTGCGTCGTTAGCCCCGTGTGTGTGTGTGTGTGTGTGTGTGTGTGTGTGTGTGTGTGTTTTTTCTCATCACTGATATGCTAGTGCAGCAGCCACTAGATCAAGTGAACCATCATAATTCAAAGCAACACAGCCTCAACTTGTACACAGCTTAAATTAGCCATGCTAGCAAACAGCCAGTGCAGAGTTCATTAGCCTTTTTTTTTTTACAGTCTCTGGGTGGCTCTTTATCAGGCTCTTACGCCTGCTTCCTATGAAATAGTGCCACACCAAATGCTCTCTCCCAAGTCACACGTTACTTTCTTGGCCTTCAGGTCGCCGCTTAGCGATCATTATTATGCTCCGGGTGATTTGGCAGGTTCACCATCATTTCCTGTGGATGGACCTTGAAATAATAGCTCTACAAACATCTGAATATAATAACAGTTAAACATTATTACTGTTTCCAAGACATTAACAGCATGTTTTCAGGGTAGGTTTGGATAGTTGGTAATGTGGGAATTGGTAGCTTAGTGGTTAAGATATTGAACTTGGGTTTAGTAGATCGTCAGTTCAAATACCAGCAAAACTAAACTGCCACTCCTGGGCACCTGAGCAAGGCCCTTAACCATGTAGTTGCTCAGTAGTATCAATGATATGAATATAAGTCTTCTGGAAAAGGTCATCTGCCAAATTCTGTAATGTAAAGTAATTATGTAATGTAAAGCTATTTTAATGAAAATAATAACAATAACTACTAGCTAGCTTGTTGCTGATTGCTGATCAATCCAAAACTTGCTAGCATGCATCTGATGTTTTACAGTTTATTACGATAACACTATGTTTAACACCACTGTTAACACCACATGGCTAGCTATGCTATATCAAGATGATGACTCACTCGACTATCTTGAGATTAGTAATCTATATTACTTATTTTACTCTTATTCCTACAACTATCAGGTTTTATGATAATCAGATTAGCTCAATAAAATCAAATCTACTGTAATCACGTGTCCCTAGTGCTTGTGATTGGTCAACTAAGCCTCGAACAATTTATAACAGGCGTGCTAAATGCATTTTAAGTAACAAGGTCATGTTGCATTCAATTTGAGGGAAAGTTGAAATGGCAAAAAACTAAATCCTTACAGCTTAAATAGCTTTAATTTATAGCTTTTTGTCATTTTGCTATTACCACAGGTTGCCAGTTGCTCAGATTTTATTTGCTCTATTGTGCCCCCTAGTGGAATAACAGATTTTATTTTCATTTTTTATTTAAAATTCAATTAGAATCTACAGGACAAATGAAATACATGGACTATATATATATATATATATATATATATATATATATATATATATATATACAGACCACATAGCCAAAAGTTTGTGGACACTTAAGTATGGTATGTGCTTTTTCGGTATCACATTCCACATTTAGTCCCTTCACACTTATGGGAAGATGTTCCACTAGATTTTAAAGTGTGCTACAGAGATTTGTGCTCATTCAGACACAAGGGTGGTAGTAAAGTCAGGTACTGATATAGGTTAGGTGAGGAGGTCTGAGGTGCAGTCAGCGTTCCAATTCATTCCAAAGATGTTCAGTATGGTTCGGTTCAGAAATCTATAGCAGGAGATCTTCAACTCCATTTCACGCAAAGCATATTTTCATGGAGTTTGCTTTGTGTACAGTGGCATTATAATGCTGGAACAGTTTTCGGTCACCTAGTTCAAGTGAAGGAAAAATTTCATGTTACTACATCCAAATACACCCTATACACTTGTGTGTCTTTGCGATAACAGTTTGGGGAAAAAAACAAATAAGGCTGGAAAAGTCAGTTGTCCTAATACTTTTGTCCATATAGTGTATATATCTTCATGGGTCTATAAATCTATATAAGGCCAAAATTGGATCTGTATATAGTGTGGAATGTATGCTTCACAACCTTACTTTAGAATAAGGTCAAAATTAAGCTTTATAACAATACTTCACTTAAACTTTCATAATGTACTAATCTTTATTAAATAAATGATGGTAAAAGTTAGATATTAAAGGTTTGGTCACAGTAGGCTTTTTGCAATTTCTTCATAAACCTGCTGAGAATATTGGGAGTAACTATTTCTGAGGGGGCCTAAAGCAATTATAATATAATTTTTAGCAGAAAAATTAAGAAATATATCATACATTTCTGTACACAGTGACACTGTTAGCCAGGCAGCTTCTTCTCTGAGGTTAAGTTTCTATTCTTTTAAAGCTTTGTTTTGTAATATAGGATGATCTGACATCGCTATAATCAGGTCTTCCTCCATGTTGGATTTTTCTGAAGAGGTCACAATGTGATGTGTTCTTCTTTTGGTCATACGTCCTCATATGATACAAAGTGATCTCACCAAACTTGCAAATGCAAAAGTTCTCAGCATTGAACTTGCACTTCTGATCTCTAGTGTTGACATGTGTGTACGTAGAGGTCACAAATTAGTATCAACTGGTGACCAGTAGGGACCAATAAGACCAGATTAAAGTAGGTATTTTATATGATTTCTTCGATTTGCTGATAGTGATTTAATGTGCACAAAACACACTACATGATAAAAAAAAACAACATGAGTTAACATGTGCTATGAAACCCAGTTAATGGTTTGTAAAGGTTTTTGCAGTGAAAACCATTAGAATTACTGCGATGGGTTATTTTTTATTTTTTTATTTTTCAAACACAACTTGAATTTTATCTTTTCCTTCAGCAACACGCTGAATGATTTGAATTCGCTTTGCTCATCAGGTTTCACACTAGCTTGTGGAGTTTATAAAACCTCAAGTACATTCTGTCATTAAAGCAAAACTGATGCATACTAAACACTATGACATCCTAAAATACTTTTGTATATTTTACTTTGCACCTAAATTGAGACTGATAGAAATCATGATAGAAATCATAATGAAAATTACACAGAATGTCAAACAGTGGTATATTTTACTAGCCTTTACAGACTTTTTTTCCCCCCCCACCTCCAGCATAAATAAAATAAATCGTATCCATACATTTTAATACAGTTTACAACCATGTCTACACACAGATTTAAAATACTTATACTAATATAATATACAATAATTGTATTATATTCCCTAGAGATTACTGGATATCCTTGTGTAAGATCATCATACTTATTTTAATGACATCACACCAGGAAAGTGGTTTGGTCTGGATCATATGATCTCTGCTAGCTGTGTTGGCTTCACATTGCAAATTGTCTCAAGTTACTTAACTTGCTTTTTTTTTTTTTTTGCTTCACCGACATTGTCAAAAATAATCTATTGAAAAGATGTAAGACTCAAAACCTTGTGGCCAACTGACCCTAAGATGTGTGTGCTTTTTTAACATTCCATTCCAAATGTAGTCCCCATTTGCTGTTATACTAATTTCCATTCTCCACTCTGGGAAGATGTTCCACTTGATTATGGAATGTGATGTGGAGATTTGTGCTCATTCAGCCACAAAGGTGTTAGTAAAGCCAGGTACTGATGTAGGTGAGATAAGGAGGCCTTGGGTGCAGTCAGAATTCCAATTCATCCCAAACGTGTTCAACAGGGTTGACATCAGAGCTCTAAGGCAGGCTCAAGATCTTCCTCTCCAACCCATTTAAACCATGTTGTCTTACTTTGCGTATAGGGGCACTGTCCAGCTGGAACAGGCTTGTGTCTTCTAGTTCCATGAAGTCAAGGGAAAATTGAATGTTACCCCTAAAGACATCCAATTGTGTGCCTCCATCTTTGTGGTAACAATTTAGGGAAAAACCACATATGTCTAGAAAAGTCAGGTGTCCATATAGTGTATGTCTTCTTTGATAGGGTTTGCTTACAGACAGGAATGTATCAAGAATTGTAAGGATTTTCTGTGTAATAATCCTGGAATCTAGTTGAATCTTATCAGCGTAAACAGAGTCATGTTACCCCAAGGCCAGACTTGTTTGTTCTAGTTCTGCTGAAGCATCTCTACATAAATCTCCTTTACCTGATTCTTTTGGTTATTTCAGACCGAACGTGACAGCGACACAGACCCAGCTGCTGCATTCAGACACTTAATTCCCATCAGTTTTGTATCTGCGCATTAGCCCCGGTAGACGATGGAGACTCTCAATCATTTCTCAGTTGTCAGGCGGACTTAGTCAATTCGGCATCTTGTTCCCTTGAATAAAAATGTTTGTTCTTACACAGTGCTCAAAGAAATGCAGGCGGAATGAGAGAACAGGGGGAAAAAAAGGGAGGATATTGCTATCAGGCATCTCCTCTCAACCACACCTGCTCCTCTTTCATTCTTGGAGAAAGTGATGAGAGGAGAGTTGCTGAGAGAGGGACAAGAGGAGAGAGAAAAAAGATGAGGAGATAAAATGAAACGAGTGGGGAGGAGAGGGGGAATGAGCAAAGAGGAGAGGACAAAAGGGATGGACGAAAGAGAATGCTTCAATAGCTTTCAGCTTCAAAGCCTGCACCTGAGCCCCCCATGATGACGGTGTGGGGGTGTATGCTCGTATGTATCTGTGTGTGTGGTGTGTGTACATAGGTGGGCATATGGTTTGCTGTTTGTGGGGATGAGAGTTGCAAAAAAGATTTGGATGACGAGGGTTTTTTTATTTTTTATTAGGAATTTAAATAGCTGAAAGGGTTGCTTGCGGGTGCTGTGTTTAAGCCATATTTTACTGGCTTTAGCATTATTATTATTATTATTATTATTATTATTATTATTATTATTATTATTAGCGCTTATTTAAATGTGTATGTGTATTTGAGTTATGTTAACACTTAAGGTAAGCTTGATATATATTTGAGGTTTGCATTTGGGTTACTGAAGCTAGGGTTAGTGAGGTTATGGGTAATGATTAAAGTATCTAAAGGTTAGGGTTTAGGTTTCTGAGGTTAGGTTTAGGGTTACTGAGGTTAGGGTTAAGTTATTGAGGTTAAGGTTACTGAGGTTAGGGCTAAGGTTACTGAGGATACAGTTACTGAGGTCAAGGTTGCTGAGGTTGGGGTTAAGGTTATTGCTTAGGATTAAAGTTACTGAGCTTAGGGTTAAGGTTGCTTAGTTTAGGGTAAGGGTTCCTAGGATTAGAGTTACGATTTCTGAGGTTAGGTTTACTGAGGTTTGGGTTAGTTAGGTTAGGGTTAAGGTTACTAAGGTTAGAGTTACTAAGGTTATGGTTACCGTGGTTACGATTACCGTGGTTAAGGTTGCTGTGGTTAGGTTACTGAGGCTAGGATTAAGGTTACTGAGGTTATGGTTATTGAGTTTACGGTTACTGCGGTTAGGGTTACTGAGGTAAAGGTTAGTGAGGTTAGGGTTAAGGTTATTTGAGTTAGGGTTATTGAGGTTGAGTTGAAATTAACTGAGGTTATGGGTTAGGGTTATAGTAGCTAAGGTTAGAGTTAAGGTTACTAATGTTAGGGTAAGGGTTACTGAGGTTATGGATACTGGGGTTAGAGTTACTGAGGTTATGGTTAGGGTTACAGAGTTTTTATCTAAGGTTTGGGTTAAGGTAACCGAGGCTAGGGTAAAGCTTACTGTGGTTAGGGTAACTGAGGTTAGGGTTCAGATTATTGAGGTTAGGGCTAAGGTTACGGTTATAGAGGTTAAGGTTATTGAGTTTTTAGCTAATGTTTCTGAGGTTTGGGTCAGGGTTACTCAGACTAGGGTAAAGCTTACTGTGGTTTGGGTTACTGTTAGGATTAAGTTATTGTGGTTAGGGTTACTCAGATAAGAGTAAAGCCTACTGTGGTTAGGGTTACTGGGGTTAGAGTTAGGTTAGCTGAGGTAAAGGCTTAAGGTTTCTATGGATATATATATATTTATATATATTAGGTTAAAGCTTACTGTGGTTATTTTTCGCAGTTTTTTTTTTTTATAT
>JAAIIK010000060.1:801417-816070 GCA_014706435.1 Silurus glanis | reverse complement strand
GCAATTTAAAGTTACACAAAACATCAATCACACTCTGAACTGTGGCACAGTGAATTCTGTTGTGCCCAGCACTTTTGGAGCCACGTGTTGCAAATCACTATCCAGTCCCACTTAGTCAGATCAGCAGCACATGCCAGAGGACAATCAAAACTTGTTTTTTTTAAATGAGCATGATGGAAAAACCCAGACACTGTTGTAGACCTAATATTCATCATCATTTAACAATACATGTTTTCTTGTCAGTGTACACAATCTATGCAGCACAAATGAAATTATTACTGGATATATTGAGCCCCCGAATAACTTATACTATGAAAACATACAGCTATTTGATTATTTGTTTTAGACACTGGTCTGGTAGCAGAATTACTAGTCTTACAACCCCTGGTACATAATTTTTCTAGCCCTTATGTATGCCAACTCAGTGTTATTATCATATGAATATGTGTTTGTGTGAGCTCATTGTAACCATTTTGCTATTCTAAGGGTGTGGTTTTTTTTGTGTGTCATTCAGGGTGAAGGTGAAATCGAGGGGCTAGGTGAAATGACTCAGGATGAATCAACTGGACTTTTGACCATCTACAAGGTGACCCGAGTTCAAGCAGGTCCCTACCAGTGCACTGCAAACAACGGCATAGTACCCCAAGCCAGTGTGGTGGGACAGCTTGTTGTAAACTGTGAGTTTGACATCTGCTCAGAATGAACATCAACAGAATGAAGAATGCTACATGTTCCACTCTAAGATTCTTAGAGTGGAACACGAGTGCTTAGTGCTTAGTCTCTTTGAATTAAACCCTGGTGTTCTTTTGTCTTTGGAGTGGTTCATTAAGTACAATACTTTGACCCTGAATCAAGTCCAAGCGTTGGAAGTAAATCAAACATGCACTCACACAATGCTAATTCATTGTTCGAATATTTCCCAATGTCAAACATTAAGCTACCACTTGGTTATGAGTGAGTTCCACTTACTACTGGTCATTTCTGCTGATATTTTTACCAAAACATGTTGTTTTCAACAATTTTCCTACTGCTACTTCACATGGAAGCCTAATACACTTAAGAAGAAAGCACCAAGTGCGCTTTTTCCATATACATGAGCTCACAGACACATGTAATTTGTTAATGTCGCTCTGATTTAAAAGGAAATAAAGTATTGCCATCCATCCCACACAGAGGGCACAGCCAATTATCCACTCTTTCACTGTGTTCAAAACATCCCTATACTCAGGATTCACAGTGATTAATGCTTCAAATGTAAATTTAGTGATCGAAGGAAACGCCTTTGTGCACTACATGTTTTATCATGCAAAAATGAACCACAATAGAGACAATAGCAATTGAGATGTATAAACCCAACATTAGTCCTGTAGTATACTCCAGAGTGTGTGTGGGTGTGTGTAATAGGGGTGAATTGTCCAGACAGATTCAGACAGATAGCAATTCATAAATTTACTCGAGAGACTTCTAACGCATGGCCCTATCGCATCAGGCCTTTGCAATGCAAAAAAAGAAAAAAATGATTAAATTAAACCAGATGTTCTTTTCTTGTTTTGTCTCCAGGAAGATGCAACTCTTCCTGTACCTCTGCCATGTTAGTCTGTATTTTATGTGACTCTCTGGACACATCTCTGTAGTGTTGTGATACGTCATATTCATGGAGCAAATTATTGGTCACTTTCTAAATAATAAAAGTATAGTACATATACTAATGCAAATATGTTAAAAATTATGCATCATATCGTTAACTTTTATGCCGTTGCACCGATGCGAATTGGTGAATCTTAACATTTTATATACATATATATATATATACATATACATGCATAACGACATCCCTTCTCCTAGTCTTTATTTGTATTCATTTCAACATTATATCTTAATAACGAAGACAACTATAAAAATACACATATGGAATTATGTAGTAAAAAAAATATTATTAAACAACCCTAAATATGTTTTATAATTAAGATTGTCCAAAGCAGCTATATTTAGCTTCAATGACGGCTTTGTACACTCTTAGCATTCGCTCATCAGATTCAGTATTAATGTACAATGTTGAAAATATTGAAAAGAAAGAAGAAGTTGTGTCCAAACTTTTGACTGACAGCATATATACATCAAATGTTTGTATGCTTGATGAAGTTGCTCCGGAGCTGCAAAAGGGGGCACAATGGAGAAAAGTGGCAAGTCGAGGAGACGGTACTACTGACGCTGATGTGCTTTGTCAGGCTGAAGGAGTGCCTCGTGTCCAGTTCAGCTGGGCAAAGAACGGCATACCACTGGACTATAACAACCCACGGTGTGTGCACACCAACACAGAAAATACACACAAAACACAGGAAATTGAGATAAAAGTCATTTGCCATGTAACGCTACCATTACTGCAATAAATACTATTAATCCGATTACTACTGCTGCTGCAGCCAATACTGGTGCTGCTACAACTAATACATAACCACTTAAATATCAGTATTACTGCTACTGCCATTTCTCTTCTCACTACCACTACTAATCTTTTTACTATTGGTACTGCTTTTACCACTACTACTGCTGATTTTACTATAACTACTGCTACAAATAGTACTACTGATATTACTACTACTACTACTACTACGACTACTACTGTTATTACTACTACTGTAACATGGAACTAAAAGACAAAGAATGAAAACCCAAGAACAACACAGATACCAAGACACGTTTTTACATTTCACTGCAAGTTGTATTCTATAATTGTTTGTGACAAATAAAAAGCTTGAATAAATCTTGAAACCAGGAAGGGTCAGAATACCAAAAATAGCAAAATAAGGTAAAACTGAGAAAGACAAAGCAAGGTCAAACACAGAGTATGAGTTTATAATATAAACTTATACAGCCACTCTTCTATTACTGTTAAATTCCTGAGACTACTACTATTACTAGAAGTATACAATCCCATCTTATTATATGCTTGCAGTATATTTTGTAAGAATCTGTTCAAATAATCCCAGGTCTTTTATGTTGTTCTTGCATGCTTTTGTGTGTTTTATTTCTCTGTAAGTCGACCAGTGTTGGGCAACGTTACTTTTAAAAGTAATGCATTACAATATTGAGTTACTCCCCAAAAAAGTAACTAGTTACGTTACTTAGTTACTTTTTATGGAAAGTAATGCGTTATATTACTTTTGCGTTACTTTTGCGTTACTTGTATCTCTTTCACGCCTTACAGGTGTAACAGGTGTAATATAGATAATTGCCATTAAGAAATGTTATATTAGGGCAAAAGACATGTCTTAAACATTTAAAATGTTTAATAACTTTTTAGAGAACAATAAGATGATCGACTAACTTTTGACCACAAGGCTGAACACTTTCCAGTCGCACTTCTGTACACTGCTTTTCAATCTGCCTTCGCCGTCAGGAATGTAACGTGCAATTCCGTAAATATGACCTCGTCCTCGTCTACATCATTCTCTGCTTCATCATCAGCTTAAAACATTCTGAACGCTTTTACAAAGTTCGCGCTATTATCAGTGACCGTGGCAGTTTATCTTCCCACAAAGAGCAAACGAGCTGTGAATTTGCTCTCTATCTCCGCTGCGATGGCATCATACATGTGTCTCCCACGGAAAACTTTTATTCTGAGCAGTCTATAGATCTGCAGTGGTGGAAAGTCGGCAAAAGTTTTCTATATTTCTGTCTCCATTTCTATATATGCAACATTGCATAATGTTACATATATTCAACATTATACACACACACAAACACACACACACACATACACACACACACACGCACACATCTGTAGTGCTGTGCTTTGCATGCAGATGTTTTTTTTTTTTTGAAGTGGTATTTTTTGCAGTTGACAAGAGCTTTTCACCAACACATAATCTACACTTAACCATTATTCCTTCCTCCTTTTCCTCGACTATTTCAAAATAATAAGAATAATTCCATCACAGTAATGTAATGTTCTGGTTTGCCATCTCCGCTTCTGACCAGCTTCTGTTCCCGCGGCTCGCACGTATGAGTGCGCGATTCTACGTGACTACGTTCATTTTAATTCAGTATTTATTTTTTTATGCAAAATAATTTAACTGAAAAGTAACTCGCATTACTTTTTTAAAAAAGTAACTCAGATATTAGTGTGTAAATTTATAAAGTAACGCGCTACTATACTCGTTACTCCAGAAAAGTAATATTATTACGTAACGCACGTTACTTGTAACGCGTTACCCCCAACACTGAAGTCGACCTCATGTCTATGACTGTAGAAATTCAGTAAGTAATAACTATTGCTATTAACATATGTTTGACATTTTATTGATTATATTAATTCTATAATGATCTGTATTATATGTAGTGAGCTGTTGTGGGGAGCATAAACCTACAAAAATGAAGTATCACTTCTTTTCAACCATATCAGTACTTTACACTATCAGTATTTCTGAACTGAAACTAATTCTGAAAATATCAACTGGGTGCAAATCAGACATAGACTGGCTCATGTTTAAATGAATAACAACATGCTGATGTGTTTGTGTGTGTGTGTGTGTGTGTGTGTGTGTGTGTGTTAAGATATCTCGAGAAGACAGTGAAAGAAGGAGCCATACACACCAGCACTCTGACTGTAGTGAATGTGAGTGCCGCTCTGGACTATGCTGTGTTTACCTGCACCGCCCGAAACAGCCTTGGAGAGGACACATTTAGCATCCAACTTCTTAGCACCAGTATGCACATGCACACAATCACACATTTTTATACTGCTTTTTTTTAGCTGACTGTAAGGTCAGATAAATATTGATCACCTTATCCATTGACTTTTCACTGTATTTGTTGTATAGGAGGCAGGAGGAAGTTAGTATTAGTGTATAAGCAGTATATGGAGTTTTTAATGGTGCCCTGGAAAACCCATAAGGTGCTGCTAAGTTGCAAAGATCGTGTTTGCGATTTTCTCATATAGCGAATGTTACACTTTGTTCAAGTCTTGCATAGCTACACTATATGGTCAAAAGTATTGAGACACTTGCCTTTTCCAGTTCTTCTTCCCCAAACTGCAACAAAAATTGGAGGCACGCAATTGTATAGGATGTCTTTGGATGTGGTAGTCATACATTTTCACTTCGCTTGAATTAGGAAACCAAAACCAGTTTTTACTCTGGAGTGGCCTTCAACCCTATTGAACACCTTTGGGATTCATTGGAACACAAATCTCCACAAGCATACTTCAAACTTGTGGAACATCTTCCCAGATGAGTGGGGGTTATTATAACAGCAAATGGGGACTAAATGTTCTAAATTGTATAAGATGTTCAAAAAGTACATAGTACTTAGTACATAGTACAGAGTCTTTTGGTGAGGTGTCTACAAACCTTTGTTTATATAGTGTATATGCTGTAGTACAAGTGCACTAATCCTGATCTATTTAGCTCATAATTATATACCAGGTGTCAAAATATGTAAATATACCTGCATCACGATAGGATTCAAATCTTTAAATGCAGTCTTCTTTTTATGCCATTGTTTTTCAATCCTCAGCTGAGCTGTGACATTTGTAGCCTCAGATTTTAGTTTTTGCTTAACAGGAGTCAAAGCCAATGTATACATTTGCTGTTGTAGCCCAATGTGTATATTCCAAGATGTTTTCTGAGATGCTTTTTTTTGTGCTCACAATGGTTGTAAAGAGTGGTTATTGAAGTCTGCCCATTCTCCTTAACCTAATCAAGGTTCCAAAACTATTATAAAATATTCAAACCAGCACATTCAGCACCACCAAATATGTCAATGTCACAAAGATCACATGTATTTCCTTTTTCTGACATTTAAAGTGTATTATTTGATCATGTAGCTGCATGATTTCATGCATTGTACTCTTGCACTGGCTCAGGATATGGCTGGAGAATTACATAACTGATACAAAGGCATTATTAGTGTAGTCTAATCTAAAAATAGTAAACTGGCAATTTTGGGAAGGAAACAGGAAAGTAGGCAAAATGCATTCCTACCTATAAACAATGACCCTGATTGGCTTAGGATATGGCTAGAGAATTACATTACTATAACACAGGCAACATTAGTGTAGTCTAATCTAATAAAGTAAACTGGGAATGCTGGGAAGGAAACAGAGTAGTAGGCAAAATGCATGCCTACAGATAAACAATGACCTTGTTTGGCTCAGGATATGGCTGGAGAAATACACAACTGAGACACAAGTAATATGTGTTGACTAATCTAGTAAAGTAAACTTGGAATTCTGGGAATTAAACTGGGAATTATACAAAATGGGAACTTTCAGATAAACACTCCTTTTATATATATACCTGGACCTATACCTGGAAGTGACAAAATAAAAGTTTCTCCCATGTCTTACTCTACAGTGTTAAATGTCTCTACCAGATACTGGTTTATCCATTTGGATTTATATAAGATGAAGGGACCTGATAGATTCAAAGACCCATTTGGCATTTCCACTTGTCTCTTAGTTTCTCCATACCTGGTGGTCTAGTGGTTAGGATGCGGCGCTCTCACCGCTGCGGTCCGGGTTCGATTCCCGGTCAGGGAACCAACCCCAGCCACTCTCAGTGCCGGTCCCAAGCCCAGATAAATGGGGAGGGTTGCGTTAGGAAGGGCATCCAGCGTAAAAACATGTGCCAAATCAAAACATGCGGAGGATCCGCTGTGGCGACCCCTAACGGGAGAAGCCGAAAGAAAGTTTCTTAGTTTATCCATACTCTTCAGTGATTACATGCATTTTTAAATAACACATTTTTTCACTTGTTTATTATTCCCCTCAGATTATGTGTAGCATCTACTATTGTTCTGCAAAGTTAGACTTTTCCAACTAAGATGGAAAGACCGCTTTGTTAGTATATATTAAGTGGTTGTTAAGGTAATGAACAATTAGCATGGCTTTCTAAGATGACAGCTAATGCAGCTTCTTTCTCTTCTTCTTCTTTCGGCTTCCCCCATTAGGGGTCACCACAGCGGATCGTCTGTCTCCATACCCCCCCCTGTTCACTACATCTGCCTCTTTCAAACCAACTACCTGCATGTCTTCCCTCACTAAATCCATAAACCTCCTCCTTGGCCTTCCTCTTTTCCTCCTTCCTGGCGGCTCCATCCTCGGCATTCTCCTACTTATATAGCTCATGTCCCTTCTCTGCACATGTCCAAACCATCTCAATGACAGCTAATGCAGCTAGCTAGCGTAATTTGTGGTTAGGGGATTTTGGGAGGAAGCAGGATTTATTTGAGTGTTTCTATGCATCTCTGTTTGCACTCTTTTAGGGCAAGTCACTAAAGAAGTCATTATTTTCTTCTATGAAAATTGACATTTTATCAAATTGGGTTAAAAGTTGATCGGGCTTTCCTTTAAAATGGCAAGCTGCCGCATTACGGGGCATTTTAAAAGTCAAAGTTTCTCAATATTGCCTAAGCAAAAGCAAATCAATCCCCTCTGTCTTACTTTCTCGTTTCCTTTTCTTTTAAATCACTTTTTAGTGCTCTTATAACTCCTGTAACTGCATCAGCTTTTCTCTTTATTTTTCATAGTCTCATCTCTCTCTCTGTCTGTCTTCTGGCCAGTCCACTACACTCTGTTTAATGTTTATCATAAAAGCCATGAAATACAATCCAATATTCTCTTGGCCCCTCCCTTTTATATTTTTACAGCTGTGAATATTCATAATTAATCTGATAATAAATACTAGATGCTTTTTATCGTCAGATGCCCGAGGAAAAAGAGTATGATTTTTCAAAATTTTTCAATGATTGTTATATGCCATTACAGTTTTTTTTTTTCCAGATATTTTTTTTGTTTTTGTTTTTGTTTTTTTTTGAAAGAAGCAGGACTCTTTCTTCCGCCCCTTACTACCCCGTTATATAATTACTATTCACTTACTTGGGAGAATGAATAAGATACTGTATATTCCAGTCTCTCTCTCTTTTCTTCTTACAGTGTTCCTTTCTTTAGTGGCTCTGAAGAAAACCCTTCCTATTCGTTCTGGATCACTTCCTGTCATCAGGATAGCAGTGATAGGAAATTTATTTGTTTATATTAACTCAGGAAAGACAACACCTGACTTCTGCACTGAGAAACTTCTTCCAGCTTTAATAATTTTGCCTCCTACCACCATTATCATTACAATTGCCTTTATCCTCCTCCTTCTCCTCCTCATCATCATCACTGTCAGGAGCTAACATTATCATCACCATCATCACAGACAAGAACTAATATTATACTCATCATCATGATTTCTACCACCACAACCTTCATCAACATCAGCAATAATGGGAATCCAATTGATAATCAAACACATCTGCCATCATCCAACAACTTCTTTGTCACCATGATCATCATCATCAAGAGAATGACCACAATAGACAATACTACCACATTCATCACATCATAATCATCATATCCAGCTATGATTACTATTACCACAACATTTTTCACCATAATCATCATCAGTATCATTATCAGCATCATCATCATCATGAGAACGACCACTACCATCACATTCATCACATCACAATCATCATATCCAGCAATGACATCTATCATCGTCATCACCACCATTATGACTATCACCACCATAATTTTCATCTTTGTTCTTGTTATTGTCATCATAACCATCATGAGAAAGACCACTATCACTAAGCTCATCATCTTCATATCCAGCAATGCCCACTACCACCACAATCATCAACATCATCATGAGAACGACCACTACCACCACGTTCTTCATCATCATTAGCATAGGAACGATCACTACCACCACAATCATCATGAAAACGACCACTGCCACCACATTCATCATCATCGTTGTCATCACCATCATAATCCTCAGGACGACTACAATCACATTCTTCATCACTGTCATCCTCATCATCTTTATCATCATCATCCTCACTATTACCACACTATTTTTCATCATCCTTGTCATTGTCATCATAACCATCATCATGAGAACACTACCACAATATTAATCATCATCATTTTCATACCACATTCTTCATCCTCGTCGTCATCATCATCATTAAAAAACAAAAAATTGTATCGGTCAAAAACAGCCTGACTGGTTCCAGGAATAAAAAGTGCTGTGACCATTTGAATAGCCACTGTTTACACCTGTGCTAAACTGAAAAGCATCTCAGAATACACAACATGACAAACACTGTGGCAGACTGGCAACAACAGCAGAAGACCTCATCAGGCTACTGTCTGGGCAAACTGTAAAAGTATTCAGATCCAGAGAACTACATGTCAAGCGTTTGTTGCGCTCTTTATTCTTCTCTGAATCGGGTGTAAACAAAAGCCTTTTATTGCAGTTTAGCTATTAATCTAAGTACAAGACGAGGTTGTAAATGTAACTCCTGCACTTCAGGTTTTATTTTTAAACTACATCAGTAAAATAATATGACTACCAAGGTTACAGTACTTAAACCAGTGCATTAAAAGGCTAAGTGCGCTTACGTCTTGAATTATATTTCAGTCAGAGGAGAAGATTTATTTAGGAAATTCAGGGTAATGCCTTTTATAGAGTTGCTTCCCATTCTTAATATGAGCAAGTAATTACCTTTTCGCAATTACAGGGACTATGCAACAAGCAATAAAAAAGTTTGATGTTTTTTTTTCTTTAACATGCAAGGTTGTATGTTGTGAGCAGAACCTTAGGCTGATCATTAAATCCTGGCGATGTGTTGGTCTGCAGAGGTCCATAGTGCCAAGGTTGCAGGATACTCCAGGGTATAATTGTTGTGTGTATTGTGCTTTTATGATGGTAGCTCTGTATTTTCACATGGCTGCATTTAGTCTGCGCTGTCAGAAAGCCAGTTGTGCAGAAACTCCTGCATCTGTATAAAATTGCATCATTCAGTTCTGTGGACTTACAGTAGGGTTCATGTTTACAGCTTCATGTATAGCATTTGGCAGATGACTGTATTATGACTGGCTTGGATCAATCTTTCAAGCGGTTGAGTGTTAAAGAGGCAACTTATGGCCTTCTGACCACTAAGTCCTTTCATTTTTATGCAGTATGTGAATTAATGATTAATCAGATTTCTCTTTGATTTAATTATATATCTACTTTACTATTTATTATTCTCAGCAAATGCCACATTCTACAAACGACTACACTTCCCATAACCTGCAGCGCTTTCAGTCGTTGTGCTGAATCACTGACACACACACACACACACACACACACACACACACACACACACACACACACTTTAAATGCGACTTTAAAAGAAATTTGAAATCACAAAGTATTTCCTAAGTTTTAGTGGTACTCATGACATGACCGTGAGCCTTGATAATGTTGCTGAAAAGTTTTTTGCCCACTTTTTAGATTTTCTGATTTTGGATTCCTGAACTTTCCTGTTTAAAGCAAAACCTTCTCTGCTGGCTTAAACACTCTCAATCACTGACCAACGTTTTAATATATTTTTGTCCATTAATATGCATTAAAATTATTCCCAATAGTCTCTCTTCATTTCATACCGTTTCTCATGGATACTAAATCTTATTGGCTCTATCCAATCAGATTTAAGCAGTCACATGTTAATAGGGTCAAAGGGAACTTTTTTTTTTAATCACAAACTCCAAGCTTTTGCTTTAACCAATTAAACTGCAATTTTGTCACTCAAAAAAACCTTAGCATTCAAACACATCTGCATTTTCACATGCTTTGATTGGATGGTCAGAGAGTGCACTAGTCAAAGCTTGCAAACCGCATCTATTACAAACTGCTCAAGCTCAGATATATTTGTTGGATTTAATAGCTGTTTTTCTTTTCTTTCCAAAATGATTAACAGAGGAGAAAAGTTGAGTTGATTGCAGATACACTTACAATGACATTTACAAGTCAGACTTTTCAAGAAAAGCTGAACATTATAAGGAAAGGTCAGCCAAACCAGTTCAAACCAGTTGTTAAGCTTTTTCATGAACCATTTATGTTTTTGTGTAATCTTTTCAGTAGAATTTGCACAAAAACACACAAGGGTAATACTGAAGATTCTGCTAGAGATGTATGCAGGTGGTGCAGCTGTGGCTGCGGTAAAAGGAGACTTGTTGAATTGTGTACATTTGGTTTTATTCTTTCATTTGGACATTCATTCTTACTGTATGAGATTCCTGTCTGTGATGCAGCGCTCTGTTATACTGTGCTTCTGTATAATATTGATGGTTTGTATAGCCATGGCATCATAATGATGGTATTGAGAAGTGAATTCATTCAGGTAGGACACCACTGAAGGCCTAGGTGTGAAATGCATGGCCAATCACTGCATTTGGATTAGCTTTGGATTTGTGTCCTTTGGATTCATGTTTCTACAACCTGACAGCATCATTCTCTCTACCTATTCCGCAATTTGTTTTTCTTTTTTGACAGATTACCCAGACCCCCCCTCAGACCTGAAGCTCCTCAGCGTCTCCTCGAACTCCGTCACTCTGGAGTGGATGCCCGGCTTCGACGGAGGGCTTATTCAAAATTTCCGAGTCAGGTCAGACACCTATGATTATAAATTGTAGCTTGTAAATAATGTCAGCTGAGTGTGGCGTCACCTTGCCGGGTTCATGCCACAGCGAACGGATCTGTACACGCCAGTGCCGTGATCTCCCACGCTTTAATGTCATGATATCACACAAGACATTTTACCAGTAACCTTTAGAAATGGCAAAGCGAAAAAGAAATACAAGATCTGCTGAGTGTTGAAGAAGAAGAAGGTGACTTGGTATGTAAGTAGGTGGAGATCAGATCCTGTTAATTGGGTAATAATGTTTTCTACAATATACACTTGTTTTACAAAATGATCCACAATACTGACTATATTACTGTATTTAATGAATTATTACGTGCAGGGTTTAATGAAAGCATTTTGTACCAGGAGTTCGAGGTGTAATATTATTGATATTTATTTTAGGGTTAATAATAATTAGCTCATTCTAATACAATTTAGTTTCTATAGTAACAAATCATTTACAGGGACTTCCATGGCCACACTCCAAATAATTAAAGCCTAATAAGAAAGAATATGCGTTGTTATTTAACAGCATATAAAACTTCTCTAGGTTACGTATGTAACCCTAGTTCCCTGAGGGAACGAGACGCCGCGTCGAAACTCTTTGGGAACGCGCCCGAGTGTTCACACTCTAAAATAATGTGTGTAATCAATAAAAAATTGGACGCTGGCCGTCACCGGCGGGGTGACGTCACGACCAGGAGTATAAAACGCATATGAGTGAGGGCAGCGGCAGCTTCTGTAAGGGAGAAGGAAGCGCTGCAGGGATGCCGGAGGTGTGGCATAGAGACGCAGCGTCTAGTTCCCTCAGAGAACTAGGGTTACATATGTAAACTAGAGACATTTCCTTTCAGGAACTCGAGCTGCGTCTTTGGGAACAAGTGTCCAATCATGCCAGACTGACCAGTCCCTGCCTAGTGTGTGTCTGTCAAAACAGCTAGAGGAGGACTGAGGGCCCAGGAGTGGCACTGCGGTCTAGGTTATAGAACCGCACAAAGGTCAGCGGGGTGGACCAACCCGCAGCGTTACATATGTCTTGGAGGGGAACTCCAGAGGACCAAGATTTTGAGTCAGCCACACTCTGGGTGGAGTGAGCTCTGAACCCGAAGGGAGTGGGGAGACCAGAGGACTCATAAGATGATGTGATAGCATCAAAAATCCACCTGTTCAGAGTCTGCTTATTAGCAGATTGTCGTCTATTCGGAGGGCCGTAGCAGACGAGCAGCTGATTGGTCCTTCTTCAAGGACCCATCCTGTGGACGTAGGTGTCCAGTGCACGCACCGGACAGAGCCAGTTCAGTTTCTCCTGGTCTTGGGCCTGGAAAGAAGGAGGATACAATGCCTGTAATCTTAAGGGTCGTGGGACGACCGAGGGCACCTTGGGGATGTAATCCATACGGGGGTACAGGAAGGCACTAGCCATACCCGGGGTAAACTCCAGGAAGGAGGGGGCCTGCAGGTCCCCTACTCTCTTGATGGAGCAAAAAGCCAACAAGAACTCAGTCTTGATTAAAAAGTGCCTCCAAGATGCCTCAGCGAGAGGCTTAAAGGGGGGCTCTGACAAACCCCCCAAAACAACGGGCAGGTCCCACCCAGGCACTCTAGGTCGTACCGGGGGCCTCAGCCTCCAGGTGCCGCGGAGAAAACACAGAGAAAAATGACGGCCACGTCCCACCCAGGCACTCTAGGTCGTATCGGGGGCCATAGACTTAGAAAACGTGTTACCATCGGGTCTCTGCCCAGAGATTGCCCAGCCACGGGGGCGTGATAAGCTGAAATGGCAGACGCATAGACTTTTACGGAGTTGGACGGAGCCAACCCTTTGGTGAACTGCCCCTGGAGATAATCCAGCACTGGACCAAATGGGCAGTGAACTGGATCCAGCTGGTGGTGCTCACACCACGAGCAGAACAGATGCCACCTGGCAGCATACGACCTCTTTATGGAGGGAGCTCTGTAGTGGAGAATGGTCTTTACCACCTTAGAGGCCCTAAGGGGCCACAGCCTCCACAGCTCCGGGCGGGGGGGAAATATGGCACCCCTAAACTGGAATAGGAGATCCCTCCTCAGATGAATCTCCCATGGACGGTGCTCGAGGGGAGCTACCAGGTCCGTGAACTATGGTTTGCTCGGCCACCTTGGAGCTACCAGAAGAAGACGGACTTTCTCCAGAACTCCTGGAAGCAGCATGACTGGGGAAAGGCATACAGACGCAGCCTCGGCCATGCCTGAGCGGGGCTGGAGGAGTATGGGAGAACCAGAGCCTCGTTCATCCGGCCCGGGATGTAAACCTCTCTCAAAGAGAGGAGTTTCCCCTGGGCCCAAAGGAGTATCTGGTGCGCTAGCCTGCAAAGCGGATGCAAACGCAGACCTCCTTGATGGCTGATGTAGGAGACCACCGCAGTATTGTCCGTACGGACCAACACGTCGTACCCTCTGAAGTCTGAGAGGAAATGCTTCAGTGCTAGAAGCACAGCCAACATCTCTTTTCAGTTGATGTGCCAGCGTAGATGGGGCCCCTCCCACAGAGCACTCATGATCGCTCCCCACCCTGTGAGGGATGCATCCGTCGTTAGCGTTAAGCGATGACCAGGGACTCCCAGCACAGGGCCTAGAGATAGGAACCGGGGATCTCGCCAAACATCTAAGGCATGTAGGCATCGCCGCGTGACCTTGGTGCGGAGGGGGTTGCCTCTCCATGAGAACCCATGGGTCCTGAGCCACCACTGAAGGGGTCTCATGTACAGCAGGCCAAGCGGAATCACCTTCGGGAAAAAAGGGAAGACCCCGACGCGGAGGTTGTGACACAGGTGTCAGCAAGCGCTTATCTAATTTAATATATGTATGAAAGCACTTTCCGCTCAAGTTATATCGAGCTTAGCAACGGCACGCGTTACAACCTCCGTAAGCTCCTTGGCTTCCATATCGCAAATACATGCGTGCACAGTGACCACAATCGGCTCCCTCGGGAACCGACTTCGCATACTTCGCTCCCAAGCAAGTGACACAAAAGCTGTGCTTATCCCCCCCCGTAATATAGCGGGGGCAGGGAGGAGCGCACAGCCGGAAAGTGTGCTTAAATTTTTTGCTTGCTTTCATAAATTTCTTATCTTATCTTATCTTATCTTATCTTATCTTATCTTATCTTATC
>JAAIIK010000060.1:783803-801407 GCA_014706435.1 Silurus glanis | reverse complement strand
TCTTATCTTATCTTATCTTATCTTATCTTATCTTATCTTATCTTATCTTATCTTATCTTATCTTATCTTATCTTTTTTGTCAAACAATCTGACAGACAACACAAACACACAGAACGCTTTGTGAACAGACAGAAGCTGCCGCTGCCCTCAATCATGCATTTTATACTCCTGGTTGTGACATCACCCTGCCGGTGATGGCCAGTGTCCAATTTTTGACTGATTACACACGTTATTTCAGAGTGTGAACACTCGGTCGTGTTCCCAAAGCATTTCGACGCAGCCCGAGTTCCTGAAAGGGAACAAAAGTGTTCTGTTGCAAGATGCGCATTTTTTTATTTCTTGAAGTTTCCAGATGTGGGTCAGTACTTTGAATTGGATATTAGGTCATATGTTATCCTGTGATTTATTTATTTATTTATTTTTTCCGAGTAAGGAATGATTTTGTAGCAAGCCAAAAAAATTTGGGGGGGCAAATCGCTATTGTCTAAGAGCAAAAACACAATAATATTACATTAATAACATTGCACAGACGCCCTTACACAACAGTGGCTTACATTTTTCTTATTCATACAACCTAGCAGTTGAGGTTTAAGGCCCTTGCTCAAGGCCCAACAGTGGCAGCTTGGCAATGCTGGGATTTGAAGTCCTTACAAGCAGAAGTCCAATGCATTCTCCCCCCACCCAGGAACATGCTGTTGAAGAAATTAATCCACACTGCGTCATGGTAGATCATACAGTATCACAATAACTAGGTGTGGATTATTTTCTTATACCAGAAATACAGTCAGTGGTTAAGGCTCTCGGCTACTGATGAAAAGGTTAGCGAATCAAGCTCCACTATCACCAGGCTGACACCCTTAAGGGAACTTAAGCAAGGCAATCAAACCTCTGTGCTCCAAGGGCACTGCCTCATGGCTGACCCTACGCTCGAATCCCGGCTTCCTAACATCGCTGGATTAGGCGAAGAAAGAATTTTATTTTGCTTTAATGTATGACAAGTAAAATGTCTCATCCCTTTTTCATTTACACGTAATATGTTCTGGTTACATACTGTATGCACTCCAATATGGATTATTTAACTAATGTTTTGTTGAATGCAAACCTGCAGTAATTTGTTCAATTTAACAAGTGATAAGCTTTAAACTGTATTGAATTGACAAATACAGAGCTTTCAATGTTTACGTAACATCTACAACATTGCCTGATTCTCAGAATAAAATGTAAATGTGTTTGCTGTATCTGATGAGCAGGTACCGGTGGGCAGGGTCTGCCAGTTACCAGTACGTCGATGTTTTCCCCCCAAGATCCACCGTGTACACAGTGAGCGGCTTGAAACCTTCGACCATCTACAACTTTTCAGTTAACGCAATTAATTCAATGGGAGAAAGCAGCTATGCTGATCGCGGTGCAGTACTCACAGTCACCACATTGGGTCAGTATGGAGCTCTCTGCACTCTTGGTTAAAATCGTTTCCCTCAATAAATATCTATCTGGCAGACAGATTTGTCCAAAACAACTAGGTATATGAGGGTTAGTGAGCTTGTTCAGGGATTCACAGTAAAACTCATGATCCAGAACAAACAGATTGCAGACAGATCACTGATAAAAATGTGTGTGTATATATATATATATATATATATATATATATATATATATAATTTTTTCCTTATTGTCCACCATCTAAATTGGCAAAAATGTCTAATATGGGGAAGTGGTAGCTCAGTGATTACACTTTAAACTTCTGGCTCTTTAAACAACTTATGAAACCATAACCTGATGCAAGAGCTTTGTCAAAGTCAAGGTTTGGTGTAAAGTGAGGAGGTCAGGAATGCAGTCAGGGCTCTAGTTTATCCCAATGCATTCAGTTGGGTGAGGTTAGGATTCTGTGCAGAGCATGAGTTCTTCGATTCCAATCTTGAAGAATGTGTTTTCATGAAAATTGCTTTGTGTAGGCATGGAAATGCATTGTGTAAGGCAAGTCTCAAATCAAGCACCGAAAACCACCATTCTTCTTCTTTTTCTTCTTCTTTATTTGCGGTTCGCATTCTTAAGTAGAGCATTACCTCTATCAATTGTTGTAATGGAACAGAGACTTATATCCCTACTGCCCAGACCAAAAAAACACTATGGTGCACACATTCGGCAATTAATGTGGAAACATAAAAAGTTCAGTTTGGTATCCTGATGATTTATGTAATTTGAAACACCATAATTAATTTAAAACATTTACAAAAATATTTTGTCTTCATGCTCTATGTTGAGTATGGTTTTTCTTAAAGGCTCTGGCATGGAGTAGTTGGTGTTGGAACGTCTCTAGGTTACGTATGTAAACCTAGTTCCTTGAGGGAATGAGATGCTGCATCGAAACACTTTGGGTAACGCGCCCGAGTGTTCACGCTCTGAAATAATGTGTGTAATCAGTCAAAAACTTGGACGCTGGCTGTCACCGGTGGGGTGACATCACGACCACGAGTATAAAACGCATATGAGTGAGGGCAGCGGCAGATTCTGTAAGGGAGAAGGAAGCCCTGCAGGGACGCCGGAGGTGTGGCATAGAGACGCAGCATCTCGTTCTCTCAGGGAACTAGGGTTACATACATAACCTTCATACATTCCCTTTCAGGAACTCGAGCTGCATCAAAATGCTTTGGGAACGAGAGTCCAATCATGCCACAAAAAAGACCTGCAGGTCCCCTACTCTCTTGATAGAGCAGATAGCCAACAAGAACGCGGTCTTGTTTAAAAGGTGTCTCCAAGATGCCTCAACTAGTGGCACGAAGGGGGGCTCAGACAGAGCACCCAAAACGACGGCCAGGTCCCACCCAGGCACTCTAGGTCGTACCGGGGGCCTTAGACTTAGAAAACGCGTTACAATCGGGTCTCTGCTCAGAGATTGCCCGGCCACAGGGGCATGATAAGGCAAAATGGCAGACGCGTAGACTTTAAGGGTGGACGGAGCCAACTTTTTGGTGTACTGTCCCTGGAGGAAATCTAGCACTGAACCAACTGGGCAGTGAACTGGATCCAGCTGGTGGTGCTCACACCACGAGCAGAACAGACGCCACCTGGCCACATGTTAGGGACCTCTGGAGTGGAGAATGGTCTCTACCACCTCGGTGTGGAGACCAGAACCTTGGAGTTGTTCTGGTTCACACCCACAGCCTCTACAGATCCAGGCGGGGGTGAAATATGGGACCCCCGAGCTGAGAAAGAAGATCCCTCCTCATAGGAATCTCCCATGAAGGGTGCCCGAGGAAAGCTACCAGGTCCGCGAACCATGGTTTGCTCGGCCACCTTGGAGCTACCAGGAGAAGACGGACTCCGTCCCGGCGAACTCTTTCCAGAACTCCTGGAAACAGTGCAACGGGGGGAAAGGCACACAGGGGCAGCCTGAGCCATGGCATCCAGCCCCTTACTTAATTAATAAGGGAGAACCAGAGGGGACAGTGCGATTTCTCCTAAAACGTGAACAGATCCACCTGGGCCCTTCCAAATTTCTCCCAAACCTGCTCCACCACATCGGGATGGAGCAGCCATTCCCCGGGTCTCAATCCCTTGAAAGGGTATCTTCTGCCTCGTTTAACCAGCCTGGGATGTATACTGCTCTCAAAGAGAGTTTCCACTGGGCCTAAAGGCGGATCTAATGTGCCAGCCTGCAAAGGGGGGCGCGAATGCAGACCTCCTTGAAGGTTGATGTAGGACACCACCGCAGTATTGTCCGTACAGACCAACACATGGTGACCTCTGAGGTCTGAGAGGAAATGCTTCAGTGCTAGAATCTTTAGGCAGTTGATGTGCCAGCGTAGACGGGGCCCTTCCCACAGACCTCGGGCAGAGCAAACACTCATGATTGCTCCCCACCTCATGAGGGATGCATCCGTCGTTAGCGTTAAGTGACAACTGGGGCCTAGAGATAGGAACCGGGGAGCTCTTCAAACATCTAAGGCACGTAGGCATCGCCACGTGACCTTGATGGTGTGGAGGGGGTTGCCCCTCCGTGGGAACCAATGGGTCCTGAGCCACCACTAAAGGGGTCTCATGTACAGCAGGCCAAGTAGAATCACACTGGACGTAGCTCTCATAAGCCCTAGAAGTTGCTGGAACTGCTTGACAGTGAGAGGCTGCCCTTCTCTTTGACCTTCCTGACGGCCGTAAGGATGGCCACAATGCGGGCAGGGGAAAGCTGCGCATGCAAAGTAGTAGAATCCCATATGACACAGAAATAGGTGGTTCTCTGTAATGGAGAAAGCACACTCTTCCCGGCGTTCAGCCGAAACCCCAACGCCTTCATGTGGCAACGACATCTCGGACCGCCAACTGCTCTGATTGAGCTAGGATCAACCAATCATCGATGTAGTTGAGGATGCGGATGCACAGAGACCTCGGACAATCAGAGCCGTATCCACACATTTTTTGACGGTATGGGGTGAAAGGGCAAGGCCAAATAGAAGAACCCGTTATTGGCAGTTGGCAATGCCCTGAAGCACAGAGGGTTGCAGGGTTAATGGACCAGGTCCCTGAGGGGGCCGGGACTGGGCGGGCAACCTGATAGATCGGTGCGGCGCACCCCTTCACGGCCGGATCCCCAGAAAGTCCCGGGTCAGGACCTTTTCATCGAAGCCTTCCTGTTGAAGATGACAGTCCTTAGATCTGTAACCTCACAAGGCTTTGACGCCGAGCGATGCGCAGGGTCCGCTGCATTTCTGCACCTCCTGGTGGGAGGTGGAGGGTTACGTTTGGGGCTGCACCCGCCGAGCAGCCCCATGTAAGCGGCGTGGGAGGTACCGCTGGAACGTCGCCGCCTGTTTCTTATTCTCCTGAAACCTTTCAACTACCGAGCTTACGAGTTGCCGAAAAGGCCAGAAGGGGTTAGCGGGGCATCTAATAATAATAATAATAATAATAATAATAAGTTTAATTTATATAGCGCCTTTCCCAAGCTCAAGGACGCTTTACAAGGTAACAGATGAAATATAATGAACATACATAAACATAAACATATTCATCGGACATTTGCCCAGGAT
Source organism: Silurus glanis (assembly GCA_014706435.1). NCBI lineage: Eukaryota > Metazoa > Chordata > Actinopteri > Siluriformes > Siluridae > Silurus > Silurus glanis. Next base: position 796,383 of record JAAIIK010000060.1, on the reverse strand, counting down.
GAAGGATCACATGCAGCTGCATGAGTTAATAGCAGAGACAACACAGACACAAAAACATACAGGACAAGAGATAAGCAGTTCTAGAGATTCGAGCAGTACAGCACTGTATCTATCAGACATATCTGACATATCTGACACCTCCCATATCCAACTCATGCAGCAGGTCAGACTGATATCATAACCATGTTCTTTTCGCCCCATAATTTGGGAATACACAGTAGAACTGGGGGTGAAGGGGCGGGCCGAAAAAGGCATAACCTATGACCTGGACACCTCAGTGTGCAGGTCGGGAAAAAAGGGAAGACCCCGACGCAGAGGTTGTGATACGGGTGTTAGAAAGCGCTCATATAATTTACTAGATGAAAGCAATTTCTGCTCATGAGCCGGTTATATAAGTTGATATATATAAGTCGATATAAGTTATATCGAGTGTGGCAATGGCACACGTTAAAACCTCCATAAGCTCCTCGACTTCCGTATCGCAGAGCGCATACTATGATCCAACCAAAACTCAGATGTTAAATTGGAATTTAATCGAGCTTTCGATCCATTCTAATAAATGTAAACATATTACCAACTGTGATTACATGTGCAATAAAATGGGTTAAGAGGTGCTTTTATTGGAAAATAATCACATAAGCGAGTTCTATGATGTCTGATTTAAAGTGGATGTTACAAGCAAGAAGTTGAATATTTTCCAATAACAGTCTGAACTCTCTAGTAGTACAACTACTTTCCAATTATTTTTAGAATTAAAAAATCAGATGTTGTAAAACCTCTTTGGAACAACTTGCATTATTTAATGTTGAATAAACATCTGCTCAAAGAAACCTGAGTACCTTAAAATAAACCTTGCACTCAGGACTACCTTCTGAGCAATTGCTGTAGATGAATGGAATAAAAAAATTTGAAAAAGACAGACAATGGAAAAAAAAAAAAACAATCTATGGACACAGGTTTGGGACAACTGACCATAAGATTCATATGTGCTATTTGAACATTCCATTCCGCATTTGCTGTTGTAATAAGCTTCAAAATATAGTGGATTGTATTCCCTGAAGAATGGAGTGTGTTTCTGGAGATTTGTGCTGGGTACTAATGTTGGGTGAGGAGGCCTGGGTTCCAATTTATCCCAAAGGTGTTCAATAGGGTTGATTTAAGAACTCTACAGCATATCACTCAATATCTTCCACTATTATTTGCTAACCTCCACTCTTCTGGGAACATGTTCCCCTAGACTTTAGAGTGTGATTGTTGAAATCTGTGCTCATTCAGCCACAAGGGTGTTAGTACTGTAGCTAGTCAGGTAGTGATATGGGTGAGATGAGGTGAGGAGGCCTAGGGTGCAGCCATCACTAATGCACCAACGTTTCAATTCATCCAGGGTTAAGGTCAGTGTCTATAGCAGACCACTCAAGATTTCCACTACAACACATGTAAAGCATCTTCATGTAGCTGGCTTTGTGCAACAGGGCATCATCATGCTGGAACAGGTTAGAGTCTTCTATTCCAGTAAAGAGAATATTTAATGCTTTCACATCCAAAGACATCATATACAATTGTGTGCCTCCAGGTTTGTGGTAACAACTTGGGGAAGAACCATATATGGCTGGAAAAATCAGGTGTCTCAATTCTTTTGTTCATATAGTGTATTTATTTTAGCGATTTTAACAAGCTCCTGAATGTCTCCCAAAGTAAATATTTAAATAGACAATAAACCCTTCGACAACTCCAAAGTTTGTTTCAAAAGAGTAACAGTTATCGCAAAATCAGCACAATCACAGAGAGTTATTACTCTGTGTATGCCACTAAAAGTAATTAAGCGTTTGAATGTTAGTCTGAGGTTTTCTCGGGAAAACAGACGAGCCAGGCAAGTCAGAAAAACAGCACATTCAGATCGCTGTAATCATGTTGTGTTGTTGTAGATCGGTCCAGATAAAGCACATCGTTAGCAACTCAGCCTTGTCTCAAATTACTGCGGTGGGAAAAAATGCATTTTTGCAGTGCAGTGCAAAAATCTTTTGCTGTTCAGGTTTAAAAAAATGATTAATATACAGGGCTGGATTGTTCGTTTTAAGTATTTACACTGTAAAACCAATATAAAGAGAGGAAAAAAAAGCTCAGATCTTTAACTAACATAGCATTGACACTGAATGGTAAAGAGTAACGGTGGACAACATATTTGCTAACTTGCTATGTTATGGGAAGATGTTCCACTATATATTAGAGTGTAGGGATTTGTGCTTGTTCCTCCACAAGGGTGAAAAGTCAGGTACTGACATAGGGTGAGGAGGTCTGGGATGCAGTCAGAGTTCCAATTTATCCCAAAGGTGTTCAATAGGTGGAGGTCAGAACTTGATATCAGGCCACTCAAGATCTTCCACTCCAACTCATGGAAAGCTGGCTTTGTGCACAATATCATGCTAGAACAGGTTTGGGTCTCCTAGTTTAAGTGAAGGGGAAATTTAATCCAATGCCCTTATCCAGAGCAATTTACAATCATAATACTGAGTAGTTAAGGGTTAGGCCAGCAGTAGAGGTTTAGTAGTGGTGGGATTTGAACTCACAACCTTCTGTTCAGAAATCCAACATTTTTATCACTTTCTATACAATTGTGTGCCTTCAACTTTTTGGTAACAGTTTGGAGAAGCACCACATATGCCAGGTGTCCCAATACGTTTGTCCATGAACTGTATATATTTTTTAAATATTATTTTTATATTTAAAATTTTTTTTGTTTTATGTTTAAAAGATTTTTAAAAGCACCAGCTTCTAAATTAAGTACAGACCCAAGATAAGAAGAAAATATTCATTGACAGAAGAGTTATTGTGGTATAGTATTGATTATTTTCCAAAACATTTATTATATCTCTTATACAACAGCTATTTTCCAACTCAAACACATTTCTTTTTTTTACAAAATGACCAGTTTTATCAATTTTTACAGTAGTAACATTTAGTGTTGCATTTAATGTGTTGTGAAACAGAGAATATAAAATCATTATATAATTTACTACAGATTTATTTTAACTAAAATTAAAAGTCTTACTATCCTCTTTAGTCCACTTACAAGAAGTTAACATGAAATCAAAAATCATTTTGGGAAACGTAAAGTGGCGACTTCACCCCTATTAAAGCGATGATACTGGAGACTCCTTCCAGTGCTCCAAATGCTAAAGAAACATCGCTTGAAAAAAAACCCAGAAAAATAAACAATTACATACTTTACATTTGTTTGTAATTTGTTGTTATAGAAATCTTAGAACATGTCAATTCATGCAAATCCTTCAGCCGGAGCTACAGAGATGCTGTCATTAAAAATCTATATTTTCTGAACAAACAAGACAATTCAAAGTATTTATAGTGTAGTAAAAAATGTATTATTTAATCAACTTGGTAGATAAAAAAAACTATAATTTCTATGTATCTGTTACTTTTAAGTGAAATTTCAATGTTGATGCACAAACTACCGTATTTTCCGGACTATAAGCCGCTACTTTTTTCCCACGCTTTGAGGAAGACAGTGAACAGTGACTATCTTGGTAGGTTACTGTTTAGATACAAGCCGTGTAACAGACACTGTCTTTCATTAAAGCCTGTGTAAAGTTCATTAGTTTCAATGTAGGCTTATAGACAGGTGCGGCTTATTTATGTTAAAAATAAAAATCTTTGTCAAATTCAGTGGGTGCGGCTTATATTTGGGTGCGCTTAATAGTCCAGAAATTACGGTAAGTTGATGAAAATCAATTCTGATGATATTTACACGTATCTACGTATGTACTCAAATATCTATTAAACGATATCTTGTTCTTGTACACATTTTTTCCCCTGTAATATGTGTATACCCAGTGTATTTGATGCTGACTCTCCCCTCCTCCTCTCTCATTCATCAGATCCTGATCCTGTGCCAGGAGAACCTCATCCCGAAGCCCCGGAGCGTGAAGAAGGTGCTGCGCTGGCATTTCTGATCAGCTTTTTCACCGCTGTTATCCATCAAGTCCAGAGCCAATCTGTCATTTTACATTCAGAATCGATATCTAGACTCACATGGCTAATTAGCCAGGGCTTTCCTTTTAATGCACAGCGATGCAGAGACGCAGCGAAGCAACTCGACCGTGATGTTGAGCCTGATGTAATCACACGCAATCCTGAGCAGGCTGAAGTTTGACTGTCATGCTCTGTTCACTATTTTGCATCGGCTCAGGGCATCTCTTTTAATGTAGTAATTGAGTCAGATGATGTACAACTTTAAATAGTCAGAAAAGCTCTTGATTCTCAAAGAAATATAATCGTATAGAAAGGGATAGAAATATCAAAAATTTAAAAACATTTCCACAAATTTTCATTGGTGGGTAAAATTAATTTTTAATATTGTTCCATTTATATGTGTGATGGAACACAGACATGATGAAACACTGTAATAAGGAAAAGTGGAAAATATTGCTAATGCCCCAGAGAGCCTAAATCTATGATTGCGTTCTAATTAGGTTAATGTGGTTCTTGTACCACAGAGTATGAGTAATTTGTGACTTTCCAAAGTTCACACTGTAGGTATTTTGCGGATTCTTTTTTCTTTTCAGTGCAAAGTGGGAGAATCTGACAATCATTATGACATATAATGTCCTAAAAAAATTAACATTTTTCCAACAGTAAGTTGGACTTGAACATAACATGGATTGGCCACTGAGAATTCAGTAAAACTGCAAAATGTCTAACTCCAGAAATCATGAACAAATTCTGATGCAGCTTCTGCGTCTTTCATTCGACGTCTTCATTGAGTTTAAGTGGCTTAATGATTAAAACAAACAAGTAAAACAAACATAGAAGCAAAATAAACTGAATGGTGAGCAAAAATAAACTGGTAAAGCACAAACTCGTTAGCGAAAGTATACTAGGAAGCAACATAAAAAAAGTAGCCAGCAAATGCAAACTACCAAGTAAAAAACTAAATGAGCAATATGAAGGGAATGCGGTATAGCCAGTCAAAAGCTAACAGAAGCAAACCACTAATTAAAAAAACTAGCATGGAGGACCAAACAAATAAACTAAAGCAAACTCGTGAGGGAACGTTTACTAGCTAGTAAAAACAAACCAGGAAATATAAGCAAAATAGTGAAGGACAGCAACCAAGAGCACATTAGCAAACTGAAACAAGTAAACCAGCAACTAGAAACAAGCAAAAATAAGCTTAAGTAAAATAAAACCTATTGAAAAGCAAACTACTTAGTTAACACAAACAAAGCAAAAGCAAACAAGATAGAAAATGCAAATGAACAATAATAAACTAGTAACTAAAGGCAAATGACTTAGTTAAAGCAAACTAGCTAGCAAATTCAAACTAGTAGGCAAAAAGCTAACTGATTGGCATGAGGAAATTAATAAGGGAACGCAAACTAGTAAAAATAAACAAAAGTAAGCAAGAAAAAAAGATAGCAAGTAAAAGTAAACTAGCAAATGCATACTATGTAAACACTTGCAAGGAAGACCAAACAAGAAAGCTAAATTAAACAAGTAAGTGAAAGTCTACTAACTAGTGAAAGCAAACTAGCAAATAATAGCAAAAGAGTGAAGTACAGCAACCAAGAGAGCAAAAGCAAACTAGCTGTGAAAAGTATACCAGCTAGAGGAAGCAAACTAGCAAACAAAAAGTAAACTATCAGGCAAAAGCAAGTGGAAAAAGTTGTGAAATAAAGCAAACAAATAAGTGAAATGCCAACTAGCAAGGAAAAGCTAGTAAAAACAATCCAGCAAGCTGACCTCCTAACCTACTGTTGCAAACATTTACCTAGTAAACATTGCCTACTGTAAAAATCTACATTCTAGGAAGAATTTGAAATCTCCTGACTTATTGTGTTTGGTTCTCAGTTTATTGTCGTCAGGCGAGGTCGAAGTTTAACATGTGGATATCCGATATAGAACTAAACAAATATCTACTTAGATACTTTGTCATTCTGACAAAATCTTTTCACCCATTACAGATTAGTCTTTATCTCACAGTTATGTGCGGCTTAAGGCACTTTTACTAAATTCTCCATGCATCTTTGAAGGGCCTTTTAGTTTGCATAAACATTTTTGAATTGTGTTATTTTTTTATTTAGTTTAATGAAGTTTGTTTTTAGCAAATCTACATACTACAATGCTGTTAAGTGTCACTCATAAGTGACACACTGAGTATGAGCTGCATCTGTGAGAGACACTCATGATCTGCACTTTAATGTACTTGACGGTGACGAGCTGTTGACATGCAGGGTACAAGAATGCAAATGCAGCTGTCATGAAACTGTCATGAACACCAGAGTAAATCAAAAACTGTTTTTAGTGCATCACTTGCCAAACATTAATAATCTATTTTAGAAAAGTATAACATCACTCTTATTTACCGAAAACAAAAACAAAAATAATACATACACAAATAAACAAAGTACAATCAAATCAAATATCAAGTAAATTAATAATGATGCTGATAATAATGATGAACAACAATAATACTACTATAATTACTTATAATTATAATAATACTAATGAATAAGTACGATGATATTGATGATATGATGAAAAACAATACAACTAGTACCACTTCTACTACTAAATATTAATGATGGTGATGATGATTAACAATACTACTACTACTACAAATAATAAATAAAAACAATACTACATTTACTACTACTATTGCTTCTACTGCTAATAATAATAATAATAATAATAATAATGAGGTAGATTAACAATACTACTACTAGTACTACTACTAATAATAATAGGAAGAAAGGTGATACTGATGATGATAAACAACAATACTACTATTTAAAAAAATAATAATTACAGTACAGTGGAACCCGGTTATGTCGCCGGCCTAGGGGACGCCAAAAAGCGTCGAGATAACCGATGATCGAGATAAACGAAAACCAATATGGCGGCAATATATTAACGTGCTTGAAATTTCTTTATGTACATGATGTGCGTTATTAAATGAATGCGCATGCATGTGTTTTTGGAGGGTTTTTTTTACACAACAGCGTTGCCGCGGTTTGTTTGATTGGTCATGCGGATCGAGATAACCTGTAATGCGGATAAGGAGGCGGAAGCCGAAGTAAACGCAAACAAAGTTTATTGAGAATACTCAGGAGATAATCCACCAATACTTGTAGCGAAGCAGTAATATCCAGTGGTGCGCTCCGGGAGCGCGGTCCACGAAGTTCTGTGAAAGCAGAGACAGTTCGTGTAGAGAATCCACGGATCCGCGCTATGGAAAGCGCAGCGCTGGGCAGCAACGGATAAACGTGGTGCAGACAGCGTGAACATGGAAAACAGCAGGATCGGGGTAATCCGGGGTGCCGTTGAGAGAATGCGGAGTCCGAGAAGAAGGGTACGTAGCGGGATACGTATACGCGATTACACGAGTCGAGTGGCAAATTTGCCCCCCCTTGTGCTCGAGATATTAGGGTTCGGCGACATAAAAAAAATCATCACAGATGCAAGGTAGTTACAATGGCAAAATATTTACTAGTCGCCAGTTTTAGCAACCCAAAAAAGCATAAAATGTCAACATCTTGGTAACGTAAATGAAATTTCCAATTTTTTTGTACACAGTCCAGCTTCAGAATCAATTCTGATAGCATACCCGGCAAACGTTTCTGGTGTTCCTGATCTATGACAAAGTAAAGCAACTAATAAAACTAATAACAGCTTCCAGATTTAAAACAGATGTAATTTATTTGCTTTCATATATCTTTAGCTTAATATTTCTAATAGAACACTTGCTAAAAAGCTTCACACATTGTCTGGTTCATGGTCCGAATAAACTTATACACATAGTGACATAGCGTTGCACCCCTATGATTGCACCCTCATGCATACACAGTTGTGGGATTATACTGTGAAAGGTTGGCACAGAAAAAAAAAAAAAAAACGTGGCATGATAATAAGTGTGTCTGATTATGCACGCGTTACACCTTCTGTAATTAGTGGTGCTGAGTTTTTTGTTCATTTTGTCCACCTCCCAGAAGCAGGTGCATGCAAGCTGTATTGCTTTTCTCTGAGAATTTGGTCAGGATAGGTTATTTCTTTTTTAGGTTTTTGTCATAGATTTTAGAATCTTAGTGAAATTTCTTTTTTAGGAAAATGATGTGCATGAAAAGAGTCACAAGCACATACACTGGTACAAGAAATCAGATTGCAGATTTGTTGTTACAGTTGCACCTTTCCATGTGCATACTGTCCATCTGGCTCTCAGTATTTCTCTCAGTATTTTTGTACAGTAGCTGTCGTCGTATTAAAGGAAAAGGACATCATTTTGTATAGTAATAAAATAATACTATTAGAGCAAGCCATTTATATGGAATTGAATCAAGCACAAACACAATTCTCATCTTCACTACATTGTCAAAAGTATAAGAACACCTGACCTTCACACTCGTATGTATTCCTTTTAACTGTTGTATAAAGATTTCCCTTCCCTGGAATGAAAAGGCCCAGAGATCTTCTAGCATAACAATGCCTGTGTACAATGCCTGAGGTTTGCTAAAGTTAGAGTGGAAAAATCAAGTGTCCTACACAGTGCCTTCACCTCAACCCCACTGAACACCTTTGGCATGAACTGGAACATCAACTGCACCACCAGAGTTCTTCATCCTGATCTGAGAACCTTCTCACTAATGCTCTTGTGGCTGAATAAATGTAAATCCCCACAGCCATGCTCCCGAACATATTGAAAAGCAGAGAAGAGTAAAGCTCATTAGGACTAAATCAGGGCTAAATCTGGAGCAGGATAGTCAACAAGCACATATGGGTGTGATTGATTAGGTGTCTGTATACTTTTGGCAATGCAGTGTACTGTATATAACAATAATACATATTTGCTTCTGTGCTTTTGTATATTTTGAAGAGATGACAAAAAATGATCACGCTAGATACAAGCAAATTGAACTGCCTAATGATCCTTAATTGTTGGAAATGTGGTATTTATGAAAACCCAGTTTGAAAAAGCATTTCTATTATAGAGATCTCATGAATCTGTGTCCATTTCTAAACCTAGACTTCAAAATATATAATAAGCACAAGCTACTACACGGTTGTATATGTTTAATGCTAAAGTTTAAACTGCATGTTTATTTAATATATTTTTAATTAGATGTAAAACCAAGTCATTTCATATTAATGCTTTGAAAGAGAGAGAGCCTTATAATGTAGACCATTTATCAACAAAAGTATGAAAATAGTAAAAGTTATTGTGGCTAAGTGACTCACGGTAGCGGCTGAGCTGCATTATTTTAGGAGCAGGATTTTGCCACTTAGTCAGAAGTTTGCCAATTTAAGCTCTTATTACCCTTTATGGAACGAACGCTAAATGCGAATTTGCTGTGCATGTGGACGAGTGACATTTATCAACCTACTGTACAAAAATTCTCATTTATTTTATATAACCTACTGTAATTGCAGAGGTGTAAAGAAAACCATACCTTACTGCAAAACTTACTCCATGTTAAAAATCACCAATTCCAATATGACTTTAAAAAGTAAAGAGCAAAGGTCAAAGTGTATCTGATTTGAACAGCACTTGAGTATTTGACTCATATTGAACGTCGGCTTAAAAATGTACTAGATACATGCCAAAAACAGATGCTGAGGTTTTATTTCCTAAAAGACAAATGAAATTGTACACCTCAACACTGCATTAACTAAGATCAATGCAAGTAAGCCATTTTTATTTAATGGACAAGTAAAATAAAAGTAATTCATTTTAGTTAAAGGAAAACAAAATATTAAGAGCTGACTGTAATTTGATGCACCTCTCAGTCTCAGAGAGGGGCAATATTTTTATTCAGCTTCAACAAAAGCTGGTTCTCAAAGTTTTTTCGGAATTTATTCGAGCTATTTTTGGACTGAAAATGAGGCCAGCGGTGCTAAAAAGTCACTTGCATGCAGCAGATGGGGTAGGAGAGTGTTAAGCCTTAATGACATCTTCAACAGAGATGCAAAATCGAATTGGTAGCGGTCATTGTCAATTAAAATATAGTGGAGTAAAAAGTACATATATTGAATCATAAATGTAGTTGAGTAAAAAAAACTAGAAAGTAGGCAAAAATTACTTAAGTAAAGTAACAAAGTATATTTAATCAAATAGAAAGAAAGAAATTTGCTATGAGGGACATAGTAGTTCAGTGGTTTAGGCTTTGGGTTAGTGATCGGCAGGTCGGGGGTTCAAGCCCCAATTATCGCCAAGCTGCAACTCTTGGGCCCTTGAGCAAGGCCTTTAAGACTCTGTGCTCCACTGGCCGCTCTATCATGGCTGACCCTGCACTCTGACCCCAGCTTATATCAATAGGATATGCAAAGAATGAATGTCACTGTGCTGTAATATACTCTACATGTGATAATTAAACAGCACCTTTATGTCCTTTTTGTTACACTGCATTTCATTGTCTCTGCATTTGTACTCTGGAAGAGACAAAGTTGCACATGAGAATCATGTATATTAGCAAAACCTTTGTAAATCTTACAGTAGTTTGGTTGGGTTTGGCCTAAGAAAACATTATCACACCATGTTACTACTGGATTCCTGGATAAACCAGACACATTTTGTTCTGAATTTTGTATATGAATGAAATACACATTCTTATGTTAATCCTGATAGATAAATGGTGTGTGAACAGCATATTTGAGAATTTGTTTCAAACTAGGACTTGTCAACCAGCTAAAATATGGTCAGTTGTGAATAATGAATATGGTGTGAAATGAGTCGAAATTTGCATTAATATTTAAATACAAATCGGTTTCTGCTGCTAGGTTCAGACTTTATTAGATCTTTATTAAATGTTCAAATGCAGTTATCCACTGTCTAAGACAGTCTCTGGATTTTTTTGTTCAGGCCCCGCTATACCAGTGTATGTCATCCTTATCCTCGTGGGAGTCTTCCTGGTGGGCAACGCCTTTGGCTTCTTTCTATTGGTCAGGTGGAAGAAGGGACGGATTCTGAAAGGTAAAGAACGGGGACGTCAGCGTGTCAGTTCTTCAGCGTGGTGTTGTTAGACAGAGTGTACTACTTCCACCAGCGTTCAAAAGAAACAGCCTGTCTGCATCCTAATACGCCTGTCACTTTCAAATCCATCTTTCTATGTCTCATCTCTCCCTCATCTCCGCGCACATCTGTCGTGTCTCTTTTCCTCAGCAGCTGTCATTTCCGCTCTTCATCGTCTCCCCTTTATCCTGCCCTATTGCTTTCAGTCGTCTTTTTCTATTCTGTCTATCTCTTTCAGTTTGACTTGTTCCTCACTTCACTCTCCATTTCCTTCAAATCTCTTTGCGCTTGTTCCCCCCCCCTTTATTTATGCCCTCCCTAGTCTTTGTCTATTTGACAAAAGTATCATTTTTGCAAATGTAATATTATTTGTAGGAATGACTCGATAAATAGTAGATAAACATCCCATTGTGACCTGTTTTCATATGATAAACACAACACCCATGCCGTTTCCATTCCCCTGTCTTTATCTATGGCTTTTTTTTCCCACCTCCAGAGGGAGCAGGCAGCTTTTCAGGGGGCAAGAGGAGCGATGAGGGGTGAGGCAATGCTAATCTCATGAGCCGAGTGTTAAATACAGCTACAGCAGCAGTTACTAAATCCCATTTTAAAGACCTACTACAGCACTTTACATCTTAATCTCAGTCCATACATATGCTTTGGGAGCAAAAAGAAATTTCAGAGAAAAAGACAAGTAATAAAACAAAAGGAAAAAGGAAACATATTTACATTTAAAATTTCACTTTTAAAGAGATAGCATGGAATTTGTTAGAGCTAGAGACTGGACAATGTAGTATATATAGTACATAATATGCAATCATTCATAAACCAGCTTGTAATTTAGATTAAAGATCAGGGTCTGGTATGCATTTAAGAGCAGTTGATGGTGATGTTTTTTGTTTTCCTGCTTGTATTCCACTTTACATTAGTTTAGAATTTAAATTTTTATTTTTTTTTTTATTATTATTATTTTTTTAGTTTACATTTTTTGTTTTAACTATTGCTATTTAACTCTTTTTTTTTTATTGAACTTAACACTGAAGCACTTTGAGTTGCATTTTAAATGTAGGACATTTTCCCTATAAGCAAAAGTATATTTCAAATTCTAATTTTATTTGTCACATACACATTCATAAATAGTACCACATGTAGTTAAACGCTGTTTACGTGTAAAAATGAAAAATAGAAGAAAAAAAAAAATACAATAAAATAAATATATAAACAAAATAAAGTATAAAAGTATATTAAAAGTATAGACTAACTATAAAATATGAAAATAAGGTTAATGTATAAAGCATCCAGCGTAAAAAAAACATGTGCCAAATCAAACATGCGGATGGTCCGCTGTGGCGACCCCTAACGGGAGAAGCCGAGAGAAAGTTTTATATATATGTATATGTATATGTATATGTATATGTATATATACAAATATATATAAAAAAAAAAAATAAAAAAAAAAAATAAAAATATATATATATACACAGTGCCTTGCGAAAGTATTCGGCCCCCTTGAACCTTGCGACCTTTTGCCACATTTCAGGCTTCAAACATAAAGATATAAAA
>JAAIIK010000060.1:747237-766575 GCA_014706435.1 Silurus glanis | reverse complement strand
AGCTCCTCTCAGCTCCAGCATGTCTCCGAGAGCTCCTCTCAGCTCCAACATGTCTCCGTGAGCCCGCTCCGCTCCAACATGTCTCCGTGAGCTCCTCTCCGCTCCAACAGGCCTCCGTGAGCTCCTCTCAGCTCCAAGGTCTCCTGGCGATCTCAGTTCCGCTCCAAGGTCTCCTGGCGATCTCAGTTCCGCTCCAGGACCTCCAGGACAGCTCCGTTCCGGCCTGGAGCTCCCCAGAGCACTCAGCGCAGCCCCAAGGCCGCGAAAGGGACGTCGTGCCCCTGGCTGGCTGCGAAGAGAACGTCGCGCCGCCACCTGGCCGCGAAAGGGACGTCGTGCCGCCGCCTGGCCGCGAAAGGGACGTCGTGCCGCCGCCTGGCCGCGAAAGGGACGTCGTGCCGCCGCCTGGCCGCGAAAGGGACGTCGTGCCGCCACCTGGCCGCGAAAGGGACGTCGTGCCGCCGCCTGGCCGCGAAGGGAACGTCGTGCCGCCGCCTGACCGCAAAAGAGTCGTTGCGCCGCTGCCTGGCCGCAAGGAGGAGGTCATATCACCTCCGTTCGCCTGTGACGGTGGCATGGCAACCCACGGTTCCTCTCAGATCCCCAGGTCACTTCCAGAGCCATCCGGCAGTGATGTCGCGGTCCCAGACTCTTCTGAGGGCGACACCATAGCCCCAAGCTCCTCCGATGGCGACGTCCCGCCTCCGAGCTCCTCCGATGGGGACGTCACGCCTCCAAGCTCCTCCGTCGGAGACGTCTCGCTCTTGGGCTCCCTTGAAGACGACGTCTCGCTCCCGTGCTCCCTTGAAGACGACATCTCGCCCCCGGGCTCCTCTGTCGGCGACGTCTCGTCCCCGGGCTCCTCCGGCGGCGGCCTGTCACCAAAGAGCTCCTCCGACGAGGACGTCTCAGCCCCAAGTCTCCCAAAAGGCGAAGCCACACCTCCTAGACCATCTGAAGGAGGAGTCACGCCTCCGAGTTCCGCTCCAGGCGACGTTTCGCCTCCGGGTTCCTTCTCCGGGCGACGTAACACCTCCGTGTCCCTTTCTGGGCGATGTCTCTCCTCCAGGTCCCCCGGGGGATGACAACACACTTCCAGATTCCTCTGAAGGCGTCATCACGGCTCACAGCCCCGGCGAAGGTGTCACTGCATTTCTCATCTCCGCCGTGGGCATCATTCGGCCTCTGGACACCGCCGAGGACGTTTTTCTGCTCCCGGTCTACACCGAGTGCATCACTCATTCTCCGGTCTCTGCTACGGACATAGCTCCGCTCCTGATCTCCGTGGTTGGCACCCCTTCACTCCAGGTCTCCGCCAAAGGCGTCACTCCGTTCCGGTCTTCCGTGCTGGACATCAATCCGCCCCTGATTGCCGCCGAGTGCGTCACTCGGTCTCGGGTCTCTGCCGTGGAGGTCACTCAGCCTCTGGACTCCACTGCGGGCACAGCTTGGCCCCTGTCCTACGCCGGAGCCGTTTCTCCGCCTCCGGCCTCCGCTGAAGATGTCTTTCCGTCCCGTGTCTCCGGGATGGGCATCGTCCGGTTCCTGCGCTCCGCCTGGGCTGTCACCCCGCCTCAGGTCCTTCCCGGCCTTCCCCGGTTCCGCGGCAGCTCTGACCAGGCCCCTTTCGACCGTGGACGGACACCAGGATCCTCCTCCGAGTGCCCTGGCCCTCCGGACATCTGTGGGTTTGGGGCGTCAGGTGCCGCTCCCTCTGCGGGGGGGGGGTAATGTCAGGGATCCACCTGCCATGCCCCCCTTTGGTGGCTCTCTATGCCTCTGCTCTCCCTAGAGCTCCAGGTTTAACCACACACACCTGGAGCTCATCACCAATCATGCCTCCACTCTCTCTGGAGCTCCAGGTTTAACCACGCACACCTGAAGCTCATCATCACTCCACCCCGCTCCTACATAAACCCCTCACTCACATTCACTCGCCGTTCGTTATTGCATATGTTGGACTCTACGTGCGGCTGAATGTGTTAGGCTTTACGTACTGCTGTATGGCTTCCGAGTTACATGCAGTACTCCATGCTGTCCATTCCATTCGGACTCTACTATCCGGTACCGGCTGCGCTTCTCCTCCCCGCACACCTCGGATCAGCTACACTTCTCCCCCAGCGTGCCTCGGACTCTTTCTACCCAAGGACTGCCGTGAGTGTGTGTGCGTGCGTGTGTGAGTGTGCTCGTGTGTGTATATCTCTCACTCTTTCACATCATTAAACCTGAGCGAGCTGTATTCCGGCGTCCGCCTCCTGTTTCACTCGCACCCTGACAGATACAAGTTAACCACTGACCCAGTTATACATAAACCTTACTGTAAGTGAACAGTATTACAAGAATTACTGCATAAAACATGGAAAAATGTATTATAAATCAGACAAATCTAATACTATTTTTATAATTTACTATATAGAGTGATCTATATAATAGCATAAACTTAATGTGAATAAGTGTTTTTTAGCATGTGCTTAAAAAGGTTTGAAGTAGAATCCTGATTGTTATATTCAACATCAATCAGGGACAGTCATTTGGCATGCCTACACTAAGTGAAATGACCTGCTACACTCCCATGGGATAAAAGCCTGCATCAGTGAAATTTCTATTATGTCATCAGCAGTCACATAAAGGTGAATGAAGTAGATTAGTTACTCCATCAGCATTTTTTGCCTCCTGAAATGCCTTGATTTAGCATTCCTATAGCACCCGTTATGTGCTGTTCAAATTTTCACTCTTCACTTCTCCCTTACATTTTAGTAGAAAATTAATTAACCATATTATCAATCAGGGGCTTTTTAAAATGTTTTTAATGATTTATTTTTTATTGAATCTCCGAACTCAAATAAGTATGGATCTATCTGTCCAATTACCATTCCAAGATAAACACAGAATGAGAAAAATCATGAATCTGGATTAGTCTGCAAACAAATGCTTGAAGACTTTATCCAACTCCTAAAATATGCATAAATTGAATGTAAAGGTCTTGTACGGAAGCAACTTCTGAAATATTATAATTTTTTTTATGAATGTATAACAATTTCTTCATTGTTTACTTAAAACTGAGCAAAAGCTAAATAAAAAGCCAGATATAACTGAATTAAACTAAGCAGAATAATACAGTTTTATCCAGGTGTGTTGAGGGTCCCTTTTTTTTTTATTATTATTATTTGAAATAATGTTGGTACTGTAAATAGTGATGCAATTACAGCTTACATTCAACCTCTTCCCCCTCTCTCTCTCTCTGCCAAGTGTGTTTTTCAGTACAGTTTGTAACACATTTTTCATCTTCTCTTCTTGGATGTGTGAAACGTATGTCATAAAATCCAAAGGTTTCCTGTTAATTTGTTCAGGGTGTTGACTTTGACATGATATGAAATAATATTTATATCTTTGCAATTACATTGGTTACATTTAAAATCAGTAATTCTGTGGTATAAAAAGAAAGTATGCATATTGCATCACACAGCAATTTAAATTAAGTGTCTATTAATACAGTATTGGAACAAAGGCCTAATGTAAAGCTAAATACTTTTTACATACACAGATTTGCCGAAAGGGTGTAAACCGATTTCTATGTTTTTTCCTCTTTTACCTTGGACGTTTTTCCGAGGTAACACAGCGAACTATTTTTATGTCAGGTTGTACTTTGCGATTTACTGTGACATTGTTGTCTGAGGAAGCTTGCCTTGGCAGTCAGTCACAGACACTTAATGTAACAACCAGGCGTGCACCACAATGTAAATGCGCAATGCTTTAATCATACAAGCAGGGCTAACACAGTAAACAGGATCCGCAGCGATGAGTCAGACTTAAAAATACGTATGGTCGCTTAACACTCAACTGAAACCAAGTGCTAATTGGGATGTATACAGCAGATGTGCAGAACAGCTGTCCGGGAGGGGCTAGAAAGAATGCAATGCTAATGGAGAGTGGACAAAGGTACGTTTCGCCTGCATTTGTTTTTTCCAATATCAGTGTCTGCAGGGGTATACAGTTTCTGTACAATTTGTTAGAAACACCTGTATTGTTTAGGCATGTGATTAGCGAGTCAGTCGATCAATTGGTCGTGATGATGCAATGCATAAAATCAGGCAGATCAAAACCATTGGGATAATATTTACATCATACTTCAGAAAAAGTTCTCAAATAAACTCTCTTAACAACAGCTAAACAGAAAAGCATCTCAGAATATGCATGTAGAACCTCAAGAGAGCAAAAGATCATATAAGGTCAATCTGTGATTCAATAACCAGGTAATAAAGTAGGATATTCCATTATCAGAGTTCAAAGCACGCAAAGGCATTACTAAGAAGAAAAAGCTGAGATCTAAGGACTCTAAAGAGTCGATAAGACTGCGTTAACACTAGGCAACTGAAGATATAAGTAGACAAACTAATAACATAAAAGGAACAGAGATAGGACCAAAATCAAATCAAAGAAAACCACATTGCACAAACAAATGCACATGGTGAATAAAAACAAGTGCAAGCAGCATTTGCCTAGCTTAGGGTGCTGAAAAGAAGAATTTGTTACATCTACAGTACAAAGTTTAGTTCATTAATAATGAATATCATATAATTTCAGTAAGTGTTATTCACAATCCAGTCATTTGGTCTGCAAACATTGTCAATTCATTTTTACTAAATTATACAAAAGTACAACTAAATTAATTTGACTATTCTGAGTTTATCTTGCAAGCATTGTTCATACTTTTACATCAGAATATCATTGCATTAGTGGTGTGAAATGTCTGGTTTGATTCATTAACTAAGGTCATTTTTATCTTATTGTGTTGGTGGAAATAAATCACAGTCAAGAACAAATATATATATATATATATATATATATATATATATATATATATATATATATATATATATATATATAT
This sequence comes from Silurus glanis, assembly GCA_014706435.1. NCBI lineage: Eukaryota > Metazoa > Chordata > Actinopteri > Siluriformes > Siluridae > Silurus > Silurus glanis. The sequence continues at coordinate 761,687 of JAAIIK010000060.1, read as the reverse complement.
TGACTGATTGTTGAACTTGATTTTCTTTTTCTCATTAATCTACACTCCATACCCCATAATAACAAAGTGAAAAATAGAATACTTGAAATGTCTAGAATTTTTTTAATTATCAACCGAAATCTGAATATCACATGTACATAAGTAACATAAGTATTCAGACCCTGGAACACTGGAACATTTGCTCAGGTGCCTTCCATTTCTCTTGCACTTTGCTGAGATTATTCTACAACTTCTGACCAAGCCATTAGGGTTGCACAGGCCAGTGCACTTTTAGTGCAGGTCCCAAGCCAGAATAAATGAGGAGGGTTGCGTTATCAAATCAAAGAACATATCGCAAACCTGAATTTCATACTAGATCGGTCGAGGCCTTGGTGACCAACAACCGCCACAGGTATTGTTAGCCAACAGGGTACCGGTGGAAATTGGGCTACTGAAGACGTCTACAGAGACAGCAGGAAAAGGAGAAGTGCAGGAGAGTAGAGGTTAGGGTTGCTACTTTAAATGTTGGTACTATGACTGGTAAAGGGAGAGCGTTAGCTGATATAATGGAGAGAAGAAAGGTAGATATGTTGTGTGTTCAGTAGACCTAGAGGAAAGGGAGTAAGGCCAGGAACATTGGAGGTGGATTTAAACTGTTCTTTCATGGTGTGGATGGAAAGAGAAATGGTGTAGGGGTGATTCTGAAGGAAGAGTACAGTAAGAGTGTAGTGGAGGTGAAGAGAGTTTCTGATAGGGTGATGAACGTGAAGCTGGAGTTTGAAAGGGTGATGATGAATGTTATCATTGGCTATGTTCTGCAAGTGGGTTGTTAGATAGAGGAGTAGGAAAAATTCTGGAGTGAGTTAAATGAAGTGGTGGAGAAAGGAACCTAGGAAAGAAAGATTGGTGATTGGGCAGACTTCAATGGCCATGTTGGTAAAGGTAACAGACGTGATGAGGAGGTGATGGGTAGGTATGGCTTTAAGGAGAGGAATGTGGAAGGGCAGATAGTGGTAGATTTTGATAGAAGGATGGGAAATGGCAGTGGTGAATACTTATTTTAAGAAGAAGGAGCATAGGGTGACGTATAAGAGTGGAGGAAGGTGCACACAGGTGGACTATATGCTATACAGGAGATGCAACCTGAAAGAGGTTGGAGACTGTAAGGTGTTGGGAGGAGACAGTGTGTATCTAGACAGCATCGGATAGTGGTCTCTAGGATGGCTTGGAGGTGAAGAAGAAGAGGAGGAGAGTGAGGATTGAAAAAAGAATAAGATGGTGGAAACTGAACGAGGAAGACTGTAGTGTGGGAATGGAAGCGGTCCGACAGGAGATCGGTGGTGGTGAAGAGGTGCTGTATGATAGGGCAACTACTGCAGAAGTGATAAGGGAGACAGCTAGACAGGTACTTGGTGTGACATCTGGAAAGAGAAAGGAAGACAAAGCATAATGAGGAAGAGGTTGGCAAAACAGAATTGGGATCAACAGAGAGATGAGAAAAATAGGCAGGAGTACAAGGAGATGCAGCAGCAGGTAAAGAGGGATGTGGCAAAAGCCAAGGAAAAGGCATATGAGGAGCTGTATGTGAAGTTGGACACTAAGGAAGGAGAAAAGAATTTGTACCGATTGGCCAGGCAGAGGGACCGAGCTGGGAAGGATGCAGGAAGTGGATAGCAGGAAGTGGATAGGATTAGTAAGGAGGAAGTGAGACTAACGATTAAGAGGATGAAGAGTGGAAAGTCGGACAAAGGTTGAGAATGTTGATGAAGTATAGAGAAGGTCAGAAGGAGTTGCATTGTGTGTTTGTGGATTTAGAGAAAGCTTACGACAGGGTGCAGAGAGAGGAGTTGTGTTATTGTTTGAGTCTCCATGGACTATGACGTTTGCAAATGATATTGTGATCTGTGGTGAGAGTAGGGAGCAGGTTGAGAGGATCCTGAAGGACTGCGGTGAGACCGGCTATATTGTGTAGATTAGGGACAGTGGTTTTATCAAAAAGACATGAGGTGGAGCTAGAGTTGTAAGAGTTGAAGATGCTGAGATTTTCATTGGGAGTAACGTGGATGGAAAGGATTAAAAAATCAATTTATTAGAGGGACAGCAGATGTAGGCCGTTTTGGAGACAAAGTGAAAGAGGACTGATTGAGCAGTGTGGACATGTGCAGAGGAGGACATTGGGTATATCGGTAAAAGAATGCTGAGGATGGCGCTGCCAGGAAGGAGAAAGAGAGGTAGGCCAAGTAGTTGGTTTAAGGATGTGGTGAGAGAAGACATGCAGGTAGTTGGTTTGAAAGAGAGAGATGTGGAGGACAGAGTAGTATGGAGACGGATGATCCATTGTGGCGACCCCTAATGGGAGCAGCCGTAAGAAGAAGAAGATTCTACACCTTCTAGAAAAATATATTGATTAGACATGATTTGGAAAGGCACACACATACTGTATAACATATAAATATAATATAATATATATATTATATAATGTATAAATTATTTTTTATTTGAACTATCAAATAATCTGGAATACTCTTTAGTTCCAAAGATAATACATGTTACATTAACATCTCATTCTCATACTTAATATACTACTTATGATTGAACTAGATCTGAAATAAAACACAGCACTGGTAATTAAAATGAGCAGTGGAGCCAGCTGTGTTGAGAAGCTTGTTATACTGGTGTTTTGCCTTTAGTCATTTCTGCAACATAATGAATGGAACAAAAACCTGCTCATGTCGAGATGCGTTAGATCAGAAAGTGCTCCTGGCAACATTGCATGTCACTGTTTATATATTACACCTGCCGTTATTCCTAATTTATTATTCTGCCTGCCTGGTGTTTTTATTCATTACTGAGTCACTATGTGCATGTCAGTGTGATTGACAGAATTCAAATCTAGTCATATATGAAGCCTGATGTGCCTACTGAGAAAGACACTAATGTGCTAAACTGTCTGTCCATAAGCCTTCAAACCATCCCACTCAAGTCTCTCTCTTTGTCTGTTTTCCAGGACATTATATATAAATGGCCGACTGCCTCAATGTGGTGGTTCATAATTGCAGATAAAGTTGTTGTTCTGCTGTTTAACGCCTCAGTGTTCAATGCAAACATCCAAAGGGCTTTATTTTATACCAGACAATCCTTTAAACCAGATTTGTTTGCATGAGTTAATTAAGCAGCTCATATCTTGTGTGCCATAATTAATATTCCTCTTTTGTACATTTCTTATGTATTTATTTTGGGACTTAGACCAAAATTCCAAGCACACAAGGGTTAATATAAGACGAGGGTTTATTTTCCCCAAGACTTCTATTGCATTGTGTAATTAGACTGGATAAATATTGATGGATTTAAATGGAATCTCATAGCAGAGAACATCATTGCTCTTTCAACAATGGCTATGAAAATAATTGACTAAAATTCAGTTCCAAATTTCAATTAACAAGACCTTACCATGACATCTGGCACTATATGGTCTTCTACAGCTTGCTTCATCTATTTTAATAATTAAAAAAAAAAATAGTATTCACCAACAAAACACGATACATTACTATTATTATTATTATCTGTATTATTTGATTACCAATATTTCCTTGGATTTTAGCCTAATAAGAAGAAAAGCCACGTTAGCAAACGTGAGTGTAAAAACTATTTTATGTGCCATAGTGTAATTGACATAAGCCTAATTCACATAACAGTACAAATAGCAGCTGTGAAATTAAACATGGTGCACAAACACACCTTTACTGACAACAATCAGTCACGTTTCAGTTTAATGATATTTACCTCAGGAATTTTGACTAGGGAAATTCACATGATGACTTGTTTTCTATAGCAAATTGCCAGATTTTCTAGCTTTAGATATTTGAATAAGATTTGAATATTATTTATATTCCAAGTACAAATGGAGGACCCTTAGTGACTTTTTCTCTTCACGTATAGTACTTTAGTAATTACCGTATTTTCCGGACTATAAGCCACTACTTTTTTTGTTTTGAACCCCGTGGCTTAAACAATGAAGCGGCTAATTAATGGATTTTTCCTGGGTTTTTCCCGGTTTCACAAGCTTCAAGCCAAAAAACTGAGCCCCATAACATTAGACCAATGAAATTGCCGAACGGGTTCAAGTGAACCAATGAAACTCTTTATACACTCTTTCTCACGCTGAAAACAACCGGGCATGAAAAAACACTTCACCTGTGTTCTGAGCTGCACGGCATCGGGAGAAAAGCTTCACCGATGGTGATTTTTAAACGCACGACGATGCCAAAAGATAAACTCGAGAGAGAAATTGTTGTGAAAGGAAGGAGGAAGACAGTGAACAATGACTTTCTTGGTAGGCTACTGTTTAGATACAAGCCGTGTAACAGACACTGTCTTTCGTTAAAGCCTGTGTAAAGTTTGTTAGTTTCAATGTAGGCACCTGCGGCTTATAGACAGGTGCGGCTTATTTATGTTCAAAATAAAAATCTTTGTCAAATTCAGTGGGTGCGACTTATATTTGGGTGCGCTTCATAGTCCGGAAATTACGGTACCATTTCAGAAAATGCTAAAACTAAAAGGGTTACGTGCAAAAGGAAATTAGATGCTTTTGGCTTAGTAAATACAGATGGATAGATACAACTTTATTGTCATTGCATAGTACAGGTACACAGCAATGAAATGCAGTAATACAGCAAAGCAAACCTAATAGTTCAAACTTAATAAATTGAACAAGTGACTACATGTACCTCAAGAATCAATCAATCCTCTTTTTACTTCAAACTGGTTAAACAATTTCTCATCACTCTAGGCAAAAAAACACGTTGCTGCTTGTGGTCTCGTTGTAGTTTACTATTGTTGAAACGCTAATTTGCAATCACAGGTTTTGCATCTACTGTAATTTTCACATTTGTATGTAAGGTGTCATCATGAGATGCAGAAAATAGGTCAATATACTAGCTGGCCAAGTTATTGTATGTCCATGAAAATAATTAAAATACCTTAAACTGTTTCAATGGCAGGTACCTTCTTGTGAATCTGTTGAATACCTTTGGAAAATCAGGATTGGATGATCAGCACTGCTGTTAACCTTGATTTATCTTGAGTTCTGTGCTATTTCACATACTAGCTTGTAAGAATGAAACAGAGCTACCTGTATGTTCACTGTCTAATGGCCATAATGAATCGTTTTTGTTCGTGGCCCTTAGTGCGCAAATACTAAACGAAAGTCAATGCCATCTTTTTTTTTTATTATTGTCAATGAGATATCCAAACTGATCTATCCGATTTAAACTTGTTTAGCAGAATCGAATGTACTGAAAGCCAATAATGAGCAGTAGAAGTCATTGCTTAAACTATTAGTTCCATAAACAATTAGCTTAGATCCTCATTCGCTGTGAAACCAAAGTGAGCTAGTAGAGCGTTCGAACTTCCACAATGTCACTTCTGGTAATAGAAATGAATTACACTCCTTCTAGGGTAGCGGTGTGTTAAAAGCCTCAGCTTCCTTCACTTCTAAGATCCATACTTGGACCGGATTCCACCTCTCTTCTAAGCAGAATGAAGTGAAGCAAAAGAACAGTGTTTTGCCCAACAAATTCTGCTGTCGTCTGCAAAAAGTTTCAAGGGCATTTTTCAAATTGAGGCAAGATGAAAAATAACTTGTATTCTTTTCAAACCATAGCATCAAACATTATTTATATCCCCAAGACCTCTTGTCCTCAGACTTTTTTCTTAGTATATATATATTATTGTAGTTTATTTATTTATTTTTTCTTATACTTTATACTTATTTATTTATTTACCTTATTTTTTTTGTCCCTATATTCTATTTTTCATGTTTAAATGTTGGACAGTCGGAAAAAGCATTTCACAGCATGACGTACTCTGTATGAATGTGTATGTGACAAATAAAATTTGAATTTGAATTTGAATGCAATGCCATTTTTGACATCCTCGATGTAAATGCCAGGTATGGTTGATAACCTTTCATAAAAAATTTTTTTGTAGAAAATCAAAATGAATAAAGACATTGACAAATTCTTTAGGGCACAGTGTAGTCCATATATTATGGCTCTGGGTTACCGATCAAACATTTGGGGATTCGAGGGGATTCGAGGTAGGCCGACGAGACCTACCTACAGAAGATTAAAACCTGGAGAGATGGTGGCAGGGGAACAATCTTCTCCTGAACGTCAGCAAGACTAAGGAGTTGATAGTGGACTTCCGCATGAAGCAAACATCAAAGTGACCCCAGTGGAGAAAGTGGACTGTTCCCGGTACCTAGGTGTACCTGTAGGCACATTACACAGGACCTGTCTTAGTCCTGTCACATTAACACCCTGGTGAGAAGGCCCAGCAGCGTCTGTACCATCTGAGATGCCTAAGGTACTTTAAACTACCCTCTTAAGTGATAAGGACTTTTTACACTTGCACCATTGAGAGCGTTCTGAGGGGAAGCATCAATTCCTGGTTCGGCAACCGCACCATGCAGGACAGACGAGCCCTCCAGAGGGTGGTGCATTCAGCTGAAAGATTGTGAAGGACCTCAGCCATCCCAGCAATGGACTCTTTTCTCTGTTATGTTCAGGGAAGTGCTTCCACACCTTGAAAGCAAACTCAGAGAGAATAGGGAGGAGCTTCTTCCCGCAGGCCATTCGAAGTTTAAACCAGGAAACACCCAGGAACTAGCACCTGAACTTCTCTCGCTGTCTCACTGTTCCTTCACTGCACAATTATTTCTGCACACTATTTTTGCACTATTTATATGACACCTTAACTCTGGACTGTCACTTTAACTCTGGACTTGCACAGCACAGTGTCACTTTATGCCACACCATACTGTACATAGACACTTTAAGGACAAATCACACAAATACCTTTCTGGCTCGTGAAAAAGTAACCATCAAAAGGAGAGAGTCAAAACGTCGCGATTTTTTGTTACTCGTGAGCGGTCAGAGAACGTTACCCAAGCGAGTATTTTTTTTGTGTGTGTATATATACCTCCTCTCTGACCCCAGCTTTCTAACAAACTAAGTTATGTACTGTAGAGTAAAGCAAATTATTTTGCCATAATGTGCATGTGACAGATATAGGCTTCTAAGTGTTGAAGGGATGACCCTGTCTAAGGGTTTACATAAGTTAGAATTGTCAAGTCTTGCCTATAGACTAGTTGAATCATGTATATGTTGTGCGATATCTCATAACATTTTAAAGCCATGATGTACAAAACATCACTCAATCATATAGAGAAAAATGTATATAAATATTTTGGATCAAAAAACCTGAAAATAACAACAACAACAAAAAAAAACTGTAGAAAGGCCACACTGCAGACAGTATTTTAATTTCGCATATAGGCAACTCAAACTAAATTGGATAAATTGCCTGTGCGAGCACGCTCTAAGTACAGTGCAACTTCAAATAATTTTTTTTTATATAATTAAATAAAACAGACTACACCTTTACAGAATCTCTCAGACATTATTTACTATTCAGATCACTGCCGCCAAGATGCTCTTGTGATGCTCACAGATCGTAGAAAGTCAGTCTGTCATGGGGTGGTTGGATTTATTCACGCACCTAAAATATATTTATTAAAATCTTTTTCCGTTTCACTATTTTTATTTATAGCATTATCGTAATAAGCTGTGTATTAACTTATTGGGAGAAAACCGATAGTTCTATGTGAAATCAGACATTGAGCACCCCAATATAACCAAAATGGCATTATCCTTGTATCATAACACCTATACAAAGATTTGACTGTGAGATTGGTAGTCGAATCAGACTACAACTATTAACAGACTATCTTCAAGCGATGACTGAAGACCTACCTCTTCCTGAAATACTTAAATTAGCACTTTCCAAGTTTGTAGAATTCAAGGGTTATATTTATATTAAGTTTGTAATCTAGCATACCAGTGTAGATTTATTCATTACTAGAGACTCAAAGCACTTTTGTACGTCGCTCTGGATAAGGGCGTCTGCTAAATGCCGCAAATGTAAATGTAAATGTAAACTATTAAAGCATTGAATCTTCAACTATTCGTTTCCACCCCTACAGGGGTGTGGTGGGTGTAGAGCTATCTATACTAGGTGTGAAGTGCCAATACACAATGGTGGGGATGCCAGTCCATTGCAGAGCATGAATAAACATGCAAACCTAGGGGCATTTTAATTACAAGAACATTGTACACATGGACACTGGGAGAACCTGTGAAGCTACTCACAGACAGTAATCTAAGCTCAGGGCCATACAGCTGACAGTGCTTCTGTTGTGCTGCCTTGGAAACAGTAGCTGTTGTGCCGCTGTGGCACCTGATCAAAAAGACTGGGAAAAAATACAGTAGGAACCTATTTTACTCAGATACAATAAGGTGGGATAACTATGTTTATTGCTTATCTAAAAACACTGCTTTTTCAAAGTGCATGTAAGTGAAGTCCATGCATTATCCTGTGCTCTGTGAAATGCTTATATATAAAGATGTTGTCGACAGCAGAAGTCCTCCTTCTATGGATTACTTCATTCTCACTGGTGTTTCTAGTGATTCGTCTCTTAAACCACTGGCAATGAGATTAGATGGTATAATTAAATTATATCTTTGAGAAAATTAAATCGTAGTCTCTGTAAGGAAATTAAAGTTTCGGCTTATATCGTATATCGTATTCTAAGTGTGAAGGAAAAAAGGAGCCTTTGGAAATGGCTCGAAACAAACATTTCTGTGAAATTCTGCAAATACAAACAAGAATCTTGCAGAGCACATGGGTCATTGGTGGGAATGTGACCCAGCCTGAAGAGTTTTAGAACCACCCCCGACTCGACTGTAGCCGCATGAATATCCACCATTGTGTGTCAACATTGGGCGAGTTGGAGCATATTTCAGTGCACACAACACACACACATTCGGCATGTGCCAGCTCAAGGCAGACAGTGATAAGTTGAAATGTTCTTCATAGTCCATTAATGTCTTTGTGGTAGTGTATTGGTGACACATGCCTGAAGAAAAAAAAAACAAGTCCTTAGTAACAAGGTTAAACATCAGCCAAAGAAACTGAAAACATAGAAGAAAAAGAAAAAAACACAAAACCAATGAATTTTTTTTTTTAAGATTCACCTGTAAATGTTTTTCTTTATGCTTTATAAAAAAGCATGTACTACTCAGCACACACTAGGGCATGTGTCTCAATCTGACCTAATACAATGACTGGTGGAGTACTGTATTTACCACTATACTAATATATACTTAATGCTATTTGTCAGGGTTTTCCCATAAGAATGCATTTTCCATCAGCCACTGCGGCAAACCACGTTTGGTTGTGCACCCGAATCATGCTGTCTGTTAATTACCACATGCATATCATCTCTCCGTGGTGATTCAATTCAAGTCAATTCTTTTTATTACTCAAAGCAAGTTAACAAAAATAAAGCAGTTATAAAGTTGTTTAAAAAGATGTATAAGTTTAGTGCCTAGACTTTTATTACAATTCTAAGCTTATCCCTAATGAGTGACACAGTGACGACTGTGGCAAGGAAAAACTCCCTTCAGAAGCATGAGGAAGAAACCTTGCGAGGAACCAGACTCCAAAGGGAACTAGAGGGATCATGGATATAAAGTGTTTGGGTGACCTGGAATATTTCTTTGCTGTCTTCCCCCCACTCTTATGCGTTCACTCAGGTTTGTTAAAGTTGGTGTATTGGGTTGTCTCTCATCCCAGAGATTTCTCATGTCGGTGTTAACCTTTGGCTTTCCCTTTAAGTTATGTTACAAGATCTCTCTCTCTCTCTCTCTCTCTCTCTCTCTCTCTCTAAAGTAAATAAGTAAATATGCTCCTGAGGTAACAGTGACCCTTGTTCTTGTCCCTCTTCAGATCTGCCTGATTCATCCTGACGCCCTATCTCTGGATCGAGTTCTTTTCAATTGGAAACACTTTGTGCAGCTTGGATGGATCACATCAACAATCTAAAGATTCATGAAGATCTGCATCTTTACCTAATAAAAACCTACTGACAAATAGGATTGACTAAATAAATGTCTGCCAGACAGTGTGATTGTCTGTCCATGCTCGGTATTCTAACCCTTGTTCCATGTTACAGGTTTTTTGGTCTTTGTTTCTGTGTTCATTTTGTTATTGGTTTAAGAATTCCTTTACTTGCATCTGATTTTCACTTGGTACATGATGCTATCAATTAAACATATAAGTTACTCATAAGTGTGATATGAGTCTGATTCTCAACAAAAAACAAAATATTGTCTTCGGAATCAAAGCTTATTGAATACCTTTGGTAATAATGAATTCTTATTTGACAGTGTTTTATGCATTTATTCCTTCAATAACAATTAACATTGATTAGATAAAAATATATATATAAATATTTTATATATATATATATATATATATATATATATATATATATATATATATATATATATATATATAAATGTGTGGAGATATTTATTTAGTATTTTTAAAAGGAGTCTGTCTACCAGAACATCATGGCCTAAAATCAAGGCCACCATTGACTACAATTCCCAACACCCCACAGCTTCACTGGCTCTGGAATATTAAACACACACATATATACACACACCTGTTCTTAATTACACCTACACCTACATAAAAGATCATGGGCACCACAAAAGTTGTAAATAGGATGCTCGGTGTGTTTGCACTTGAGCTTATCAAGCTGTTTATCTGGGTTATGTATTTTCTATTTGCCCATTTTGGGTGGTTTGCACATCGCCTGATCTTTTGCACCTTTATCTTTTAATGGATTACTTTATGGTTTGCCTCATTATTTGGGTTTGTTTGTGCATGTGTGCATTTACCTCTTGCTGCATTTGCAACTGTTTCCGCCTACCTTATCTGACAGTTAGCAGTTTGTAATAGTCAGTTGAGAAGCTGTGCAAATAAAAGAAAAAAAAAAGGTGTTGAAAAATTGCTGTGGTTTAATAGGAACATAATACTTCAGAGTATTCTAACTGTCCCTGTATTTATTTTTACACAATAGGTCCTGATTATGTATTAGTTTTATTTCTTATTAAAGTATCAGATCAGGGATTGAGTAAGGTCTAACTAAGTCAAAAGTTACAAGTATCCCAAATCTTTATTTATTTATTTATTTATTCATTCGGGCTAAAACCTACAAGTCAAAGTAGCTAGCAACAGCTAAACTACAGTTTTGCTAAAATAGCTAGGTATGCTCTTAAGAAAAGTTTGAAACAAATTAAACCAACAGGATCTGGACATGACCAGTGATCCTGTCCCTTTAATATTTCCTGATTCGCCAGATTCAAACTTGATGCCCTGTTCCTTTGGATGGAATTCTGTTAAAATGGAGACCACTCGGTGCAGTTGAAAATGGTTCTACATGAACAACTTAAAGATCCATGAAGTTTCTGAGCAACTCAAAAGCTATCAGGATGAATTTGGACTCTAATTAATACAACCAGCCTGCTACAAAGGCTTAGAAATACAATTGGGATGATTAGTTCCGTATTTAAGCACCCATCAGGGACACCTCAACAACGATAAAACTGAAAATTGATGCCATCCAGGTGAGGAAGGGATTTCCTTTAAAGTCTGGTTCCTTTCAAGGTTTCTTCCATCTAAGGTATGCTTCCTTGCCACTTTCCCAAAGCTGTCCCACTTGCTTGCTCTATAGGGATAAACGTTTGGGTGCTGACATATGCAAATTTTATAACTAACTTATTTTTGTAAACCTGCTTTGGGAATGTCCATTGTTAAAAAGCTATACAAATAAAATTTAATTTAACTTTTCTATTCTATTAATTGAAAATTCTATTTGTTTCTCTCAGGTAGAAGCTGTTATCATAAAATAAAATAAAAGAGGCAATGCATACAGAGAGGATACTACTACTCGTGGCTCAGTTATTTTTTCATATTTAGCTCATTAACGTTTATATATATATATATATATATATATATATATATATATATATATATATATATATATATATATATATATATATATACTTTGTATATAATATTTAATAGTGAATAGCTGCAGTATGTTTATTAATTCATTAATTTTTTCCAATTGTAAAAAAGTAAATGAGCTCATACTTGCTACATGTTTATATTGTACATACTAAAAGCAGGTTGTTTCAGGCTACTGTATCAGTTAGCCAGCTGGCATGGCATGGATTAATGCACAGGTAAAACTTCACCATCTTTATTGACTGTGCGAAACATGCACACCACTTAATGAGCACGTGTGCAGGCTGTTGATGTTAATATCAGAGAGGAATGGAATCCTGCTGCAGCTGTTACAATGCTAAATAAAGATAAATAGATAAAAAAGGAGTCACTGAGTGTGTCAATGCCTGCTGGAGTCAGTAAACGCCGGCGGTCGTGTCATTCCATCTCTCGTGGCATTCATAGGATTTGCTACAGTAGTGAAAATGCTGTTTACTTGAAAATGCCAATATATATATATATATATTTTTTTACAGTCTATTTCAGTTTATAAACAGATAATTGAAAGACAGACTGACATGGGATATTTAAAAATGCTGTTAAAATAGAAATATGAACAAATAAAAAAAGGTTACTGTTAACATTTTAGCAAGCTAAGCAAGGACTCTTTGATGCGACTATGAACTCCGTTGTGTCACAAACCACAATTTCCACTTTTCCTGCTCGTTTATATAAAATGAGAGCAGTTCAGTTCAGAGGCAAAAATGAAAGTTTGTTTTTCTTTGTGGGAGAACTTTCAGACTTTAAGGCTATTCCAAAATACAAAGTGCATCCAAAGTCTATGCCGGGAACACCTGGGGTGAGACAGGAATACAACCTGCAGTACACACTGACCAGTTAATTAGTAGGGCTGGTGACAAGCTATGACTTAACAGCTGTAGCCGATGCTTAATTAGGAACCTGTGCTTGGGGTGTGCATCATGTGTTTGAGCAGAAGTTCCTTTCCTCTCTTGTGGATGGAGTTGTTGCCTGCTTGGACCTATACATCTATGGTTTGGTTTTAGAATAATGAACAGGTTTCACTGTGGACTTTTCCTTAACCAACCCCTACCCCTAACTTCAACTATATGTTTACACACTCATGGTTTGGGAAGAAAACTGGAGCATATGGACTTGAGGAGACATAAGTAATTCCACACAGATAGTAACTCCATATATGGATTGAGCCAAGACATTGTGCTACATTCAATTCAATTCAATTCATTTTTATCTGTATAGCGCTTTTAACAATGAACATTGTCTCAAAGCAGCTTTACACAGATAATGTGGTGATTAAAAATGAATATGTTCTTTATGAGCAAGTTTGTCCCTGATGAGCAAGCCGGTGGCGACTGTGGCAAGGAAAAACTCCCCGAGATGGCATAGGGAAGAAACCTTGAGAGGAACCAGACTCAAGAGGGAATCACATCCTCATCTAAGATTTTGAGGTTTTTCCTGGGAGTGACGAGGATGGACAGGATTAGAAATGAGCTTATCAGAGAGAATAGCACATGTAGGACATTTTGAAGACAAGGTGAGGGAGAAACGATTGAGATGGTTTGGACATGTGCAGAGAAGGGACAAGGGGTATATCGGTAGATGAATGCTGAGGATGATCCTTTGCGGTGACCCCTAATGGGAGCAGTCGATACAAGAAGAAAAAGAAGTAAAACCCTAGTAGTAGTAAACTTTATCATACTGCTATAAAAAGCTATGCCAGTCGCTATAAGTTGTCAATGCTTACAAGCTAGCTAGCACTAGGTAAGTTTTTTATGCTAGCTGATATTAGGTTTTTATATACCGTACACATAAAATCTCATACACATATACAAATATCACACAGCTATAAAGCAAGAATGCTTTCACTGATAACCTCCAACATGCTTCACTGTTGCCTGCAGACACTCATTATCGTACTTTTTTTCAGGCCATCGGCAAACAGCTTGCTCCTGCTACAGCCATCTATGGCAATATTTAGCTTAAAATGTTTTGACTCCTCAGTCCAGCTTTTCCTGCATTTTTTGCATCCCAGATCATATGTTTTACAGTACTGTGTAAGTTTGTACACAACTTCAGGCAGGTGTGAAGAAACGTGTTTAATATTTGAATATCATTGATATTCAGTGTATCATACACCCTGCACATTAACATTCCTTATAAAGGTTCTAAGTGCAAAGTCGTTGCATGTAACAGATGGGTCATGCATTAAAGGAAAACAAGTTTAGGTCAAATACAACAAATACGGCACATGAGACCTAAACTGCATGTCACCGATACCCACCACTTCCGGTTGTCCTAAATAAGTGTGTGTATATGTGTGTGTATGAATGCATATGCATCTGTGAATAGGGTATTAGTTTTCTAACAAAAACTGTTAGAAGTTGTAGGTTGTAACCAGTGAGCTGAAGGAGGAAATGTTGCATCATATCAACTAAACATGGTCTGCGTGCAAAAGTTGCAGGAAGTACACACACACACACACACACACACACACACACACACACACACACACA
>JAAIIK010000060.1:666330-732353 GCA_014706435.1 Silurus glanis | reverse complement strand
ATATTTTCTTGGCACACTTTGGGCCCATTAGTACCAATTGAGCATCGTGTCAACGCCACAGCCTACCTGAGTATTGTTGCTGACCATGTCCATCCCTTTAAACTGTGTGTAAAGTGTCGCTATTTTGTGTCAATATATTGTCATATAGCACTCCCTTAATCCTACTTGGCATGGGATTCTCCAAAGCTGCACAGGTTGTACCTGGGATTCTCTTAATAACATCACTGAGCTGAATGTTAGACACATGGCGCTTCTCCACCTTCTGCTTGAGGATGCACCACAGGTGCTCAATAGGGTTCAGATTTGAAGACATACTTGATCACTCCATCACCTTCAACTTTAGCTAGATTAGCAAGGCATTTGTCATCTTGGCTGTGTTTGGGTTCGTTATTATGTTAAAAGAGTGTCATTTTTGAAGGGAGGGCATCATGTTCTGCTTCAGAATGTCAAGGTACATGTTGGAATCCATGTTTCCCTCAATGAAGAGCAGCCCCCCACTACCAGCAGCACTCATGCAGCCCCAGACCATGATACTTCCACCACCATGCTTGACGTTAGGCAAGACACAATTTCTTGGGACTCCTTAGCAGGGCATCACCGTACATGCTGAACACCATCTGAGCCAAATCAGTTTACTTAGTTTCATCTGACCACAGGACATGGTTCCAGTAAATCATGCTCTTGGACAGGTTGTCTTCAGCAAACTGTTTGCCAACTTCAGAAGAGGCTTTCTTCTGAGACGACAGAAATGCAAACCTACTTGTTGCAGTGTGTGGCATATGGTCTGAGGACTGACAAGCGGACCTTTCACTTCTGCAACCTCTAAAGCAGGGGTGTCAAACTCAAATTCACAGTGGGCCAAAATTAAAAACTGTGACGAAGTCACGGGCCAAACTCAATATTTATTGAAAAATTGACTGCAATTCTGCATGTTTTCCATATGTCTCTCCATATGTGTAATTTTGAACCATTTCATATTTCAAACTTTAGTTTTGCATAAACATTGACTCTGGAACAACCAAAGTATAATATTATAAACACATGAGAAATTACATTTGAAATAAAACACACATCAGTGGTATTAGTTTCTTATTATGTCTCTCTCTCTCTCTATCTATAGCCTTTCGAATTACTTTTTAATGTAAATATTTTTTTTTACAGGCCAACAACAAAACAACCAAAAACAATAATAATTTCCTTCAATTAAAAAAACAAAACAATCTTTCAACCATTAACAGTCCATGCCTTGGAGTAGAAAAGTGCATAAAGACAACATTCATTAAAGCTTAGTTTACTACAATCTGATTTACTCTGATGCACATTGGTTGAAGTCAGATACCTGCATCTCTTCTTATATGCACGTGCATCAATGTCTGGGGTTAGACTCTGAGCTGAGGAAATCCTCAGGATTGAGTGAAGGTGTTCATCAGTGAGACTCCTGAGTGTTGTTTTGTTCATCTTCATGAAAGAGAACAGTTGCTCACATAGATATGTGCTGCCGATCATAGACAGCGTTTGAGCAGCTTGGGCATGGAGTTGGAGCAGTGTGTCGGGGAGGAAACATGGAAACTGTGCAGCACACACAGAGTTGTACTTTGACTTGAGCGTGTCTCTACACTGGAGTTCAATCAGCTCCATTTGGAGGTTGGTTGGTGCGCTTTCCACGTCAACCACAAACGGATTACTGAGCAGTTCAAATCTGCATTTCTGGGCTTCAAAGTCGGTAAATCGCAGAGTAAATTCAGCGATGAGTACGCAGAGTTTTTCAGCGGTCTTGACTGATGTGCCAACGCACTAACAAAGCATTCTGGGATTTGTAGTATTAGCAGTGTATGCGCTTTATACTGGCGGGCCAGCTCTCATACACATTTGATATGACCTCGCAGGGCCAAATAAAATTACACAAAAAACAAAAAATAATTAAACATTTTGTTACCTAATGAATGTATCCAAGCTAAACATCCATCATATAGAACACAAGCAGAGAAAAGATGATGATAATCAGGAGATCAGGAATTTGTTCTCAGTCATGTTTACATCTATAACTACCTCTGTCTCATCCATGTTAGCAACATACTTCTTGTTGTGTTCTGTCTTGCTCGTTGTTTGCTTCGTAAACTAGTTTACGTCTGTGGTGTGTGAGAGCCAGGAAATGATACACTTGTGGTTAATTGAAAAAGCCACGCAATGACAGGAAACGGCTGAAAACGGCACAGTGAAAAGAAAAAAAAGAAATGATCATGTCACCAAATAGATTAAAACTAATGTAATGAGTCTGGTTTGAAAATGTAAGAAGTAGAAAGTACAGATATTTGTGTAAAAATGGAATGAGTAAAAGTAAAAAGTTGTCCAAAAAATAAATAGTGAAAGTACTGATACAAAAAAAATCTACTTAAGTTCAGTAACAAAGTATTTGTTTTTCGTAACTTTCCACCACTGACTCAAAGCACAAAATTTTAACTGCTCTAATACAAGAAACATACATTTGTATGGCCCTGTCAGGCAGATAAAAACATGAACACGATGAATAGGACATGTGACTTTACATGGTTACACGACATACTGTACAGCTATTATCACTTAGGGTGTACTCACTTTAGTTGCCAGTTATTTAGACAATAATGTCTGTATGTTTAGTTATTTTCTCGAGGACAGTAAATCTGTACTGCTATATAAGCTGAAAATATATAATGTATATATATTGTAGTCTTATATGATATAAAAAGTTTTAAGTTGTCAGTAATTGCATTCAATGTAAAGCTATACCAATCCTGTATAATTTTCTCCACAGATGATAAATGGGAGGAGCCCTTCAAATATGGTAAGCGTCGACTCTCACTTTTTTAGTATCTTTACCATAAATGAATTTATTGGTAAGCTTCTGTACAAGATACTAAATTCCACACATGACTAATTTCTTCTAAAACATAATACATAGTAAATTTATTTTGTGATGTCTATTAATTGTCATTTGATATTTGCTTTTCTATCTGTTTCAGAATGTTTTTATACAGAACATATAAAATGAAATATTTAGAACTGACTCATATGTGTAAGAAAGCTAACATAGCATATTAGGGGTGTACTGGTACATATATATCATGTCTTTCAGTTCAGTACACATGTGCAATCCTTTTTACGTACGGCACGTACTTAAAATCTGAGTTCCCTCATGAAGTAATAAGTGGCAGACCTCAAGTTTGTTTAGTCTCCGCCTCACACTTTAAATGCATTTATTATTATTATTTTTTTAAATTTAAAAACATACATAACAATGTCAAGGGTATAAAAAAGAAATTAGAGTTAATATTAATTAATTGAATAATTAATTAATTTATTCAATATAATAAAAATGTGTATGGCATTAATTTGACTTATTCTATTTTATTTTTCTGTAAAATATATTTTTATATATTATTTAACCAAGCAGTCATTTTTATTTAAAATAAAAAAGTTAATAAAAAATGACAAGCCATTTTATGGTTTGCATTTATTCCCTCTATCCGTACTGAAACTGAACCAAATTGTGACTTAAAAACTGAGGTACATACTGAACCGTGAATTATTTGTGACATCGTCATTAAATGTGAGCTGTGTTGAAGGTTAAAATTTTGTCTCTTTAATATTTATTTTTTAATAATTTTTATAAAAATGGTTAAACAGAAATGCAAACTGCATCAATTGTGCGTTAATCAAAAATAGTGCTATTAAAATAAAGTTTATTTATTTAATTCAACATTATATATATATAAAATGAAAAGTCTGTGCTATTTCATTTGTGTGAAAGCTGTCCTTTTTGTTATTTATTTATATATTTATTCTTTTTTTTTTTTTTTTTTTTTCTTTTTGTTTTTGTTTTTTCCCCCACAGATTATACCTCTCTAAGGCAAGCAGGACTAACAATAGCTGCTGTGCTCTTCCTTATGGGCATCATGTTGATTACATGTGAGTGAATAGCAAAGCTTCTGGTATGCTTTTCTGATATAATGCTTGTAATTGCCATATAATAAAGGCTCAGACAGATGCAATTGCAGTTTAGTCAGTCAACTCAAATGTTCAAGTCCAAATCATGCAAAAAAATCTAAGCAGAGATGCAAAACAAGAGAAACGTGCTTGGTATAGATTAAGAGTAATGCAAGCTGATGCATATCAGTGTTAGCTGATTAACACTGATGCATGTATGAATATGTACTCCATGTGCACAAATCAGCCATAAAATACAAAGAATGCTATTGACACAGATAATTTGTATTTAATTAACTTTATAAGCTCCACAAGGTAAAGTGCCCAGACAGCAGAAATCACTAAATGAATGATAAGGTGTACAGCCTGAAAAGCCAAAATGTAAATTATTATTTTAATTTAGTTGAATATCACTAAAAATATTAAAGTAAAATATACAGTAACTCACAAAAAGTGAGTACAACCTTCACATTTAAGCAATCATTTTAGTATATCTTCTAAAGGGACAATACTATAGAAACGAAACATGTTCGTGTTTTAGTTTGCTTGACAGGAGCATACATATTTGTTTATCTTGTATTAGAGAAGTTAAAATTTGGTGCTTTGAGTACAATTCTCTCAAAATGACCACTAGATCAACTGTTCAACATGGCACCTTATGGCAAAGACTCTCTGGCAATTTAATATTTAGAATTGTTGCTCTCCAGAAAGATGACTTAGGCTATAAGAAGATCAGTAACACCCTTAAACTGAGTTACAGTACAGTGGCCAGGGTCATACAGAGGTTTTCCAAGACAGGATCTACTCGGAACAGTCCTCGCAAGGGTTCATCAAAGATGTTGAGTCCTCATGATGTGCGTCAGGTGCAAAAGCTGACTTAAAAAAAAACCAGACGCATGGGTGCTGCAGCATTGCTTTAGAGGTTGAAGAAGTGGAAGGTCTGCTTGTCAGTGCTCAGACCATACGGCGCACACTGCAACAAGTCGGTTTGCATTTCTGTCGTCTCAGAAGGAAGCCTCTTCTAAGGCTGACTTACAAGAAAGCCTGAAGACAACCTGTCCAAAAGCATGAATTACAAGAACCATGTCCTGTGGTTTGATGAAACTCAAATAAACTTGGTTGGCTCAGATGTTGTCCAACATGTGTGGCGACACTCCCACAAAATATTGACACTTTGGACACAGTTTTGAGATTCACTTGGGGTGTACTCACTTTTGTTGCCAGTTATTTAGACAATAATGGCTGTATGTTGAGTTATTTTTATAGGACAGTAAATCTATACTACTATACATTTACATTTACATTTGTTCCAAATGTATACAAGCTGCACATTGACTACTTTAAAGTATATCCAATTTTTATTTCAATAGCATTGTCTCTTACTGAAATGTGAGGGGTGTACTCACTTTTGTGAAATACTGTATTAATAATAGCAAGTGTGTGCTAAATGTTCAGTGAATTGTGGTTTTTTTGTGTGGTTTTGGGGCTTTACTGATCATATAGAATCATAATTCATGGTGTTGTTTGTGGGTTCACCTTTTGTTTTTATGTTCTTTAATGAATGAAAGTCATACAAAACAAGTAGCTGTCACAAAAAAGTATATGATTTTTCTCTTACTTCATGACCCAATGAACTTGCAAAAGAGTGGGTGTTTTCTTTTGGTAATTTTTTTTTTATAGACACTCCAAAGCACTTCTATGAATCATTCCAGATAAGATTGTCTGCTGAATGCTGTAAAAATGTATTTAAGAAAAAAGCAATTTAGACTCAGCAGCATATTCCATATATACGACTGCACCATATACATTTTTTTATGTAGAAGTTGTTTTTATGAAAGCAAATAAACATTTAGCTATTAAATAAGACCATTTTTGTCCATCTTAAAAAATGAGGGCCTGGTTTTTTGTTTTACATTTATGGCATTTAGCAGACGCCCTTATCCAGAACAATGTATAAAAGTCCTTTGAAGTCTATCTATATATAATATAACGAACAGAGTACATAAGTGCTAGTTTAAGTGTTTTTGGAAGAGATAGGTCTTTACCTGCTGTGTGAAGATAGACAGTGACTCAGCTGTTTGGACATCTAGGGGAAGTTCATTCCAGCACCTTGGTGCTAGAACAAAAAAAAAAGTATTTTCTTTTTTCTTTTCTTTTCCTCTTATTTATTTTTATCGATGCTTGATTTGAGGAGCATTTAGCAACTCTGGCCTCTGTTTGATTTGTCGAGGAATAAAAGATTTTGTGATGTTATTGAAAAATAATAAACTTTTAGATGGTCATATTGACTCTATATTACAGTGGGCTGCATCACATCACAATAAAATGTTTTTGATCAATGTTTATCATTTTACTGTAGTAAACTAATAATCTTTGAACTTCTGAACAAAAAGTTTAATCAAAGTATGCAATGATCGCAAAGTTAAAACCTATGCATCTCCGGAATCTCCTTCTCTGTCATGGGGAGATTGTATGTAATCCAATAGAGTAAAAATGGCGTTGTCATCCATGTGTGAGTGACAGTATTTGTTTTTCGTGTCAGTCAGAGTTACAAGTAGATAATCATAGGCATCTGTAATTTCTGTATACTGAGAGAGCTGTTGGAACTTTGTTCTGAACGTGTTGAGAAGATTCGGTGGCTTGGAAGAAGCATTTGCTAGTCATCACTCTTTCCAGCTGGTAGCTGTTTTATTACACATAGTGGGTTAGTGGGAATTAGCAAATGGACAAATCGGAAGGAAAATTTGGGAAGGAGGGAAAGTATAGCAAAACTGTTTTTTTAATGAAAAAAATTACATCTGACTTTAGCCAGTTAGCTAACTTTATTTCAGAAATTGACAGAGGAGGCCAAAAGTGATACAGATACATAATATAAATGGTTCAACATGATTTCAACATGAAACAAATCCTCCTTTGTTCTCTCTTTTTCTGTAAATCAAGGTGGAAAAATGCGATGCAGCCGCCGTTGTCAATTGACCAAAGGAAGGTAAGTGTTGTCACTTTGTTCATGTATGTGAACATTTTTAATAGACCAAATGTCAACACAAGTAGAGTATTAGAAAGTCTAATAGCTGTAAGCTTGTGGGGACATGAGGAGCTTTTTTGCTGTTGAAAAATACAGCTCATAATGTGTAAGATTCAGTGGTGTTCCCAGGTCAGAGTAACCTGAATGTAATGTTTGTAGTCTCCACTAGGCTCCAGTCTTTTCTTTGTAATGCCACAGCAGAAAGAGCTTGTCAAGAAAGCGTTGTGTGTTCAATATCAAAATGTGCTGTCTGCTTTTCTAAGTTCAGTACACAATTGGTTGGCTGAATTCAATAGTCATGCTGCTATTGTGTGTGTCAAAACATCAATTTGAAGAAAATATAAACATGAAAGCCTTCATTCAGCAATTATGAACAAACCAGACTAAACCATTTACTTTTATTGTTATGGCATTTGGCAGATGTTCTTCATCCAGAGCTACATACAAATGATCAGTTAAGGGTTAAGGGTTAAGGGCTTTGCTCAAGGGCCCAACAGCTTGGTTGCATTTTGATTTGAACTCATGGAACATTGATAGCAATGTGTTGATGAAAATACGCTCTTCTTTATCAAATAGATAACAGTAATCAGTCATATTTTTAACACTAGACAAAAGTTTTTTTCTAAATATCTGCATGCATTCATGTTCGTTTTATTGCAGGGCTTGTTGTTACACAATTCTCCCATTCAGATCTTTTTAAATAAATCAATCATATGTGTTTAATTAAGCAAATCTACTCATTAAAAATAGTAACCCATTAAAAAACTAGTCAATATAAGAGACTACAACAAAGACCATTCCTAAGTTTTCGACATAATACATTAGATTAACAGTGCTAATAGTATCGTTGAATCACTGCTCAAGCCAGTACCGTTGACCTCGACCTGTCTGTGTGATACTCATTTAATCGACATGTACTGATACTGTGTTGACAGTATCAGTACACAATCATTATTGGGGAAGTGGTTGCTTAGTGATTAAGACTTTGGGTTGCTGATTAGAAGGTCAGGGTGCAAAAAATTTTGTACCTGGGGAAGTCTCTGGGTCTATAGTGGGCCTTACTAGGATTTACCAGCAGTTTTTTTCTGAATAAATAAATGAATAAATGAATGAATTAATGAATGAATGGATGAATGAATGAATGAATGAATGAATGGATGGATGGATGGATGGATGGGTGGATGGATGGATGGATGGATGAATAAATGAATTAATTAAAGGTTATATTGAAACAACACAATCGGATGTTAAGTATACCAAGGCTGTTGCTTTCCTGAAGCCTTCAGGGATGCTCTGCTTTATTACAGCCAGTCCCTGAATGCACCTTATGTGCACTTTACCACATTTGTTATTATAAGTATTGAATGTCTGTGACGTGAATGCCCTCTACACTTAGCCAATGAGTTGTGTCACTTACACTGACTATGCTTAGATGACCTAAATTCTAGAATGTGTCTTAGCACTTGACATAATGATTGCCAAATTGTTCAGAAGGTCACTGTAAAAGCCTTTCTTTGAGAACACCGTGTCTCGGTAGGCATCTTAGTGATGGTTTACAGCACAAATCACACCTTTTCTGAGCAGTTAAACATAATTAGAGATCTAAGTTGGCAGTTCACATGTGTTCACATTATGTCACATTAGGCCATCCATAAAAAAGAGGTATTTTTGGCATTTGAACAGTGAGAGACAGAGATAACAAGGCATTCTACAACCTTTCCATAGAGTTTGAGAGATTGAAAAGGTGCTAAAATAGCAAATCAGCGAATCAGATGAAGAGCATAAGAGCAAGTTTAGAATTATATAATGTCTAATAACTATTATAAAGGTTTATGCCATTATATATATTTAAAATGCTTCCATAGTCCTGAAGTGTCTCTGTGTGAAACACTTACTGTATTCTATGTTTTTATTCATACATTATAAACGTGTGAAGTTTTGGAAATGCTTATGTCACTTTGGCTGAATTCCTATGCTGAAAATTGTGGAAAGCATTCAAAATGGACCAAAATTAGGTTTTTATGACTATAACAATGTACTTTGACACAATGATCTTTAATGTGTCCATTATATAGCAAAAGGTAGGTGAACACCTGGCCATCACATGCATTTGAAGGCTTCCTCCAAAGGTCTTTATACTATATGTTGTGCTTTACCATTTTCTTTCACTGCAACTAGGAGACCCAAACGTATCCAGGATTACAATGCTACTGTGCACAAAGTGAATTCCATTAAAACATAGTTTTGCCAAGAATGGTATCAAGGAACTCAAGTGAGAACCCTGATCTTAACCCCACTGAACTCCTTTGGGAGGAACTGGAATGCTGATCACACCCCAGGCCTCATTTCCCTCCTCCTCATCTAACACTGGGGCCTGACCTTACTAATACTCTTGTGGCTGAAAGACCACAAATCCCCACAGCTACTCCAAACTCTAGTGCAAAGCCTGTAAAAAAATAGTAGAGGTTATAATAACAGCAAATATGGATGATACTGTATCTGAATAGGATGTTGAACAAAAACCTACTGTGATTTCACTAGTGCTCACATCATTTTGGCTTTTTTTTTGTTGTGTTTTTCAGTTCAGGAAAGCCAGTTTTTTCATGAATTTATCAAATAGATCAAAGATGTAATCTTTAAACAATATTGTCCATTTAAGGGTGTTACATGTGTAATTTGTTCTCCTGTTTTTAGGTCCTATGAAGTGACCAGGATGTAACTCAGAGCAAAAAAGGGCAAACAGCAGGACCATAAGCAGCAGGACAGAAATCCAGTCAGAATGTTCTCACTGCCCACTGTGTGTGTGTGTGTGTGCATATGTAAATTATTTTTATTAATAATTAAAAATAAGGAACAGTGGAAAGTTTTCTGTCTATCCCAAGTACTTAAACCCCAGTATTCTGTATAAGTGTATATATTTGCAGTGTAAACTAGACCTCCTGGTTTATAACAAAAGAAGTGGAGGGGAATAAGGACATGTGCCTTCACCCTGCACCAAAGTTCATCCCGCTCCCTTCCAGACAAACCGCACACACACCTCTGACTAACACATCTCTGACACACACACACACACACACACACACACACACACACACACACACACAAGCACATCCCTGACTGTCTGACTCTGTCTGCCCTATCTGTTGTCACACTGTTACACTGTTCCATGCCTGTGTTTCCTTTTATAACACTGAATTTATCACTTGTATTTATATGAGGGAAAAAAAATGTATGGCTCAAAAGTGCCCTCAAGAGGGCTAAAATTATTTCCTTGAACAAATCCAACAATTTGTAGACATCTAAAAAGAAATAAAGCTGTTTTTTGGGATGAGGTAATCATTTGTTTCGGTATGTCTTCAATCACATGACTAGCTTCTCAAGACTATTAAGGACTTGTCAGTACTTGCTTACAGTTTCTGAGCAGAGGTCGCAAAAAAAAAAAGAAAGACTCATTTTACAGGTTACAAAACTGCACCAGGGCACAAAGGATGACTGTAAACAATGGAAAACAGGAACATGCTGACGGCAGACAACAGCTATCATCGTGGTAATCTTAGTACAAGAATATTTCCATGACTTAGAAAGAAAACATGTTGAAATGGTACAAGCATGTCCAAAATATACAGCTGGCTCATTCCGAGGATTGAACTCACACCTGCATTTAAGCGTCTCTTTGTGATTGAAATCTTTTTCCTTGCTTTCATCACTTCAAAAAGATAAAAAAAAATGTGAGATACAACAAAAAAACTTAAAGAGAAAGAAAAATATATATTTATTTTGATATCTTGATTGTACATGAAAATAGGAATTACAAATCTCATAAACATTTATATTCAGTAGAAGTGTTTAAGGCCATTGAAGCATTGTAGATGTCCTTGTGTGAGAATTATCTTCTAAAAAATTATTGCAGATGGGGGGGGGCAAACAAATATACAACAGTACAAAACAACAAACTCTGATAAGTGGGACAATTTGAGTTCGTGGTTTTCTAAAGGACATATTGGAACTTTAGACATTGGTTAAACTCTACACTGAAACATGAGTTTACGTAATTAGAAAGCAAATTTGTTTACAGACAACGTAGTATAAACATTTTCTTATAAAATAATCTAAAGACATGACCAATACTAAATAAAATATATTAACAAAGCAGTTGGAGCACAGTTTCTCGACACCACACTTTAAAACCAGAGCATTTAAATCATGAGTATTAATAAGGTGTGAAAAGAAAAGTAGAGCCTGATAACTGACAAATGAACAAATGTGCTACTTCTCAAAATCCTTATAAATGTCAGCGAGATGTGCCTGAAGGCAGATGACATCTTGAGGTTTTAAAAACACATCTTGTTTTGCTTTATAAAAACTATATATTCCTCTCAACCCTTTTTTTATTGTATACATAAGGGTTGTAATAAATCACCTCATTAGAAGCCAGTAACTAATGTTATAAAATGGTTAATGTTTTCTTTTCCCTTGTTCTTTCTTCTTTAAAAAACAAAAAACAAAACAGTTTTAGACAGGACAAACTGCAGGCACTTTAAAGAAATCTGTCATCTTGGGTTAAATCAATACTCTGTGAAAAGCAAACAGAAAAATGTTAAACGAAAAAAAATGGATTTTAGGAGAGGCGTTGTGCTAAAAAAGAAGAATCCAATTAAAATAATGATTGCTACATTTGTTTGAAATGATTTTTTTTATTTTTATTTAAAATGGCATCATTGCAAGAACTCATTCACTGTGCGGCTTTACGGGATTGTTATACTGTAGGCTACGCTGATTAATGAGTACTGTTCAACACACACACACACACACACACACACACACACACACACACACACACATGCTTAACTATCAACCTCAAACCCCGCGAGGCCTATGCAATTAAAGCACTTTATTTGAAAGAAAGACCTGAAGCGAGAAAATCGAGTATGAATGCTCG
Organism: Silurus glanis; assembly: GCA_014706435.1. Lineage (NCBI taxonomy): Eukaryota > Metazoa > Chordata > Actinopteri > Siluriformes > Siluridae > Silurus > Silurus glanis. The sequence continues at coordinate 720,426 of JAAIIK010000060.1, read as the reverse complement.
ACACCTGTGCAGGTGTGATTCACACTTTCTTTTCACCTACGCACAGATGATTTGGCTTAGTTGTTTTAACACACACTGTATGTGGAAAACAAAAAGTTAATCCTGCAAGATATTTCTTGCCACAATAGTGACCCAGGTGAAAAACCAGTGCCCCCTTGGCCCCCTTTCAGATCGTGAGATTTCAGGGGTCATATTTGTGCTAAAGAGAGGTTCAGTGGATTAGCACTTCACTGAAGGCAGAGAAAAAAAATAAAAATAAAAGTGCTACAGGTCCAACCATGATTTCTCAGTCACCATTTGGTTAAATTTCTTGCAAAAGCCAGCACTGATCCATGGTTACTGTGTGTGATGTTTTTATAAAAAAAAATTCTACACCCTTGAATGCTTTCGAGATTCTAGATGAGGGCAGTTGGAAAATATGCAGAAAACTGGCTTGGTATAAATGGAAAATGTTTTGCAGGAAGTTTATCTGATTGCTCTGACTAGCCACAGGTGTCTAAAGTGCATCTGATTTGGACCTGATAAAGAATCATGAGGGCTACACTGCAGCACATAGCACGTATAAAACAGTAATATAGGAAAAACAAAAAAAAAAAAAATAATAATAATAAAACACCTTTTCTTGGTTAGAAACAAATGGAATCAGTTGTGCAGAACTCTTTCTTTGGTCCATGGCATTGCAACAAAAGAATGCATTAATTTTAAATTGATTCATCTGAAAACAAGTAAAAAGGGTGATGACAGTGAGAAGAAGAGGAAAAAAAAAAAAAAAACAAGTCTGCTTTGAGATAATGGCAGGCTGAGTAATGAACGGGTTTTGCAGCAGGCATTAGTGGGCAAGTGGGACAGAAGAGATGGCCAGAGATGACAGTGTGTTTTTTAATGGAGCTGTTTTTGTGTCGAGGCATCCCTGATGAGATACTAGAAGCAGAAGTGGCGAGCTGCACATTTAGACTCCTTTCTCACCCTGCTCCACTGGTACGCTGTACACTCTAAAGAGAGACAGAGGGAGAAGAAAATATTGTCAGACACTAGAGCAACAAATTCTCCACACCTAACTGTCTGTCTTGAAGATGAAACTTGGGCATCTGGCTTGGTATTTTGGCGGGTTTATGTGTGTTAAAGTGCACCAGCCACTGGGAGCTGAGGTGATTAAAGCTCAAATAAAGGGAGAACAAGAAAAGAAAAAAAAGAGCGCGAAAGAGTGTTACAACTGGTTTTTCAATGACGGCAAAGTAATCTGGGTCTGCGCACAGCTTTTTCTTTCACTTCAGTTAAGCAGTAAACATGGTACAAGGAATAAAAAAAATCACTAGCATGCTATTAAAGGAAAATACTTAACAATGTAATGGCCTGATGTGAAGCAGTGCTACTTTGGACACTTTAGAGTAGAATATGTTCCAACATCAGACTGACAATTAGCCCTGGACAACTTAGGAACAATTGTGATGTTAAATTTATCATAAAACTACACATTGCAATTTGTTTATTTTTTCAATCATAAATATACATCTAGGTTGTTGTGAAAGACATTTTACCTGTACTTAACATATATAATTGTAATTACGTTATTTGTAATGGACTGGCAGTGGGCTGGCTCAAAAAAAAAAAAAAAAAAAAAAAAAACTCTGCACAAGCACATTAATGGGCCTCCCATATAATAATACACACTGCTCCTTTAAATAAGGTTTTACTGGTAATTTGACAAATTCCAAACCAATGTTCCTATAAACCTTTTGACCATGTAGTGTGAATTAGCTTGCCCCAGTATTATGTGGCTCAGGTTACACACATAGAGCATTATTATTGCTGGCGGCTTTATTTTTGAAACATATTTAATCATTGCTCCGAAAACATGGACTGAATACTGCTCTTTGTGAAGCCGGTGACATATTCAGGCTGTTCAAACAAACCTCAGTACACATAGTTTTCCCTCACCCTGTGTAAATATGTGCTTATTTCACCCCTCTGACGAATTCCACCTCAGCAGGTGTAGGTCATGTGTACAATTGTCCTTACGTTTTCTCCCTAATGTGTCTAGAGTACATGTAAAGCATTGTATGGATATGTACTTATTGCTTTGCTATTTGTCTTTTCTGGTGTCTGTATTAGCTCATCGTGCTTAAAAACACTGCCATGTTCTGGCAGGCTCAGTGTTGATCCAAAGAGTCTCAGGTTGCTGTGAGATTAAGCCACTTTTCAGTCTCCTTATCTCTCAGCAATGAAAGCGATAGAAAGAGAGAGAGAGAGAAAGAAAGAGAAGAGAAGAGAAACAAGCTCAGCAAACAGCATGTCCTACAGATAATATATAATCCTGCAAAAGATTTTAGCCTTGATAAAAAAAAAAAAAGCTAAATAATTTTTTTTTTAAAGACAAAAAAATAAATCAAGCTAAAGAAGGATAGCTTTATAATTAAAATGTGTTTATAGAAAGCTAGAAAATATGCTGAGGTCACAGCAGCTGACAGTGTAAAACCGATTACTGTGCAATACGGGAGCTTGAGGCAAAGGCATTGACTTAGACAACCGCATAACTCGAATATAAGACGTATCTAAAAAGTTCAACGAAAACCTAATAAAAAAATCTATAAGCAAGAATGACTTTGAATTATGTTTATCCAAACTGGATAAATCAGTGTTGAGGCAAAAGCTGACTTCATGTGTAGTCAGTGTAAATATAGTCAGTCAAATTTAACACATTCACACTTGATTTGTATGAACTATAAATAAACAAAGCCAGCCAGTTTGTGCTTACTTATTCAAATGTCTACACATCTCGCATCAAATTTGTGCTTCCTGCATATTCTAATAAATAAGGCTAATGTTACCAACAATAAGCCCTATAATATGATTTAGATGGCTGTATACTGTATAGAAAGAGTGCTAGGCTTAGCAAGATTTTGTAAGTAACATGGCTGACTACACTGATCAGGCATAACATTATGCCACCTGCCTAATAATCAGTGTAAAGTGTTATCCTTGTTTTGCTGCCAAAACAGTCCTGACCCATCAAGCATTAACAGCATTAACTTCTTCAGCGATTTGAGCTACAGGAGCTCGTCTGCTTGATCGGACCACACGGACCAGCTTTCGCTCCTCGTGTGCATCAATAAGCCTTGGCCGCAATGACCCTGTCGCCGGTTCACCACTGTTCCTTCCTTGGACTACTTTGGATAGATAATGAACACTGCAGACCAAGAACATCCCACAAGAGCTGCAGTTTTGGAGATGCTCTGACCCAGTCATCCAGCCATCACATTTTTACTGCTTCTAACACATCAACTTTGAGAACAAATTGTTCACTTGCTGCCTACTTTATCCCACCCACTAACAGGTGGTCATAATGTTATAGCTATAAAGTTATGGCTGATCAGTGAATTTTAATAATGCATTCCAATATATTGCATAATGGAAAAAAGGGTAGAAAAAGCAGACTGATGAATAAGAATTTATGTATTGTGTTACCTGCAATACAGTGTAAGGCAGGAGGCAATTTTAACTAAATGCTATTTAGATTTAGTCTAATAGGGAGATGTACAAAATATGTGGATTTATTCACAATGAAATTAAGTGTAATATATATATATATATATATATATATATATATATATATATATATATATATATATATATATATCTTTTTTTTTAGAAATTTAAAAGTAAATAAGACTCAATTTGCATTAGCCTGTAAAATGGCACTTGATCCAGCATACATTGTTGTAATGTAAGCTATAAAAATATTTATTAAATTGTTCTCTTATTTACCTTTTTGTGTGTGTGTGTGTGTGTGTGTGTGTGTGTGTGTGTGTAAAGTAAGTCATGAAACAGCTGAGAATTTTTTTTTTTTATGTGTTTGTTTGCTTGTTAGTAAATATGACTATCTTAAGCAAACGTGTGATGATTCATACCTGCAGTTGTGTTAACCTGTAGTTATACGTTAAGGTGGATATTTTCGATAGCGAAAATGTGTCAGGTGATGGATTGCGTTAGAATTGCGTTAAGAGGAACACTGCTCATATTGAATTTCTGACTAAAAGATCACTTTAAGGTGGCACACACAGAATAAACAGCATGCTCTATCTCTAGCTGGCCGTCTTTCCTCCACCCTTCATTTCAGACGTTCCTGAAGCACTGTTATTCTTTCAGGCCCAGGCTAACTGGTTCAGGCAGTCCCGACACTCAGCCTATCTGTCACATATGATTTACACTGCTGATTTTCAGTTCAGTGTGTCCCGTTGTTTTCTTTTTGTATGTTTTGCTGTGTTGCACAGGGAGGCACGTTCCTCCAACCCTGCAGGTCTCGTCTTGTTCCTGTTCGTCCTCTCCTGCCCTGTTCTCACAAAACCCGGCCAACGATGTGTCACCTAATATGTGTTCTAGTGCACTCTGACGCTCAAGGGGCACAGCTCAATGAGACAGTGTTTCAGGCAAGAACAATGAAAGGGGTTTAATGCTCAAATGCGCTTTACAAACAGGTGTTTGTTTAACCATGAAATATTGGCAATTGCTTATTATTTATTGTTTATAAAGTATAGGAGAAAGAAACTTGCTAATTATTGTGCACAAGAGAAGGGTGACAATGGTGTAAAGGATTTTGCTGAGCTTTCATTAGATGTTCAGCTGACAGGCAATAAATCATGCACATTTAATGTTAATAGGCTTTGAACTAAGCACTAAACCTTTGCAAAATTAAATACATGCATGAGAAAAGAGTAATCTGTTAGATCATCTATTTTAGCAGAGCTGGCAGTATAGCTCGTGTTCCAATCAGCCAATCATCTACCTTTCAGCAGTCATGGGTTTTGTCCCACAGTACCCTCAAGTGTTCTGAGGTTTCTCAACCTATGATAGGCAGATATGTATGTATAGACAAACAATGTTTCTCACCCTTGTTCCCGTCTCTGCAAATGACGTTTGAAGAGAACTACAGCTGTGGGTAGGAAAGAAAAGAAAGTGAGTTCTTTATCGCACATTTGCCAATTAATCTTTTAGATACAGATTAATATATGTTCCTGTTTGTTGGCAAAAAGAAGTTGACATTATAACCAAATATACACTATATGGAAAAAAGATTGTGGACACCTGACTATTCATTTTGCATGTGCAGTTTGAACATCTTATTTCCATTTGCCATAATAATTAACCCCCACTCTTTTGAGAAGATGTTTCACTAGATTTTGGAGTAAAGTTTTTCATGGTGTTGGCTTTGTGCACAGGGGCATTGGTCATGCTGGAACAGGTTTGGGTCTCCTTGTTCAAATGAAGGGAAAAGTCTACTGCACCCAAAGACGTCCTATATAATTATGTGCTTCCATCTTTGTGGAGGGGAAGAACCATATGTGGCTGGAAAAGTCATGTTTCCCAATACTATTGTCCATATAGTGTAATATTGTTTTAAAGTTTGTGAAACAAACACAGACCACATTCATTAAACATTCACGGCATTTGTTCATTCATTTATCATTAGGAATCCCCTGGTCTGAGTCGAGGTAGTTTAAATTATGTTCCTCCTACTTTGGGTACACTTTGGGAATAAGAATCAGCTGAATTATTTAGAAATTATTGCAGGCAGACAGAAACTAAATTAATAACTGCATGAGAGTAATTAAAAAAACACTTGTCTAGTTCAGATTAATTTTGAACTTTGAGTGATGTTGCTGAGGTTGCTGAACTGTCAAAAGCAAGACATTTTTTTGTGTGTGTTTCTGTTGGCATAATAGTAGCGCTCATATTTTATGTAACAAAAAAAAAAAATAAAAAATATGCCATGCCCACTTCAAACAAAGATCCATATTCAGATAATAGAAGTACTAAACATATAAGATAGATAGTGGCATTGTGTTACACCCCTAATCTGTGTAATACATCTATATTATGAATATAGAGTTTTACAGAATCATTAACATTTAATATTTACTGTAAACCTCATTAACGTGCTCTGCTAGTTGCTTATTGTACTTTTAGTGTTGATAGTGCTACATGATACCTATAAGCAACTGCAGTATAAATGTTATAACAACTGACCACTTAAAACAGTTGTATCCAAAGGCATCAGTGGCTTCAATCAATAGTTTCCTCTATGCCAGAGATATATTTTCCTTTACTTAATTCTAATATTTATATGATGTTAATAAAACCCTATTGTAAGGTCATGACACTATAATGCCTGCATAATTATTGATATTCTCTTTAGCTGTAAAATAGAGTGGGTGTTATTTCGATGTCATATCAGCAGCATATTTACTGAGCTGCATAATCAGTTATCATGATTTTTTTTATGTAAATCAGTCTAGAACTGTTATACCATAATGTCAAACACCAAACTACGTTATCTGACGGGTAATATTTGGACTTGAGCTCAAAACTCACAAAAGCAGCCTTCAGAATTGTGGCTGTCTACTGGATGTAAGTGAATGTGAGTTACTATAAACGGTTTTTTATTCTTTATGAAATGGGTAAAAAGGTTCTTGGGAGTTCACATCTTAGCATGTATAGTATACTGGGAATATTGACCATAAGCCACATAAGAGGGAACCTAAATAACAACACGTACTAATGATTGTTAATGATTATCCAACTTGGCTCTCTGTGCCTCTTACCTATTATAGACAGAATGGTCAGAGCGCCCACGATCACTGCTGCTATGATAATGATTGTCATGTTTCCATCTACAACACAAACAAACACATATGAAAAGAAAAAACGTTTGATATCAACAGAGTCAACAGATTGATCATCACTCACTTTATATTGAAATGTATTGTGACATTTTATATGCAGCATTAAATGAATCTGAGTATCAGTGGAGAGAGTCAATCATATTTTACCATCAGGATTTTCAAATTGATTCATCACTTTTTCAGCACCAATTGGTGGACTGTGTGCTTCAAACAAAAAGGAAAAATATGTCATTAAAAAAAAAAACACATATACATAAATGTTTACATAAAAATAAACTTGACTGCCAGCATGTTACATGTCTGTAGTTGTTATATTACTGTAAGTAAGAAATTACCTTTCATTGTAATATATATATATATATATATATATATATATATATATATATATATATAGTTTTTCCAAACCATATGGGATTGTATATCCTATTACAGAAGGGTTATTTATATTCCATTATTTAGTTAATTTATCTTCCATTATTAATTTTTTTTTTACTAAAATGCAAAACTTTTCTCTAATATAATAATGTGCAGAGCATTTTGTGAATCTCTGTATATTAAAAAAAAGTAGTAAAACTCATTCAAGAATCTTACTGCTGTCAAACTAATTGTATACACTGCTGGTAAATGTTTCTACGTTTCTCCAGCAAACTGCATGTCTCCGTTCTTCAGGAACTTGTATTACTCCATGGACTGGGGACTTCATGGTCTTTTTGAGCTTAGCTGAATGTTTAATGCTGATTTATAAGGCGCATCAGCCATATTTGTTATAGAGATTAGATCCACACCACCTACATTAATAAGTCTACAGCCAGTGCTGCAGTATAAATGATCTTTAATCTACTGTACTAGGCAATATATTGTGCATGCATATTGTAAAGGCACACCCAAAAATGTACACAAAAACATGGGCATATGCCTTATGAATGCTTTGAGCCACTTCATAATTCTTGGAATTTTTCTTTCCATGTATTTTCTCAGGATGGAAATTCCCATTTCCTGCTTCAGCTCATGCTAATTCTGCGAATTTAGCCAGAGGTGTGCAGTTCTTGCTTTAACAGCTCAGTGATTTGATCAGAAGGCAATCTTAGTTTCATGAAGAGTGACAGTGCGTGTTAGGCAGAGAGACGGCAGTGTTCAGGGAGCCGGGTTCATCTGGGGAGCGGCTAACTGATTACTTTCAGGAATTAACATGATGGCTGACCTTACAGTAATGACCTGCCTTCATGCTTCATCTGCTGCTGGCACTAAAGAATGCTTACTTTCTAAGATGACTTCTTCAATTTCATCATCTGTGGGTGGAAAAATGAAAGAAGATGGAATTAGAAAAATAAACAAATACAAAGATGAAAAGGTTGGAAAATCTCAGCCTGGTGGCATTAGCTTGAAATAATTAATTTTCTTACTAGATGTACTTTTAAAATTTTTAAACAAATTAAGCTAATGCTAAGTCTACCATGTTGTAAAACACAAGGATTTTAAAAATGAACTTACCAGAGAACTCCCCATCTCCTGAACCATTGCTGTCTGACATAGCAGCTGAGGACATGACAGAAGGAAAAATAATAAATTAGACTTTGTGTACACATCTTAATTCTACCCTCATTTATAAATACATAGAATATGGTAGTGAAAGCAGCCCTATGTGCACCTGCCATTCCAGTTCTATCCCTAATGATGCTTGTGGGAAAAACCTTCTGATTGTGCTTGTGTAGAAAAACCTTCTTATTATTTTTGATAGCTTTCACACATTTTCACTAGGTGGTTGTCATGTCTATCTAACATTAGCATACAAATTTCGCACCTTAAGTAAAACATTAACAAATTGCTTCTTAATCTGTAATAAAATTAAAGCAAGTTTTCAATTTGAAACCAAGGCCATTAAAAAAAATCCAGAAATTCTGACTCCTAAAAGCAACTGGTAATTAAAGTAACTCATAACCGGTGTACATTTCTCATACTACCATGCTTATCTATGCTATGCTATTAGCCATGTACTGATGTTATAGAAAGTAAAGAAGACACGTTGAGGAAATGAGAACCTGTACGATAAACAGACTCTGAGAAGAGTCTAAGATACTTTCTTGATTTTATTGACAATGCTAGCTACCACCACGAATGATTATACAATACAAGCTAGCTATTTACTTGTAGTAAACAAGCTTGTGGAATTTCAAGGGAGTATTTTTGTATTTTATGTTATTATTACACATTATATTAATCCATCCACACATTAGGCACTAATGTATGTTGAATATTTTTTATGTTTTCTAAAAGGTGGCATGAAACCAAGTCTAATCCAATAGTAATGGAGACTCTGGATCAAAACAGTTAACTTTTGATCTGTGATGATGATCATAATAATAATAATAATAATGATGCTAATAATAATAATAATAATAATAATAATAATAATAATTTATTATTATTATAAAAAATACATGTTTAAGTTTGTAAGGTGCACAATTTTATGTTAGATAATTACAATAACTTATCAGTATAGTAATGTAATATATGTGATCTTGTACATTACATTTAAGTATTTAAAGAAATGATTTCTGGTTAACTACATTCAAAAATACCAGGTGAATTTTACATTTAATAGCCTTTAAATCTCAAGGATCAAACCTGTTGGTAGGTTTAGATGTAAACAATTTATTCTCATAACTGCTTGCCTTTTTTGATAAGTTGCACTTAGGTTACTAAATAACTCATCATACTGTATGTTTTGAGTATGTATTAGATAAATAAAAAAGGGTTAAAGGGTTTGCAGGAGCATATTTTTGAGTGTAAGGAGGGCTTAGATCACCACAGGTCCGGTGTAGGTCTTTGAGCAATTGGCCTCATGGGGAGTTATGTTAAATCTTAGTGCATTAAAGAAAACAAATAAACATTACAAAGGAATAATGTAATGTTATTTCAGGGTTAGTACATTACAATATTTTTGAAAAGACAGAAAGACCCTACCTTTGACTGTAAGAAGCAAAGTCAAAAGAAGTAGCCGCAACATCATTTTAATCTGCAAAGAAAAAATAAACATTACAGCATTCAGATTAAATCTTGGCAAAGCTGGAATATGTCAATGTCAATTTTGAACAAAATGATTTCTGATTCATAAGCAAATAGTAGCCCTGGGTTGGTAAACATGCTCAGTATGAGGTCAGTTGAATTTCCATCCAGCGAGGTCTTTTGGAAGCATATTCCATGGGAAACTTTGGAGACATGACGCTCTCTGGCATAGTGCATGCTGGCTCTATGTGACACTCTTTGATTCTTGCAATGCTCAGCATAAATTCTGAATGTTCATGTTGTCTGTTTTTGGCCAATCAGACATGTACAGTAGATGCACATAGAGGTGAGGCAAAGCTATCCACGCCAATTCCAGTACAAGAGGAACATGTGGTGTGGTATACTATTTCTATTAGTCATCTAACGTGACAAACCACATCTTTAAAAAAAAAATAAAAATAAAATCAGTTATCACCCGCAGCTCAGCGCATAAACACTAGCTAATCTTATTTACATAAGAGATAAGGGTTAGTGATACTCTGACAGTTCATTATTGTATTTATTTATTTCTTTTTTACAAAAATTAAAAATGTCAGGCATGACATGAAATAAGTTGATTATTATTCACTGTTAAACAGGAAGCTGCTACGCGAAAACCCAACAAAACACAACAGGGCTTTTTTGATTTTGTCAATTCACGTGGAAACTGAATGATCCAGTTTGTGATTCATTAACGAGAGCTCGATGACTCAAAACAGCTTTGTTGTCAAAACAAACAGCCCATTTTTAAAAAGGTGGTAGTGACGCTCATGACAGTTTCACATGACTGATTTACACCCCTGCACATGCACACACACACACACAAAACAACCTTACCCAGACACTGTTTAGCGTTCTACTTCCTTGTTCTTACTATTTCACTATGCAGATGTATCTGAGGCTAACAGCTGCCTGAACAGAATTTCCTGTTCCTGGGCACTATTACAATTTGCTTTGGCTTATTCTCTCTCTCTCTCTCTCTCTCTCTCTCACTTTACTAAAACAGATGGCTGGTAATTTAGAGCCATAATTTAAGAGAAGTACACAGCAGCATCAGGTGGCTGCTTATTTTAGAATGGCGCTTCCTTCCCTCTGATGAATAGAATACTACAAGCACAGTTCCCAAATGCAAACTACTTCCTATGCTCTGGTGGTTGTTCCTGATGCTCATTGTTTTTAATTTTACTTCCTTGTGATAACAGAGAATTTTTGTGTAAACGGGCTTTGTTAAATAGCAAAACACAATCTAATGGTATGAATGATGCCTATGATGCCATAGGCATACTGCACCTGTCCGGTGCACTCTGATAGGGCAAGTGTTACTGTAGCAACTGGATGTACTACTCTATGAGAAATCTTAGTGTTTTATGAACATTAATGGAAAATGGAAGGGGTGCGTGTAGGGCGTGCTAATAATAAAACATAATGCCATAATGCGGGGTCACCCAAAAGAGGAGGATTTCCCTTTTAGGGGTTTTCCCATGACACTGTCTGCTCTGGTTTGCTCATTAGGGACATAAATCTAAATCCAAATACAGATTTCTGCAATGCTGCTTTTAGACAGTGTCCATTGTCATAATATCCATTGTTATAACTGAATAAAGTTATAGGAATTTGTGCATACTGCACATGCCTGTTTGAACAGTAGGGTCTTACTCTCAACACATTTAACCGGTTGTAGCATAACTAGATAATGCTGACATATTAAAGTAATTACGTTCATTCATTCATTCCTTATCAGTAACTGTTTTATCTGAAGCCTATTCCAAAGAACATTACATATAAGTCTGACCTACAATGTAAATTGGATTTTAGTCCATAGTTTTCTAACAAAAAAATGAACAAACACAAACAGATGCTATAGGGAATTATCCCATCATGCTGAGCGCTGTGCTCAGCATGCATAATAGCCTGAAATGCTATGGTGTGCTTACTTTGTTTACTTTGCCACGTGTATTGCAATGTCCTGTCTCCACCCATCGGCTGTATCCTTCATGTCTCATTATTGCTTATACAGTTATACTTTTGCTCAGTTTGTGCCATTTGATTTGCCATCAAATTAAAGCGTGGTCCTCTGACCGTTTAATAGTTCTTGTTTCAAATATTTACCATAGCCTAGTCTGATCTGTTTTTGTTGATTGCCTTATTTTATCCATTCCATTGGTTTGAAACTGCCTAGTGTTTTGGATTTGTCTGTCTGCCGCTTTTATTGTGATTGTGTCTGTCTTTACTTTCGACTTCTGACTTTAATCGAAATTTTATTTAAATCTGAATTTAGATACAACATCAGGGTGAGAAGGTACAACTCTGGAATGGCCATGTTGATCAGTAGGCCTTCCCAGCTTAGCTTCAACCAAAGGTTTAGAAGCCAGCTTCTGCTTCAGAGCTCCCTCCCAGTGCTAATGGTGCAGTCATGCTATGCCTCCCACATCTGCCACAACCAGATGTTAAATGCTCCAACACCTGACCTACACACAGCCACCTTCTTAACATTATGCACCAAGTCAGCTCCCCTGCTCATCAATACAATTTCAACATGATGCTTAATGCCTGGCTTGGGCCCTGGGGTTTTGTTGAGACATTTTTATCTAAAGTAGCCAAGCCACTGGGGGACTATTTGAAGGTTTGGGTGGTGGGGTTCCCTTGAGGGGTTCTGCAGAGAATATACCCTTAAACAAGCACTCAATACATGTAACAACCCACAATGCCATACTGCATGCTATTATGGTATGTTTGTTTACATTTGTTTTGCTTTGGTTATGCCTTGTCTATCCTCGTGTCAGTTTAATCTTTAAATTGTTTGTACATTTTAACCCTTGTGTTTCATAGTCTGGCATGAAGTAATCTATTTGTGACATATACCTGATGATACCAAACCTGTTCTCTGTGTCTGTTTATCTGGTCTACATTTTGTTTAGTTTCCTGCTGTGAAAACTTTGCCTAATCCTAGTCCCCGTTGTGTTGATTGCCTGACGTTTGCATGCCTCTTGACCTTAAAATTGTTTTGGATATTTCCGCCTGCTCATTATAAAAGAAGCAACAAAAACATTTTACTGTGACTTAATCTGTCTTTGCTCTCCATCTCTGACAGATATCCACCATATACACCACAACCTTGACCAAAATGAAGCACTTACTGAAAATAACTGGATGAATGGCATAAAACAGTAAGAACTTTAAACAATTGCCTTGCTACAGTATTTGTATATTCATTACTAGCTAGCTAGCTAATCAAACCAAAATATCTTTATTACCTCTAAATTCACATCATATTCATACTGAGGCCATTTCTAATCTACTCACTTTTTCCTCCACCCCAGCAAAATAAATAGAGATGATATAAAAGGTGTTAGTGTAAACAGGTGTAACTATGTTCATAAAATTCAAGTCATCACAACAATAATGAAGGAATTTCTGGTTATTTCAAATTAAGTATCTGGTTATTAATCATTTCATATGCTCATTTTTAACTATAAATAAAAAAACAAAAACAAACAAAATGTACAATCATGTATTTGAAGTGTTTTCCGAATAAATGAAATAAATATAGTGAAAATATTATCAAATGTAAAAAGACTATTCTGGTTTGCTTGTTACATATATTCAGACAGTCTCATTTTGTAATTGCTGACCTTCTTTATTGTGTGTAATGAAAAAAAAGGTGTGAGAAAGCAGAAGTTTATTTCTGGTCTAATTGAGAATTTCTATGCTTCCTTCCGGTCATCACAGCCAGTGAGAGTCGCTCGTTTACTGCACTAATCAGACAATACAGAGCTTCCTTTAGCAAAAAAACACAACTCCTGATCACAGACTGCTGGGGCAAATTTTCCACTTGCAATAACCTCAGCAGGCCAAATAAAATCCCCATGCATCCAATTTAGTGTGCTGGGCTGCTCTGGGTCAAATAATAAGCGCAACCAATTTGGGAATATTTATCAGCCCAGCCCGAGCCTACGATTACAGCTTCTCCTTAAGCCAAAGCAACTAAATAAATTGGCTAATATCTTCTTGTAGATGTGAATTCTAATTGAATTAGCCTTATTCTTTCGGTTTCCACACTTGTTTGGCTTCAGTCCTAATACCCCTTTATTATTAACAAGTGCAGTTTTGTACAACGGAGCTGGGTGTCCCTTAAAGCTTCATGTTCAGTAACTAAAAACTAGAATACATCAGGGAAGAACTGCTTAATGTAGATTGGATTTCTGTCCACTGCTATTCATAAAGTAATACATTAGGATGGAAAATAATGGTCTGAAATTAAATGAAGGATGCACACTGGATGGAAAACAAAAAGCAGAAACAAATACTGTATATCTATTTGAGCACTGCTTCAAATATTTATATCTGTATCCATATTTTGCCCTGGCTGTGATTAATAAAGCTTCGGGTTTCCGTTTGTGCCATAAACTTCTTATCTGAAGTTAAATCCAGGATGTAAATAAAAGCCTTTCAATCATGGAACTTTTTTTTTTTTATATACAGTCCCATTTGATCCCAATCTCAATGCACACCTCTAGTTTCAAACAGATGCACTATGGACCTTTCCTGCAAACTTTTCTTTTTTTTAATCCCAAAACCCTCTTTTTTTAATCTGTTTAGAGCTTCAACATCTGTTTATTCAATGGCTGGGAAATTTACTGGACAAAATTACAATGCCTTATTCTTTCCATGTGTTTCCTTCTGAACTGAGCTGCTACACTGCTGCTTGTACATGCAAACACACACACACACACACACACACACACACACACACACACACACACACATGCTTATTTACATATACAAGGTTTACATACTGCCTTTGTTGTATATTGTATGGTCAATTTTACAAGTTTTAGAGCCATGATGTACCTATGAAATGATACCAATCTGTGGTAGAACATTTAACATGCAGACACATGGGCTTACTAAAACAAACCTTGGTTATGCAACAATGCCATTCAAAAGATCCAGTGATACAAAAGGCCTATTAAAATGAAGCAAAACAAAATAGATACAGAATGAAATAGGGAACACAGAGAGGCAGAGTGGATAAGCTATGGATATGTTTTTATATTCAAGTTGTACTGATGCAGAGAAGGAGGAAATGAGACTTGCCTGTTCATGGAGCATGTATGAGTCAGTTGCGAGTGTCCACAGCCCATGCAGAGATAGGCCCGTTTCCAAAAATGATAGCATACATACGTTACATGTTGTTCTCACACTGAGCTCTTGCACTGAACCCTTTCAGAATGTGTGATAGACAGTGAGATTGTTTATTGCTTGGGATTATAAGTACAGGTTTAAAGTCTTTGCTATTAATGGAAATGGTCACCATTCAGTGAACCAGCAAAACAAATAAAACCTTTAGCCATGTGTCAACGATTTTAGAATCATTCTCAACAATGTTTGGTGACAGTATTGAATGGAAAAGCTAAAAAAAAAAAAAAAAAAAAAAGTTCTACTACCTGTTAGTAACCTTGTGATATTAATACAAAACTATTATGGCTGAACTTAATAGAATCGGCTCTTAACTTAGGCATAAAGCTATTACTCGTATTGAAACACACTTGACTAAATGATATTTTTTAAAACAAGCGTTTCAGGTCTGTATGTATCTCATGTCTATTCTTCAGTGTGGCATACAGAAAAGATGTGCTTAGAGGTCCATTAGTCTGTGCTCAAAAATCCCACAAAATTTATGCTTCTGTCAATATTTTCTCCTAATTTCTTCTTTAGTTACATTTTGAAGAATCAGCATTTAAGAAAGTCATTAAACTTGTTCTTGTTTTTTTTTTTTTAAACCTGCTATAATATTTCAATTGGGTTAATGTCATGTCCCTGATATGTGACA
This sequence comes from Silurus glanis, assembly GCA_014706435.1. Lineage (NCBI taxonomy): Eukaryota > Metazoa > Chordata > Actinopteri > Siluriformes > Siluridae > Silurus > Silurus glanis. The sequence goes on along the minus strand of JAAIIK010000060.1, from coordinate 704,868 downwards.
AAATCAGACTTAAATAACTCAGAGTGCCTAGAACCAGGTCATCAAGTAAAATAATTTGCCAAGACTTCTAATGTTAGTGTCATTATACTGTCTGCACCAGAATGTAATCGGTCGCAAATATGTTTCTTCTTTGACTTGTTGGTTCGACAAAAGAAGAAAAACTTTGTCAATTATTGCCAATGAGAAAAGTCCAAAGAATCCTGGACCACACTACCCATCAGCCCCCATTATTTCACATGACCATGTCACACCATGTAAATATCATTCAAACCTGTTCTGTGTTACTGCTATTAAGCACCTCTACTTAAGTTCTGGTTTCGGTGCCTTTTATTTTCAAACCTTTGTTAAGGTTTGTATGTGGTGTGTGTACTAAACCACAGTATTAAAGTTATAATGTTTTTCATGATCTAACATTAAATCCTTTGGGGTCTACAGACAGAGTAAAGATATAGTCATGGATTTTTTTGTATTTGCCCATTCTCCCACTACAGTTTTGGAGATTTGAATTAAAGCATAATGATCATATTTGGTAACATTTTAATTAACTAGTCTTTGAAAGTTTCCCAGAACTTGTTACAATTGTCAAAAATGTATACTTAAAGCTTCCAAACAAAACTCCATAGACTAAAAATTTGTAGAGATATAGAACAACTAATTACTCAAGGAGTTTATATATTTTTTCTACTTTAGCATAATGACTCATTTTTTGAAATATGGGTCTTGTTGCTTTTAATGCCAAAAGTAAATGTTACTAGGTCATGCTCAAGTCATTGCTTGTCGAGATCAGCGGAATTCATGTGCTAAAACTAAACTGACACTGGAAAAAAAAAGTGCTTAATTCTGACAGAAGCATGTATGGCAAATGGCTCTAGATTATTTGCAATCTCCATGAACTAATAGTTACCATGTGTTCATGGTTGTCTAAATAACACATGACAGCACTAGGTTTTGACTGATAATGAATAAATCTGCACAACAAAACACAGTGGGACAAAAAACAGTGTCAAGCTTAACACCCGAAGTGTTTGACTTCTCTTAATCCACAACAATTTGACAGGAGCTCTGTCATACTTGTGCATACATGTACATTGCACTAATAAACGTACCTTACATGGAACATACCTAATTATTTAGAAATGTTTGCCTACAGTGAAAGTGAATTTATTTGTTGGAGGAGTGAAAATGAAATGAACATTTCCTGTTATGATCTACAAGTGAATTTAAAACTTCAGCTTGTCATGTTATAAAACAGCAACACTGTTTTCAGCCCATCAACTTATTTCTTGTAATAGGTGTATAATTTGCTGGCTATCAAGCACCACAGATGTAGGCTAGTCTATGATGCTAACAACAAGCAAGGCAGAAGGTAATAAGAAGTATGGCTGATCACCTGATCATCATCATCTTTTCTTTGCGTGTGTTCTATATGGTGGTTGTTCAGTCTGGGTACATTCTTTAGGTAACATTTTTTAATCTTTTATATCAATATATTACTATGATGTGAGGTCCGTTTATGAGCGTAACACTAAAATAGGTAGCAGTAATAACAAATTTTTACTTAAGTACATGTCAGAGCCCACTTCAAATTTTACAAGAGTCTTTGAAAACATTAGTATCTGTACTTCTTCTTGAGTGACCATACAATATACAACAAAGGCAGTATGTAAACCTTGTTGATTGCTGTATTGTATTACACAGATAAAGATGTTTGAGATGATCTTTGTGCATGCTTTTTAAAGTGGCTGTGAACTCAATCAGTCCTGTCATGGTAGCAAGCAAAAAAAACAGGAACTAATAACTAAAAGCTCACTGTCTAAATGTTCAGACTCCTGACTGACTTACAGCGACGAATTACCACAGAATTTAACCACAGCCCATGTGACACATTTAAGAAAGGATATGAAAATTGTAGAGATAAGTGCCATTTTCATATCACGTTACCAAATTAAGAACATCCTGCTCGACAAAAGATTTTGCTTACACCAACTGACTAACACAAACGACACATAACATAGCACAGAAACTGAGAAGTGAGAGTAAAAACAAGGTGATAAACCTTTTGTTTTTTTTATAGACAGGAAATTCAGCATCCATAGAACAAGGAACAAGCTAAGGATTATAACTACAGGACAGCTTTAAAACGATAGATGAGTTGGGTTTTTGAGGATGTGAAACTTTAGCATGTCAGCTATATCGCACTAGAAACATCTGTGGTTACTCGGTAAGCAATATTATCATTAAGGATTGGGTTTGTTGGCTTACAGTTGTGTGCATTGTGGCATTGTTGTGAATGCAAATGCACATTCTAACATTAAATTGAATGTTTTTATACTGATTTGCAAAGCATTGCTTCAGAAAAAAAAAGTAGTAGAAAATACACTGATGACTAAAACATTTAAGCAGCAACTACAGTGTTGAGATGTCAGCAAGGAATTTCCCTACCGTGTTTAATACCTCATCCAGTTACCAACTGCTGAAGTGAAATATCTCAAACGATACATCTCATACAATGCATGAGTCTCAGATGACACAAAAAATACTCAATTCAAATTTTTTTCATCTTATTGTAATAATTATTAATATAATGATTGTAGTCCAGCTAAAAACATTGTTAACCTGTTTTTTGCTCCAATGTGATCATTAAACATAATAATACAATTATAACAATCATTATTAGATCTAGTTAATTAACCAACATGAAAAACTTGTTCTTCCACCACAATCAATCATAATCACAACATTTTCAACATAACTTCTTTGCTTCTGGTTATTTGCGTCTTATTCCAGTTACTTCAGAGTTTACGCCTCAATAAACTTAGAAACTCGGCAATCACACTGAAGTGGAAGAATGTCATTCATAATTATCAATGATTAACGGTCTATTCATTCTTTCCCTTACTGCTCCTTTTTTATTCTTTATCTATTGTTTTTTTTTTTATTATTCGCAACATTTCAACTTACCACAGTGCTTTTTTTATTCATGTGCTTGTTCAGATGTAATCGTTGCTATAGTAACATATTGTATTGTATCATATTAGAAGCTCATGTCACAGGAACATTTATGGCTAATGCTACACATAATTAAAAACTAATAACCAGCAGATAAAAATGTAAAGAAAATCACTGATCCAAAGTTTTCTGATTTATAGAAGTAATCTTGGAAGTCCATTAATAGTAAATGTCAGTGAGATTTCCACTATAGGAAAGTGTTCAGGACAGGAGTTTGCACTCTTCGCTTTCTCGGCAACTTTGAAAGTTGCCTGTCCTTATTAAATCTTAAACCACATATCAGTCATGTTGCTTTAACAGCACCAGAGTATAACATATTTATAACATAGTATAACATATTTTTTCATAATTTTAACTCCAAAAGAGAAGTACTTATTTATACTCTGTGCACTTTGTTCTCAGAAATGGTTCCCAGGTGTGATTCATAAAACATGTACTTTTTGTTGTTTTCTGAGATATTCAACTCAAGAGAAATGAAGGAAAAGCGAATCAAGGAATGACTGTTCATTGTTGCAATAATTATTTTGTAGTTCAGAAACCAAAATGCCTATTAGAGCTGCGGGGGACTCCGCATATTTTCACGTGAATCCTTATTGCAAATTCACCGCCAGGTGGCATAAATGGATGTGTTGCTTTTGGTTTATTTGTTTTTATTATGTCCTAAATAAAGTGTATGTTCTAAAAATATCAGTGTGGTGCATTTGTTTCTTCCGTGTAACTTCACTGCAAGAAGTACAGCACGTGAGCTTCTGCAACTAGGCAAGAGAACTTCGTTGGCACCGATGGCGACCACAGTGGACGCAGCAAAACATAAAGACTGTTTATATTGTTAATAAATATTTTTTTATGACAAAACAATAGTTTTAGAGGTTTGAACAATTTTTATGGACCGCCTAAATGAACATTATATAAATGTTACTTGCAAGAGCAGAGTAATATTTTAAACTTTTAAATCCCTCAAACCTTAAATGTCATAGTAGGGCACACTTTAGGTAATGTAAAAGTCTGAATTACAGTAGGATAATTCAATAAACTTTCATTCTATTTAGACAGCTGGATTATTATTGATTTATCATTAGACATTTACAAATAACCAATTTTGGCCATTTTGCTTATTGGTAAAAGTTCGAGAAAGATGAGATATTCTAAAACAGTTGATTATAGGAACTTGTTTTGAGGACATGTTTACTAACAAATTATGCAACTTTTTGTACATTTTTTACTATATAAATATTAATTTTGGGTTATAAATTGGATTGGAATTTATTTATTATTAAAATTTTATTATTTGCTAATTTGTGCAATAAAACTGCAGGAACCATGCTGTTATGGGAAAATCATTTACTTACAGCTCTAACCGGCATGGATTATTTGGTTATTATTGCATGGCCCCAAGTGTGTTATTCCTAAAATAACTAAGCAAAGTTATTTTTTTTTTTTTTACTTTGGTTTTGTTCTTCTGTTTATTGTTTCTTGATTAACATTCCATTGAAAAAAAACTAAACATAAAACCATGCTCTGACACAACATAGTTGTTAGCTATGCAACTGTCTTGCACTTATGTCACTATAAAAACATACACTTCTGAACAGACACTTCCACACTCATTTGCACACAGTACTGAGAAATACAAATGCCTTGCTGTGATACTTTAGAAATTATGCTTTATTTTAAAACTCTTCAGGCAAAGTATATCAGGGTCTGAGCTTAAAAGTAGACCTGTGACACGTTCTAAGCACACAATCACATATGGACTTCATGCTCAAATCAATTGATTAATCAGAAAACAAGAGAATAAGAAAGAACAATATTAGAATAAGACTTACGTTAGCCCCAGACCACGCACAGAGAAGGAACAGGAAATACACACACATTTGAGTAGAAGCAAGTGGGGGATTCACAGGCAAACGAAGAAGAGACACTCTTGCGTAGATCTATTCATTTTGCAGATGTGCACATTTGTTTTGGAAATCACCTACTGCCATGACCCTGATTTTTCTAAATGGCGCTGCTTTAACGTATTTTTTACGAAAGAGAAGGTGGTCCATGAAAGGACTTTGAAACAAAGTGCATAGACGACACATGCACACACACTGATAAGTGTTGGCAACCTTCTTTCTTGGCATAAGATCCTCCCACTAATAGTGAGCACTGAACAAACAATTCAGTTTTGTTTAGTTTTCAATTCTCAATGATTCCATATTTCCCTCAGCAGTGGAATCAAAAACTTTTTTTGTGGTTTAAGATTAAGCTGTAAAACATTCAGAAGGTAGTCTTGATTTGCTGTCAACATTAACCTCATTATATCCCAAAAATATAGAAAGAGTTTAATTTAGAGATTTGTTTTAGTGTAAATATTAAGAATGGTTAGTTACACTATTTTATTTTAGATTTATCTAATTTCATTGTTGCATGTGACTGTTTTTATAGAATTGGTATCTTGTCTACACACATAAACTTTCATTCAGCTTCTCCCATTAGGGGTCGCCACAGTGGATCATCCGCATGTTTTACGCTGGATGCCCTTCCTAATGCAACCCTCCCCATTTATCCGGGCTTGGGACCGGCACTGAGAGTGCACTGGCTTGTGCAACCCTAATGGCTAGGGTTGGTTCCCTGACCGGGGATCCTAACCACTAGACCACCAGGGAACCCATCTCGTCTACACACATGACTTGTATTAATCTAACACTTTGTGTCAATGTCCATAAAGCAAATTAGATCAAATAGGCTACACTATTAATGCTTGCCCAACACATTTCAGAGTTTTGTTTGCGTAGTCTATCTTTATCATATATTCTCATAAAGAAGATAGTCATTACAAAATCAGCTTTACAGAGATAAAAAGGTTATAAAGTTGTTTAAAACTTAAAAGTTTAGTGTCTAAGTTTGCCCCATATAATTTGAAGTTTAATGTGAATAAGCGAGCCAGTGGTGACTATGGCAAGGGAAAAACTCTAAGATGGCTTGAGGAAGAAACCTTGAGAGGAACCAGACTCAAAAGAAAACCAATCCTCATATGAATGGCACAGAATGTCCATTTTTTACAGTTCCTTAATTGAAGTATCCCGGTGAGAATCTCACATGTACAAACTTAACATCATGCAAACCTCCTTACATGAGTTTTGCGGTCAAAAAATTGTTTTTTTGGGTAAAAACATTTGTACCAAAATATTATTAATTAAATAGTGCCATTAGCCTGTATTTACAGTTGGGTATACACATTTACACATACACTTTGCACAGTGTTAAAAAAGTATCGGTTTGTCTCACTTGTTTGCTCTAATAGTGTCCCAGTGTTGGTGGAAAGAAAAGACGCAAAACTTCAGACATCAAACATGTCATACAGGCAGCGGCAGCTCATACACAGAGGTTGTGATGTGGCAGGATTGCATTACTAATGGCATATCCTCAAACAGAATTAAGCTGAGATGCTATCTCGATTGACTTATGCTATACAGTACTGTCTAGAGGTTTTTTTAGAGAAAGCCTGTAGTAGGCAGTTGAACCTTGATATCCAGCATACACTGAAACTTATTTCGAGTGGTTTTACCTCTGAAACAGCAGGTGTGTTTCCTCTCATATGTGAGGTGCACAGATCTAAAAATATTTACAATATTTTTTTTTTGCTCATCTCAAAACATTAAATAAATAACCTAACCTAAAGCAATGTAAAAACAAGCCTTTTTTTTCTATTCTATTTTTTTTTTGTAGCACATGCATTTCTGATATGCGAAATTTCTGAATGTGAAATTTCCCCACTGTGAGACGAATAAAGGTATATCTGCACATTGACATCTACATAATCTGGTTTTCCCTCTCAATATTTTGCATCATATTGTACAGTAAGAATGGTTATTTCGTATAAAAACAGAAACCGGACAAACTTAATTACAATTAAAGGAAGAAACTACAGTAAATATACTGTAAATATATAGTACAGGGCAGCATGAAACCTGCCCCAATGGGCTGCTACTGGAGATGCTACTGGTGCAGTTCTCATTTTGAGTTTGCAATCACTCTTTCAATGAACATGGTAAGCAAATCAATATATGGTTATATCACCTGTTTAAATAAAAACAAAATAACTTTTCTTGGTAACATAAAAAAAAAAACACATTTTTGTACATTTCTTGAAAAAATACTTTTTTTTTTGTCCCACCTTCCCATTTGGACAAGCTGCCACTGCTAAGAGGCTTGACTACATTTAAAGTTATGGGAAATATGTTTTAACTTTGTTTCCCACCATACTAATTCTTTCCCTGGATCTTTTCTGTGCAAGTTGATAAATTAGTCAAAAGAAAAATCTATACAGGCAACACTGCACTTTGGATTTCATCAAGCTCCAATTGGAGGAGGAAATTTGCATGTTTTTGTTTGAGGTTAATTTAATAATCTAATTTTTATTTGACATGAAAAGTCACAGAAATATGTTAAAAAAAAACCCCAAGGGGGATTTTTTATTAATCATTATGAACATAGACAGACAGACTATGTTGTGAAAGCCAGGAGCTAAATGAACCAAAAGTTGCAGTAGGTCCCTGGAGAGTGTCCTGTTCCCTATGCCCTACTATACAATCTTGGTGTCTGGCTTAAGTCAGACTTTTTAAAGAAGCGCATTCCTGCACTGTCTTTATTGCAAGATAAAAAGATGTTTTGAAGCCATTATTAATTGACCATTTTGGGTCATATTTTGTGACTGAACACACTACTTAGCTGGTTTCCCCTCCTCTAATATTTCAAGAATGCTTTAGGGTTGTTTCCAGTTCACAGAATGTTTTATGGGTCAGGCTGCTTGCTTGACAGCCAAGTGCTGATGAACTCATAGGAACTTATTTTCCTTAAACACGTCTAGAAATAACTCGGGCTTCGCACACTCCCTATGGCTTCATCTGTTGCATCAGACCTCTGCTATCACAGGAGTGGCAGTTGCTTCTTATCTACCTGTCCTTGTTAAATCTTAACCCACATGTCTAGGATGTTGCATTAACAGCCCCTGAGTACCAGTAGTACATCTTTTCATAATTTTTAACTCGAGCTCTACAGACAGAAGCATTTATTTATGCATGTTACACTTTGACAAGGATTGCCAAATGCAGTTAAAATACCACTTTATATGCAATCCGGGGACAGTAGTCAGTTCTTTTTCCTGCATATTTTATTATATTCTAGATATTTTCTGTACTAACACATACAACACATTTAAACTAGATCTTACCACACTTAAAATTTATAGTAAAATCAATTTCTTACTCTTAACCTATTGCTCAAGTCATACTACCTTTTTGAGAGTTCAGTGTCCTTTCACTTATATGTAAATGTTATTTTTTAGAATATTGAAAAAAAAAAATAATTCACTCACCGGTATATATTCACTCTCAGTAGTATGAAGCTGTGTGCTACAATCGTATGTTTTTCTTTCTGGACTCCTTTGTGAAACTGGCAGTGTGAAAACTTCCTGGCCGTCTTAATGCCTTGACTGTTCAAACAGGATCTGAGAACGGGGAGGTGTGGACGTCTCATTGGCTGACATGCCTCATGAAATTTAACACCTGCCCAAGTTTCACATGAATTATGCTGACTAGGATGTGTATTATAGACATATTTTACTGCAAATGGCATGCTGCCATTTTAAACAATGTTTGTGGTAGTTTGGTATATATTTTAAATGCAACATTGTGTAGGACTACACCGAATGCTGGCTTTCTTTGAGGATGAAACATGCTGGAATTAGGGAATAAGGACAGGGTATCTGAGGATTAAGGTTAGGGAATTTAATTCCGTTCTTTCTGAAATGTCAATAAAGAACTTGAACTGGAACTCAAAGCAGGTGCAAACTTGCAGAAAAACACGCTTCTGTAGTGTTGAATTTAGTATATCGTTGTCTTCATTACAATATAATGTTTAAGCAATAGTTAATGATCGAAGTGCAAAGAAATATATAATAATAAATGTATTTTAATCAATGACTCTAAGAAATTAAAACAAACAATTTTACAAAAGTTTTACCAAATGTTTTAACCATTTCCCAGGTATCAAATCAGGTGTCTGTAATACGTATATATATATATATATATATATATATATATATATACATTTAGTAGTCCCTGAGTTAAGATGGTTCGATGGTTCCGAATATTTGAACAAACGACTATAACGAAACAAAAATATTTTTTTTCAGTTTTGTGTGCCAGGCAAACGTACCAGCATACATGCAGTCTGTTGCGATCAATTGTGGAGTTCAATTGTCTTGGTGTGAGAACGTGTATTTTTTTGTATCTGTGTTTCTGGTGTTCCAAAGCCCAATTTTAGCTCTTGTCTCTCATTTTAACAGATTAGTCTTATCACTACAGGTGTGCTTTTTACCGCTCCACTTCTCCACGTGCCCCCTGCCACATACATGTATGCTGTAAAATGTAAACAGTACAGTACTGCAAATTGCTTGGGTTTTTTTTTTTTTGTACTGTAATTTGATAATAATTAACAAATTATGGTTATACAACCCCATACTAATCACCATTCTTTAAGACTCCTGGGTAGGCTAGGCCATGTCTCAACTTTAGATATTTTCAAGATTCGATGGAGTCACAGGAACGCATCTCCATCGTAAGTCGGGGTCTGCCTCTATATATGCTATTTATAGTTTACACTAAGTGGCAACTACTTTAATAGCAAATGGGGACTAAATGTGGTGTTCAAAAAGCACATGCAAACTTTCATCCATCTTCCTCTTCTTTCAGCTACTCCCATTAGGGGTTGTTACAGCGGATCATCCATCTCCATACTACATTGTCCTCTACATCTGCCTCTTTCGAACAACCTGCAAGTCTTCTCTCACCAAATCCACTGCACATGTCCAAACCATCTCAATCGGGCCTTTCTGGCTTTGTCTCCAAAATGTCCCACATGCGTGGTCCCTCCAAAAAAGCCATTTCTAATCATGTCCATCCTCGTCATTCCCAATAAAAATCTCAGCATCTTCAGCTCTGCCACCTCCGGCTCCACCTCTTTTACTCAATGCCACTGTCTCTAAACCATACAACAACGCACGTCTCACCACAGTCCTATAAACTTTCCCTTTCACTATTGCAGATACTCTTCTATCACAAATCACTCCTGCTACTCTTCTCCACCCACTCCACCCTGCCTGCACTCTTTTCTTCACTTCTCTAACACACTCTCCATTACTGTGCACTGTTGAACCCAGGTACCTAAACTCATCCACCTTCACCACCTCTTCTCCCTGCAACCGCACCACTCCACTGCCCTCCCTCTCATTCACACATGCACTCTCTTACTCCTATTGACTTTCATTCCTCTTCTCTCCAGCAAGTACCTCCACCTCTCCAGCTCAATCCCTCTGCCTGGCCAATCTGTAAAAATACTTTTAGTGTGGACCCTTAGTTTCCAACTTCTCATACAGCTCCTCATATGCCTTTTTTTTTGCTTCATCCACATCCCTCTTTCTGTTCACAATTCTGTTTCACCAACCTCTTCCCCTTATACTTTCCTGCACTTCCTCATTCTACCACCACATCTCTTTGTCTTTCTTTCTATTTCTCAGTCATGCTAAATACCTTCCTAGCTGTTTCGCTTATCACTTTTGCAATAGTTGCCCAATCATCCAACACCTCTTCACCAAAACCAAGCCCTGTCTGACCTCTTTCCTGAAGCTCACACTACCGTCTTCCTCCCTCAGTTTCCACAATTTTGTGTATTCTTTTTTTCAGTCCTCACTCTCCTCCTAACCCAGCCTTTAGGGTTGCAGAAGCCAGTGCACAGTGGATGTGGTAAGGGAAAGCATGCAGGTAGTTGGTTCGAAAGAGGCACATGTAGAGGACAGGGGGGTATAGAGATTGATGATCCGCTGTGGCGAGAGCCAGAAGAAGAAGAACAAGACACTCCTCCTTATTTTCTTCACCTCCAAAACCATTCTACAGATGACCATCCAATGCTGTCTAGCTACACTGTCCCCTGCCAACACCTTACAGTACATGATCCCCTTCAAGTTGCATCTCCTGCAGAGAATATAGTCCACCTGTGTGCACCTTTTTTCAGCCCATAATATCAGCTAACTCGCTCCCTTAACCAGTCATAGAAGCAACATTTAAACTGCCCACCCTAACTTCCACTCCAATTCCTACACTTCTCCTTTCCCTACTGTCTCTGTAGACATCTTTTCCTTCTATTCTCCTCCTTTAGCCAACAGTAGCCCAATTTCCACTGGTACACTGTTGGTTAACAATACCTGTGATGGTTGTTGGTAACCCGGGCCCCGGCCGATCTGGTATGAAATTTTTGATGACAATTTTTTACTTTCACTCATTACATTTTTAAACAAATCTGTACTTTCTACTTTTTACATTTTAAAAACATGCTCGTTACTTTAGTTTGAATCTATTTGGTGAAATGTAATTTTTTTTTTTCTTTTAATCTTACACCGTTTTCAGCCTATCAACATCCACTGGTGCATTATTTCCTTGTTATTACACACCACAGACGTAGACTAGTTTATAAAGCTAACAACAAGCGGCAGCAGAAGGTAACAAAAAAGTATGGAGTTAACGTGGATGAGACTGAGGAATGTAGCAATGTAAACATTACTGAAAACAGAGACATACCTGATCATCATCTTTTCTCTGCTTGTGTTGAATATGGTGGATGTTTAGCCTCGATACATTTATTAAGCAACAAAAATTTTTTATTTGTTTTGTATTAATATATTAATCAAGACTGTCAAAATGCAAATTCATTTTAACGCCACTGGTTTTATTAACGCATGATTAATGCAGCTTGCATTTCTGTTTGACCATTTTTATTAAAAATATAAATAAATATAAAAGCAGCAAAATTAAAACCTTCAGCGCAACACACGTGTATTCACAACGTCCTTTCTTTACTCAGATATAATAAATAAATAAACTCCTTTGAAAAATTATTTTTAATCAGTAAACATTTGTTTTACTGATCTGCCAATTCTTAATTCAGCATCAAAATTCGCCATGACTCACACATCCGACAATTAACCCTCTGGGGTCGACAAATGCACGAGTGCGTTTTGTGCCATTTTTTTCCTCATGATGCCAAAAACTAACTTTAATTACTGTCTTTTTTTTCATCTTACAGAAAAGACAAATACATCATTTGAATCTGTAAAGGGTCTTCTTTCAATCATATGCACTCATAATAACAACAAAATGCTGTGGTTTGTAAAATAAAGCAAACACAGGGTGCGCTTTCTGCGTCTGTCATCTCTCTTCACAGACACACAAATAAAGCAACCTGAATCTCAGTGAATATTTGCCTCACAGATATAATAAATATATGTAAAGCTTAAAAAAAAAAAGCTCAAAGTCTACTTTTGAATAAACCAATTCACAATAAATAAAATATTCTCTGATTATGTAATCCATATGAAAGTTAAAAGAGGTGCAGCTTCTCTAGTATCACCTCACTAACCGTCCATGTGGAAACATAGCAAAGGTTCCGTTTGGTGTCCTGATAATTTACGTAATTTAAAACACCATAATTACTTTAAAACATTTACAAGAATATTTTGTCTTCAGGCTCTATGTTGAGTTTGGTTTAACAAATAATAAACATACTTAAAGCATCAATATTTGTCCATGCCCATGTTGATTAGAGTATTAAAACATTGCAAAGTATTAATTTCAGGTACATAAAGAACAGATAATGTTATTAAGCTGTGATTAATCGTGATTAAATAATTTAATCGATTGACAGCCCTAATATTAATATGATGTGACGTCCATTTACCAGCGTGACACAGGTAGTAGTAATGGCTACTTTTTACTTAAGTACATGTCAGAGCCCAAACTTCTTTTCTTTAGTTTGAGTAAAAAAGTATATCAGTACTTCAACTGTTACCCAAATATTTTAAAATATGAATATCTGTACTTCTACGTAAGTGAAAGATGTATGTACTTTTGCCACCTCTGACCATTGTAGACTGACCAATTCCTGCCTAGTGTGTGGGGGTGCACAGCTAGGTCGGAGGCTACGCCCTGGTGCAGCTCTAGGAGCCTCAAAGGATGCTGCGAGTTTTCCGCCCGAGATGTCTCCCACAACCTGCTCTCACAGCAGGTCTGCCTGATACGCCTGCAGCACCTCCATGGTGTGCAGGCATGCAGCTTGGCTGGCTGAGGCGTAAGCCTTACCCACCAGCACCTAAGTGCTACGCAGGGGCTTGGTGGGCGATGTTGGGGTCTTAAGGGATGATGCCATGCCAGGGGAGAGATAGCTGGCCAGTGTCTGCTCCACCTGGGGCATTGACCCATAACCGCTTGCTGCTTGCTGGATGAAAGGGCTCTCTGCTCATCACCATTTTCCTCTGACCCTGTTTCAGCAACACACTTTTTTGCATATAGATCTGTTGCTCAGTCAGAGCTTTTTGTTTGTCAAACCATTCTGTGAAAACATGAGTTTGTTGTGTGTGAAAATCCTAGAAGTAGTAATCCCATTACTAGTTTTTGAAAAGCAGCTCATCTGGAACTAACAACCATGGCACAATAATTCACAAAGAACAAACTTTAAACATTAACTCATGACCTTGACCTGTACCTGTACCTGCATGATTTTATGAATTGTGCTGCAACTACATGATTGTTTACCTATTAAACAATTGTACATTGTTTAAAATCTAAAAGTAATCTCAGTAGCATACAAAAGGTGCTTTAATTGTGGCATCACTTCAAATAACCGAATATTTTAATTATCATATTTTTTTTGACACTAGATCATGTCATCTCTTCTGGGAGCTGAACAAAATGTGCAACCACAAACTGAAGAACTACCATCAGCAATAACATGTAATTACTCAAAATGTACATTATGTTTGGCACACGAGAAGTTACATTTGCCACAATTATACTTCTCTTGAGAGACAGACTAAAACCACTTATTGTGTGCCAAGTTATAGGCATCATTGAATGTTGAACTTCAGATGGAAAAAAAAACTTATTTCACAAAAAAAGCTTTATTTTAAGTTTGGATAATATTGGGTTCAAATGGTGAACTACAGAAAAAAACAGTAAATCTGGAGACTTTTTTTTTTATTAAATATGCCGAACTAGCAACCTTCCCAATTTATAATAAGCCTGCTAATTAGCTGATTATTTATATCCGATGTTTTAGCACCATGCAGATGGGACAACTTATAATGATGTGTTGCAGCATGTTTGCATGACTTGGTTGGACTGGTTATACCCCTGGATTAGGACACTATTGCCTCCATGATCTCTTGAAAGCTTGACTTTTAAAATTTGTTATTACATTTACATTTTTTACAGCTAATATACCTCCAAGCTTATCTCTATCCCATAATTGGTCAAAAATAATCCTACTGGACTCCTAGCCAAAACAAGCAATTAGCTCTGAGGCAAAAGGTACAGATGACAACTGCTGATTATATTTTAAACTGACCTAACAAGCTAAAATTAAATGCAATGCATTTTTAAGCATGTCCATGTGGGTGTGTAATTGCAAAAATGGCATTAAAAACTCAAACCCATATAATAATAATAATAATAATAATAATAATAATAATAATAATAATAATAATAATCGTGCTACAGTCTATTAAAAATAGCTAAGCTTCAGTCTGCACTAAACTGCTTCCACACCCAAATTCATCAGATGTATTTGTTGGAGGTTTTGATTTTATACCTTGAAAGAAAAAATTAAATCAATTGTAATAAGTACAGACCAGTGATGCATGACAAAATGCTGTCTTTACTATGCAATAAAGAACTTCTTGTTGTTCAAAGTTTTGTGTCCAAGTATCTATGTAAACCAATATTAAGTTTTTCAGACTGATCAGCTTTACCTTATGATGAAAAATTCCAACCTGGTTGGTGTGGTTTCTTCCAAAATGACCCTGCTGTGCATGAAATCTTACACAATGGTTTCATGAAGATATAACGTCTTCACAATTATATATCATTCTTACAGAAGTAAAATAACCTCTCTGAATTATTTCTCACCCTATTAGATGATCCGGTTTAATTTCAGCCTGTAACCTTTGTATTAGTTTAATGATAATTGATGGACAGTATGGAAAAAAGTAAATTAAGGAAAGGGCATTTAATGTTGTAGTATAACTTGTTTCAGACATGGAGGTTTACAGTTTATGTGAGCTGCATAACTGCATTTTGTGCACTTCAATCATTTTATTTGTTATTTATAAAGCTCCTCATGGTGCATTAAATGCATTTTAAAACCTTGTTTGTGAAACAGAGTACCAGTGAAGGAGTTTTCAGATTTACTATAATTTGTTCTCAGTGTCTGTTCTTCCCTTAGAGACCTAAAATTACAATCAGTAGTCCCATTTGTTACCTTTTACATTGTTTTTTTTGTTGTTGTCTTTTTTCATATTATTTTGTTTCCCTTTTATTTAGTAAAAAAAAAATATATAATCAAAACATGTCATATTTGCTATATGACTTTAATTTGCTACCATACATTTTTTGTGACCTGTAACAACTTCCAGACCAAAGAACTAATATTTGTAATGTTATGTACATCTGCCTCTTTCATCCCAACCACATTCACACCCCAACCATGTCTTCCCTGACCACATCCATAAACCTCCTCTTTGGCCTTACTCTTTTCCTCCCACCTGGTGGCTCCATCCTCAGAATTCTCCTACCGATATACCCCATCTCCCTCCTCTGCACATGTCCAAACCATCTCAATCAAGCCTCCCTTACCTTGTCTCCAAAACGTCCTTCATGTGCTGTCCCTCTAAACTAGTTTCTAATCCTGTCCATCCTTGTCACTCCCAACAAAAACCTTAACATCTTCAGCTCTGCTACCTCCAGCTCCACCTCTTGTCTTTTGCTCAATGCCACTGTCTCTAATCCATAAAACATTGCAGGCCCCACGTCCTATAAACTTTCCCTTTCACTCTGGTTTACCTGCTGCTGCATCTCCTTGTACTTCTGCCTACTTTTCTCATCACTCTGTCGATCCCAATTCTGTTCTGCCAACCTCTTTCTCCTTATGCTCTCCTGCACTTCCTCATTCTACCACCATGTCTTTGTCTTTCTTTCAATTTCCAGATGTCACACCAAGTAACTTTCTAGCTGTCTCCCTTATTACTTCTGCAGTAGTTGCCCAATCATCCAGCACCTCTTCACCACCACCGAGCCCCTGTCTGACCTCTTCATTGAATCTCACCCTACAGTCTTCCTCTTTTAGTTTACACCAATTTATTCAAGCCTCACACTCCTCCTCTTCTTTTTTACCTCCAAAACCATCCTACAGACCACCATCCGATGCTGTTTAGTTACACTGTCCCCTGCCAACACCGTACAGTCTTCAATCTCTTTAAGGTTGCATCTCCTGCATAGAACAGTTCACCTGTGTGCACCTTCCTCCACTCTTATAAGTCACCCTATGCTCCTTCTTCTTCTTCTTCTTCTTAAAATAAGTGTTCACCACTGCCATATTCATCCTTTTAGCAAAATCTACCGCAATCTGCCCTTCCACATTCCTCTCCTTAAGGCCATACCTACCCATCATCTCCTTATCACCTTTGTTCCCTTCACCTACATGCCCAATAAAGTCTGCCCCAATCACCAAACATTCATTCCTAGGTACTCCATCTAACTCATTACAGAATTTTTCCTTCTTCCCCATCTCACAACCCACTTGTGGAGCATAAGCACTAATGACATTTATCATCCCATCAACTTCCAGCTTTACGTTCATTACCCTATCAGAAACTTTCTTCACCTCCACTAAACTCTTACTGTACTCTTCCTTCAGAATCCCCCTCCCCCTCCAATGCTCCTGGCCTTACTCTCTTTTCACTTGGCCTCCTGAACACACAACATATCTACATTTCTCCTCTCCATCATATCAGTTACCTCTATTCCTTTACCAGTCATAGTACCAAGATTTTATGTACCGACCCTAACATACACTCTCCTAGACTTCTCCATTTTCTGCTGTCTCTGTAGACGTGTCCTCCTTCGGCCAACCTGAACCACATATTTGATTTGGCACATGTTTTACGCTGGATGCCCTTCCTAACACAACCCTCCCCATTTATCTGGGCTTGGCACCGGCACCAATAGTGCACTGGCTTGTGCAACCCTAATGGCTAGGTTGGTCCAGCGTTCATCAAACAGGTCTCTTGGTTGAAATTTCTGTCTATTAGCTGTATAGAAGCAAGCTTTTGGAGAAAAGCTTGTTTCGACAACACATGTCTGACTAATAGAGCAGTTGTTTTGTATCACTCTAATCCATGTGTCATCCTGCTTGTTTTCTTTTCAGCCCTGGCATGCACAGTCAACTCTCAGCACAGCATGAGCCACATCTCGACACATAGGCTTGACTTGTGTGAGTGGGTATTAGTTTATCCTGGGCTTCTGATTAAATAGAACTCAAGCTTAACTAACAATAAATGCATGACAATAACATCTAGCTGGCATGATATATTGGAATAATTCGTATTGATGTCATTATTATTTTATGAAATCATGGATTACCATTATGAACAACTTGTTATGAGAAAAGAAATTGGCAGGAGATTGGTTTGGTCTTGGAATTATGCTTCTGTCCCAAGTATTGAACTTTAATTGCACTTTTATGAACAGTTTGGACAGGATATGTCAGTTAGGCAATGTAATGGAAATGTGGAGTAATTATGATTACTTTACAGAGGATAAGCAATCTCTTTATACAGTATGACAATAATGGGAGTGCCTTTACTATGTCTCCATGATGCATACTACATACATGTTATTTAAAAATACAAACTACAAACCCTAACCCTGACTGTTTTAACCTTTCTTAGAACCATTTGTTATTGCATACAGTATATACTACAAGCCCTATATCAGTATGCTCATATAAACCTGAGCAAAATTCCAAATGTCTGTACACTTGACCATCATAACTATATACTTTGCATTTTCTCCAAACTGTTACCTTAAAGTTGAAAGTTCTATATCCCAAACATTAGTTGTCCTTAGAAATGGTCATTTGGATGAATAGGCATGAAGTCATGGTCCAAAATCTAAAGGAAATCCTTTCCAGAAAAAGTATTTTACTATAAGAGCAAATGAGGAAACTTAATCTGGAATTTGATGTTGAAACACAAATGGATGCAATGAGCAGGCAAAGACAAATACATTTTTGCTATATATTCTGTACCTGTGCTTATTTAAAATCAAAAGAGTTTACTTTAAGTGTCTGATAAGCCCCTGTAAGCATTATCTACTGTGGCATAATCTTCCTAGATGTGTAATTACTGATATGACAGATTTGAATGGGCCTAAATTTCAAGAGATTCGTTTGTTATAATTATAGTACATTATCACATCTCCCTATGTAAGAGCAATCCAATCCAGATATGGCTTTAGGGACTTTAGAGCCTTTGGATGTTCTTTGGATGTCCCTCTGATGAAACATTTATACTCATATAAAAGAAAGTGTTGCTAATAACCCTTAATTATCCAATGAACACTTGGACAAAAGGTGGACTTCAAAAGTTGATTGAGATCTTCAAGGCATATGACATGTTCATTGAAGCTGATCTGTTAAGATTACCTTCTTTTCCATATTTAGGTTCATATTTATAAAACCTGAAGTCTAGAACATTATTTCTTTCTATATTCCTGTATGCAGTGTCTTCCAATAGGAGACCAAAAATGCCTGTCCCACACACTGACATTTCAGAAACATGGGTCATGGCAATGTCTGGCTTCACCATCTGTGTGCACTCTCTATTAGTGCATAGCCAAGTGCTTTTGGTTTGCATTGGTCAATAAATTGGTTGAGTAACCTGCTGATTCAGATCTTTCTTCAGCAGTTACACTGCAGGTGGAGGTGTGGCAGCATGACTTCTGGCAATCATCACTGCCAAAACTGCTCCCAGCCCTGAGGCCTCAGACTGTCTCCTCAAAAACAATCTGTTCAGCTGCATCAGCAAAAGCAAGTATACTGGTTGGGCTAGATGTCGGCAAACTTATATTTGCAAATGAAATAGTGAATAGACCTGCATAGAAAATGGTTGGTAGCTGATTAATATGAAGTGAATCATTATTTCTCAGTAGAGACAAATTACTGAAGTTGTAAGTCTCTCTAAACAGCTCAAATTCTCCCCACTGGCAGAACAAACCAGAGAGGGAGGGCTGCTAAACCTGAAGATCTCTAGTAAAAGTCAGTACCCTTGGTGACCTTTGTTAGCACATTATGTCAGAAAAGGCAGTAATGAGTCAGTAATGGTCTCTGTAAATTGTGCACTTTTTGTAAAATATCACCAAAGAGACATGGTGCCAGAGACTGGTGCTGTACACTGCTTTCAGGATTATTCTTGATTATGCTCTCATTTTTGAGATTGTTCAATAGCTCCATCTGCTGGAACTTTATACTTGCATACAGCTATTAAATAAACAGAACAAATGGTAAAAATACTAGTTTGAAATAACTCAAGAAAACCCGATGTCTCCTCATAAATCCACGTGAAAACCAGTGAATCTGGAAACTCTTCTTTGGCAGATTTTAGTTTAATTATCATGTTATTGTTTAAATAGGAAAGGCTCTGTAACAATAGTTGGTTCCAAAACAAAAGGGTTTCTGCTCAATAACAGCATGATCCAACAAGAAGCTGGAACATGTTGTCAGTTATGGCTTGTTGAAGACTTGAAGAACAGGTAATGTTTTGTGCCCTGATAGTCCCATTTTGACTTTGCACACAGATTCACTGACATTCAGAAGTGTGGAAGCCAAGAATAAGGTGCTCCAGCTGAGAACAGATAGAAAATAATAATATTAAAGTGAAATTTTAAATATTATCACATCTTAAGAGATATATAAGATCTTTATATAATTTACAGTCATTTCCCATTACACTTAGCTTTGTCATTTGCCAGACAACCTAATGCACAACTTGCAATTCTCATTTATACAACTAAGAAGTTCAGGGTTAAGGGCCTTGCCTAAGGGCCCATCAGTGACAACTTAGTGGAGATTTTAACCCAAGACCTTCCGATTAGAAGTCACATCATATTCACTGCCACTTCCTTCAGTTTGTCTAAAGAGAAGTTATTTTCCTGAAAGTGAATGACCTTTATACTCTTGTTATTTACTTGTCTCTTAATTTCCTGCTGGACTGATTTTAGATCTTCAAGAAATTTTAGAATAATTACCAAAAATATTAGATGTGTTGATATAACTAAAAATACAGGCACTTTGCATTCATAGAACAAATACTGTGCAGTTTGTGTTCTGCATTTGATGTTTTTTTATTTGGATTGCATGCATTTTGCATTGGTGTAGAAGAGAGTTATAATAAATTAACCTAACAAAGTTATGTAGTTAAAAGTAATAATTAAAATATCATTTGCCATCAATGACAATATACTACATACTACAATGATGGAGAGAGAATAATAATTATCAATTTCTTTTTTTCCTTCTGGGACTTATTTCTAATATCAGGTCAGTTATATATATATATATATATATATATATATAAAAAATGCTTTCTTGTAGCTATAGCAAATGCAGTGCATTTTGTGTGGTTTATGAAAGAGAAGAACAGCTTGAATGGGGAAACCTCACGTCTACTGAACCTTCTCCCAAATCCAAGACAATCAATTACGAAACTAAATGGTTCAGTCTGAGTTACTCCTCAGAGCAGTTATTAATCAAGCCATTGCTTGCTCAAGCTGCATTTCATCAAGCCTTTTTAAGACCTTTTGAAAAATGTCGACCTTTGAAAAGACATTTCAAAGGGAATCAAAGGTCTTGCCTCTTAATATTTTAAATTGAATCATGCACAAGGAAATTATTCTCTTCTATTTTATAGAAAAATAAATCTTGAAAGCATCTGCTGTTCTTTGTCACTCTCAATATATGTAGCTGATCTAATAATGCATCAACGGCTCTGCTGCTCCCTCTGGCCTTTGTGTGAAGTACATCCCCAGACCCCAGATCTTACAGGAAGGACTGGTTTTATCTGTTTAGAGAACATAACACAGCAACATGCAATAGCAGCACTTGTTTTTTACATCCTGATGTCAAGCAGACACACAGAAATATTAGCTATATTTCTATGATATCTCCTCCAGCACAACTGAATCCAAAAATAAACAAAGAGAAGAGCATGTGTCTTAAAGACGGGAACAGAAAGAAAAATAATAAAATCACAATGGAATCCATAATAAAAAAAATTAAAAAAATCAATGTTTGGAAAAAAAACTTGAAAAACCTTGTTGTTAAAAAGGTAAACTGACTAAGAAGAAAGAGCTGATTTTGCGAGAAAGGTTCATGGCACATGCATAGATCAAAGCTGATTTCAATAGTTTTCGTGTAATGTTCTAAAAAAAGAATTAAACCAGTGGTTTACCCATGACCATTTGTGAAAACTATAAAGATAAAAACAGAAACAAAAGTAATGACAACCAACATCCTGACCACAGAACAAGGTTAAAGATATTACAATCTACTCAGCACACTGATTATCACTTAAGAAGCCTACAAAAACATCTGTTAGACATTTTACTGAGAAATACATATGGAAACTTTACTATGCAGGAAGATAATGAGGGAAAATCGTGCTAATCAGGGGACAAAAAAAAAGTGGTGACTGACCAAGTCAGTCAGTCGACCATTACGCAATTATGCATGCTTTTGAATGCCTGAAGAGAAAAGACAAACAACCAACAACCAAAAAGTAGGTACAATACAAATCTGATGAAACGGGAATAATGCAACAGTTTGGTTATGTCACTGGGTCGCTGGCTTGAAGCAGTTATTGCAAGCAAGGCACATGCAAATAAATATATTATATATTATTTTCAATAACATTAAGGCCACCTGTTCCAGTACTGTTGCACACCAAGAAACTGTGTTGTCTGGTACCAAAGTTGCAATGTTTGATAATGTTCTAAAGTTGTCTAAAATAACTAGATGCAAATATCAGGAAATCATTATATTCAGAGAGCCTGAATATCATTCTACAATTCAAGACAAAAAGTCACATTAGAGAGCCAATTTTTCCACTCCAAGGTTCTGCACGTATCTGCTCTAAAGAGGATGCACAAGCAAGAAAGACAGGAATACCTATACCTATATATGGTTAAGATAAGCAGAAGATGAGGGATCACAATAGTAAATCAACAAAAGTTAAAATAAACAACACAAAAGGTTATTAGGAAAAGTGTCAATCTTTAAAATGTCGTCATCTAGTGACCAATTAAAGAATTGCAGGCTGAGCATTACAGTGATACAGTGTATATACACTATTTTAACCTAACAATGTTCTACAATGTTTCAGGTCCGTGTTAATTTTTTAATGCTTCTGATTGACCAGGATTCAAATATTTCACTTTTATTTTCTATATATCTATATTATAGAAAAACATTCAAAGAACGGTGATAAGTGACCAGTTGTATGTGCTTGGGGGGGTGTATCCACGTAAAATTCTTAATAAAATAATTATGGATCCATAAAAATATATAAACATTTTTACACATTACAGTTGTTGGTGTTTTAAAAAGCGTTTAAAAGATTTACTGTTATTTTTTGTATATAGTATACACAATATAAATAATATGGCTTTTATCCACTAGAGGGTATCGATGAGTTATGTCACTTTTGTACTGTATTTAGTTATTTTTGTTTGTTGCTGTAAATGACCACAAAACAAGCTTTAATATTTACACCCAAACACATTTTCCAGTAAATAATTACTGATTAAAGGCTTGACGCTGCTTATTAGAAATCCAAAAGTTGAAAGGACCAACATTTTCAAGCTGCCACTGCTGGGCCCTTTAGTAAGGCCAGTAAACCTTTCTCCTCCAAGGGTATTGTATCATGACTGTTCCTGTGCAGCTTGTTAGGCATAAACACAATACGCTTGTGAATGCAAAGAAACTGTAATGTACAGTGTATGGTATGTGTATCTTTTCCAACATGTCACCATGTTAACATTACTTATGGTGTATTATAGGTTTTTGTTTTGTATTATAAGTATCCATTTGTTATCCATCTTTGTTGGATTATATTAATGAGCCTCAATTTAAAGTGTTACCATTCCTCTTTTCATTTCTTTTTAATAATAATAGACTGTACATGTACAGTGCCTTGCGAAAGTATTCGGCCCCCTTGAACTTTGCGAACTTTTGCCACATTTCAGGCTTCAAACATAAAGATATGAAACTGTAATTTTTTGTGAAGAATCAACAACAAGTGGGACACAATCATGAAGTGGAACGAAATTTATTGGATATCTCAAACTTTTTTAACAAATAAAAAACTGAAAAATTGGGCGTGCAACATTATTCAGCCCCTTTACTTTCAGTGTAGCAAACTCTCTCCAGAAGTTCAGTGAGGATCTCTGAATGATCCAATGTTGACCTAAATGACTAATGATGATAAATAGAATCCACCTGTGTGTAATCAAGTCTCCGTATAAATGCACCTGCACTGTGATAGTCTCAGAGGTCCGTTTAAAGCGCAGAGAGCATCATGAAGAACAAGGAACACACCAGGCAGGTCCGAGATACTGTTGTGGAGAAGTTTAAAGCCGGATTTGGATACAAAAAGATTTCCCAAGCTTTAAACATCCCAAGGAGGACTGTGCAAGCGATAATATTGAAATGGAAGGAGTATCAGACCACTGCAAATCTACCAAGACCTGGCCGTCCCTCTAAACTTTCAGCTCATACAAGGAGAAGACTGATCAGAGATGCAGCCAAGAGGCCCATGATCACTCTGGATGAACTGCAGAGATCTACAGCTGAGGTGGGAGACTCTGTCCATAGGACAACAATCAGTCGTATACTGCACAAATCTGGCCTTTATGGAAGAGTGGCAAGAAGAAAGCCATTACTTAAAGATATCCATAAAAAGTGTCGTTTAAAGTTTGCCACAAGCCACCTGGGAGACACACCAAACATGTGGAAGAAGGTGCTCTGGTCAGATGAAACCAAAATCGAACTTTTTGGCAACAATGCAAAACGTTATGTTTGGCGTAAAAGCAACACAGATCATCACCCTGAACACACCATCCCCACTGTCAAACATGGTGGTGGCAGCATCATGGTTTGGGCCTGCTTTTCTTCAGCAGGGACAGGGAAGATGGTTAAAATTGATGGGAAGATGGATGGAGCCAAATACAGGACCATTCTGGAAGAAAACCTGATGGAGTCTGCAAAAGACCTGAGACTGGGACGGAGATTTGTCTTCCAACAAGACAATGATCCAAAACATAAAGCAAAATCTACAATGGAATGGTTCACAAATAAACATATCCAGGTGTTAGAATGGCCAAGTCAAAGTCCAGACCTGAATCCAATCGAGAATCTGTGGAAAGAACTGAAAACTGCTGTTCACAAATGCTCTCCATCCAACCTCACTGAGCTCGAGCTGTTTTCCAAGGAGGAATGGGCAAAGATTTCAGTCTCTCGATGTGCAAAACTGATAGAGACATACCCCAAGCGACTTACAGCTGTAATCGCAGCAAAAGGTGGCGCTACAAAGTATTAACTTAAGGGGGCTGAATAATTTTGCACGCCCAATTTTTCAGTTTTTTATTTGTTAAAAAAGTTTGAGATATCCAATAAATTTCGTTCCACTTCATGATTGTGTCCCACTTGTTGTTGATTCTTCACAAAAAATTACAGTTTTATATCTTTATGTTTGAAGCCTGAAATGTGGCAAAAGGTTGCAAAGTTCAAGGGGGCCGAATACTTTCGCAAGGCACTGTATATGCAAACTGGACTGGACAGATAATACTGATGCAATTTACAAGAAAGGACAGAGCAGACTATTTCTGCTGAGAAGACTGAGTTGTTATGGAGTGCAAGGAGAGCTACTGAAGACCTTTTCTGACTCTGTGGTAGCCTCAGCCATCTATGGTGAGGTGTGCTGGTGCAGCAGCATCCCTACTGCAGATAGAAAGAGACTGGACAAGCTGATCAGGAAGGCCAGCTCAGTCCTGGGGATTCCCATGGACAATGTACAGGAGGCACAGTACATCCTAAGTGTCTGAAGGAGCGATACAGAAGGTCTTTTCTCCCTGCTGCTAGTAGACTTTACAATCAGAGCTGCTCCTAGTGAACCAGTTACACATTGTTATTGTGTTTTTAACTTTGCAATAATAACAATAACAAAGATTTTATGCAATAAATGTACAATAACACTAATTTAAAACCATGCAATATTACCTATGTGCAATATGTTTGAAAGCGTAGAAACGTATTGGTGGTCTCTTTTTCTTTTTTATTTATACACTGTAATGTATATACTTTTTATTATGTCTCTACTTTTTATATATATATATTTGCACATTTCTGTTTCTTTGCTACTGTAACACAAATCTCCTCACTGTGGGAAGAATAAAGGTATATCATATTATCTTATGTACGTTATACTGTATATGTCTGGTTAAGTGGATGAGTAAAGCTTCTACAGTATGAATTTTCAATTCACATTGGTACATAAATATAGGATTATAAGATGACAGCAATGTGAAAGTGTGACATAAAAAATTAATGTTCTGAATACAGGCACACAAAAAAAAAAAGAAAAGACAAAAATGTATTCCTTGTATTGACTAGTGTGTAATTTGGTTTGAGCAAGATCTTTGCCCTTTGTAGCTTGATAAGCCACTGCTGTTCACATGTACTCATCAATGGTGGACGAAATAAACAAACCATGTCCTTGAGTTAAAGTAGGCATGCACTATGGAAAAATTACTCCAGTAACAGTAAAAAATTCTCTCTTTAAAATTTTCCCTAGGTAAAAGTACAAAAGTATTTGCCTTCAAATGTAGTGTCCAATGTACTTAACCAAACTACTTAAAAAAAAGGCACGCATTTTAAATCCTATCTGTTACTGAGTAAAAAATAAATAACTAAATACAAATAATAAAAGTGGTTAAATAATGCAGGGGTTTTTTTTATGCGAAAGTTCATAACTCACATTAGACTCAAGTTCTATTATTTTTATTTATTTAGTTGTTCATTTCTTTTTTGTTACTGCACTTTTATTAGTAGAGGTGTTCCATCAATGAAAAACAACTAGTTTAAGATTTATATCCCCTTGTCCTTTTTGAACTACACTATAATCCCCCACCCCACCACCACTTTCTAAAAAAGTAACTTGGTAAATTTTTCTTTGAGTAGATTTTAATCCCGGTAACTTTACTTGGATCTATGCAAAATGTCATTGAAGTAACAGTACTTTTACTTCAGTAGAATATTTTGTTACTCTTTCCACCTCTGGATACCACCAAGCGGCAATCAAAACAAGTTCAAAACAGAGCGCATGGCTCTACCCTGATTGGTAGTTTGTTGCTTGTTTGAAGTTTTTATCCACTCATGAATAAAAAGGAACGACTGATTTCACAAAATGTACTTGAGTAAAAAGTGAGAAATTTGACTTTGAAATGTAGTGAAGTTAAAGTAAAAGTCTCCCCATATGGAAATACAGTTCAACCTCGATACTCGTGGGGGATACATTCTATGCCTCCTCGCGAGTAACAAGAAATTGCAAGGTTTTGACTCTCCTTTTGATAGCTCCTTTTTCAAGGGAAATTGTACATGTCTTCTTCTTCTTCTTCTTTTTTCAGCTTCTCCCATTAGAGGTCGCCACTGCGTATCATCTGTCTCTATACCCCCCTGTCCTCTACATCTGCCTCTTTCACACCAACTACCTGCATGTCCTCCCTCACCACATCCATAACTTCATTGTGTGACTGATCAACTTAATTCCCCTGTAGATACTGCAAGTCTGCACATCTCCCTTATGCTTAAAGATCGGTACCAGCACACTCCTTCTCCATTCCTCAGGCATCCTCTCACCTTCCAAAATCCTGTTAAACAATCTGGTTAAAAACTCCACTGCCATCTCTCCTAAACATCTCCATGCTTCTACCGGTATGTCACCTGGTCCTACCGACTTTCCACTATTCATCCTCTTAATCGCTGCTCTCACTTCCTCCTTATTAATCCTATCCACTTCCTGCTCCACATCATCCAACCTTCTCTCTCTCTCTCTTATTCCTTGTTCATCAGCTGTTCAAAATATTCCATCTTCTCAACACACTCTCCTCACTAGACATTTCCATCTCCATCCTTTATTGCTCTACCTTGCAGCACATCCTTCCCAGCTTGGTCCCTCTGCCTGGCCAATTGGTATAAATCCTTTTCTCCTTCCTTAGTGTCCAACTTCTCACATAGCTCCTCATATGCCTTTTCCTTGGCTTTCGCCACATCCCTCTTTACCTGCTGCCGCATCTCCATGTACTCCTGCCTACTTTTCTCATCACTCTGTCAATCCCAATTCTGTTTTGCCAACATCTTTCTCTTTATGCTGTCCTGCACTTCTTCATTCCACCACACCTCCTTCTCAATCTCACAGCCCACTTGTGGAGCATAGGCACTGACCTATCAGAAACTCTCTTCACCTCCACTACACTCTTACTAAACTCTTTCTTCAGAATCACCCCTACACCATTTTTTTTTCCATCCACACCATGATAGAACAGTTTAAAGCCACCTCCAATGATCCCGGCCTTACTCCCTTTCCACTTGGTCTCCTGAACACACAACATGTCTACCTTTTTCCTCTCCATCATATAACTCTCTCCCTCTACCCGTCATAGTACCCACATTTAGAGTACCAACACAAACCTCCACTCTCCTACACTTCTCCTTTTCCTGCTGTCTCTGTAGATATCTTCCTCCTCTCCTCCTCCTTTGGCCAACAGTAGCCCAATTTCCACCGGTACCCTGTTGGCTAACAACACCTGTGGCGGTCGTTGGTAACCCAGGCCTCGACCGATCTGAGATTAAATTCTTATTCGTGATCCGCATATTCGATTTGGCACATGTTTTACGCTGGATGCCCTTCCTAACGCAACCCTCCCCATTTATCTGGGCTTGGGACCAGCACTGAGTGCACTGGCTTGTGCAACTCTAATGGAAATTGTACATGTACTGTACTGTAAACTCAAACAAACATTGTGAATTACTTGTCATAAATGTTTTATTTACTACTTTAAATGAATAATACAATAATAAAATAGTTTTTCAAACATTTTTGTCATTTAATAGTACAAACTCTGTTACTCCGAACCACTTTCGAGCCACTCGCGGCTTCTCGTGAACTATCAGATTTTTCGCTGATCAGGAAAAATCAGGAACTATCAAGGTCGCGAGTGTCAAGGTTGCAAGTATCAAGGTTCCACTGTACTTCAGTAAAGTACAGATTTATGGAAATACTACTTAAGTACAATAATTAATTACATTTACTTTGTTAATTTTCACCACTGATACACATAAATAAAAGGCAAATCAGTAAATGTTTAAGGGGTACAAAATATATAGTGGCACAAAGATTGTTTTTTAGCCAAGGTTTGCACAAAAAAAAATGCTCAAATGATTTGTACATATACAGATTACATAATTGCGAATGAACATATGTGGGGAATCCCTGTGACTCAAACTATCCACACCAGTGAGAGGTGGAGCAACACCCCTGGGACCAAGATACACTAATTGAGCAGGTATTGAAAACATTTCCAAGGAATCAGAAACTTAGTGCTTCAAACACACACAGACACACACACACACACACACACACACACACACACACACACACACACAGTTTCTCCAAACCGTTATCTACTGTTTAACTAAATGCACTATACAGGAATCCAATAATTTTTTTATTTACATTTAATTTATTTTCATTTGAAATTTCATGGGGCTCAAGTCCAATTTCTTAACCTCTGGGCTACCATTTCCCCACTTAGTCTGTTATGGCTTGCAAGAACATACCATAATTGAGTATATTTTCATTTGCATTCATTGCATTTATTTTCCATTTTGCACTTAGGAATAGTTAAGGGGGCTGAGTGTCATAAAGAGGTGTGCATTACTGGATACCATTACTCACTTCACAAGTTGTTCATCCCACTTACAATCTGTAGTGTGCATCTTGACCTTACAAATTATATTTATCTTTCCGATGTAAGGTGGTCATGAAATTAAATAGGAGGCTTAAATCTAATACAATATATGGACAAAAGTACTGGGACACCTGACCTTTCCTGCCATATGTAGTTATTTTCCAAACTTGAACTTGGAAAACCAAACCTGTTACAGCATGACAATGCTCCTGCGCACAACGCAAGCTCCATCAAGATATGGTTTCTACCAATAGCACACATCACATGAAACTGATACGCATCTGTGCTTGAGATAAAAAATTTTTTGTGTGTGTTTTGTATCTAATAGTTTACTGGCTTTGGGCCACGATTTGCTAAACAGACAACCTATAGGTCATACATTTTCCTTTAGTTTATTTCACATTATGCTTAACCAGATTACTGCATTTTAACACCTCTTCTAAATATTGCTATTCAAAATAGATTCTTGTGTATTTGATTCAAAATTGTATTTAAACTTCTATTGTGCATTATATAAATATATTAATCCATCATACACTCTCTTTGAATGCTCTTCATAATTATTGTTCTATTTGTCCCTGATATGGAACCAAAAGTGAGACACCGCTTGTCACACACAATCTCAATCGAATGTAGACCCATTCATGCAAAAATAATCTACCATGTCATCACAGACGTAATAAACTTCATTTTGTGATTCACTCGGTTTATAGGTGCATGCATGATCTGTCATTTCTCCAAGACTCATAACGATAGACCTAATCTTTACCATGCATCGTAAACACTTACCTCAAACTCTGTAAAGCGACAATTATATGAATCACTATGCAAATGTAACTGTAGTGCAGTCATAACTGAAGTGAAGTAGTTGCTAAATCAAATGCACACACTAGCAAGATGTTGCAATGAAATATACTGTTTTAGCAGTTCGCTCATTATACTGTAATACATTTTCCCCATCTTGTAAGAAGCTATCCAATGGAATGTCCAGTAATGGATATGGAAGCATTTTATTTAAATATGCAGTAATAATAATTATTATAGTAGAATTAATAATAATAATACTATATAATGTTTAAAATTTTGTCATAATATTAACATATTACCTATTTTTGTCTCTATATTTTGTACATATTTTGATGTATATACACAAAAGGATAAAAGTATTAAGAAACATCACATTTCCAACCATATGTCATTCTTCCCTAAACTGTTATCACAAAGTCTGAGGCACACAATTGTATAAGATGTTTTTGAATGCAGTAGCATTCAGGTCCAAACCTATTCCAGGATGACAGTGGCCCTGTGCACAAATCCAGCTCTATGAAAATATGGAAGAGTGGAAGATCTTGAGTGACCTGCTATAGAGCTCTGACCCTAACTCTAAAGAACACCTTTGGGATTAACTGGACAAATGACCCAGGCCTCCTACCCTACATCAGTACCTGAATTAACTGATGTCCTTCTTGCTAAGGAGCACAAATTTTCCACAACACCACTCCAAAACCTAGCAGAATATCTTCCCGAAATTGAAAAAGCACATACAAATATTAAGGTAATGTGTCCACAGACTTTTTGTCCGTATATTGTGTAATACCTTATTATTTAGATTTCCACATTTTACCACATTATTTCAACAATGATCAATGAACATAGTGGTCAATATTGGTGAAATTTAAATGTATGGTGTTAAAGTCTTGCCACTATCATTTCTATGATTACTTCATTTGTTCAGGCGATGAGACCTCTCAAAAAAACTTCTCACAGAAAGTGTACCTTCTTTTCTCATGAACTGGAAAAATATCATATTTCCCATTCTGTGGTTCTATTGACTAGTAAAAGGCTCACTGTCAGATTCATTCTCTCTCTCTCTCTCTCTCTCTCTCTCTCTCTTTGCTCACACCTACACATTACAAAGAATTTCACACAGACGGCTCTACCATTCATGCTATGTTTGTAACTCTGTCTTTTTCCTTCACCTCTCTTTCTCTAAAAATCATGCAACCACAGTTCTCAGCAATGTGTGTTTGCCTTGCCAGCATTATTGTGGCAACTTGCATTCGGGTTTTGTCATTCATGCCATTTGTGCCAACCTAATCATTTTCCTATGGTTCATCTTGTGTGACTTGGACAATAAACCACAGAGCAGCCATAGTTAACCTTATCTATAGCAATTATTCAGTGTGAAATAAACATAAAATTTTAATAACATACTGTAGAAACATAGAACTACCGCTATACTCATGCTTGATAGATAGATAGATAGATAGATAGATAGATAGATAGATAGATAGATAGATAGATAGATAGATAGATAGATAGATAGATAGATATGACAAAAGTAAACACATGCTTCACTCAAGGAGAAGTACAGACACTCGTTTTAAAAGACTCTAGGAAAAGTTGAAGTACTGACTACACTTTTTCACTCAAGATAAGTAAAGAAGTTTGGGCTCTGACATGTACATTAGTAAAAAGTAGCCATTACTACTACCTGTTTTAGAGTCATTCTGGTAACTGGACCTCATGTCATATTAATATATTAATACAAAAATTAATTAAACATTTTGTTATCTAATCAATGTATCCAGGCTGAATAACCACCATATAGAACACAAGTGGAGAAAAGATGATGAAGATCAGGTGATCAGAAATGTCTCTGTTCTCAGTCATGTTTACATCACTGACTCCCTCTGTCTAATCCACATTAGCCAGGCTTCTTGTTGTCTTCTGCCTTGCTTGTTGTTAGCATCGTAGGTTAGTCTACATCTGTGGTGCATGGTAGCCAAGAAATGATACACCAGTGGTAGGTTGAAAAAGCCATGCAATGATAAGAAATAGGTTTATGGGATGAAAAAAATATTGATCATGTCACCTGATACCAAGAAAATCTACTTAAGTACTTATCATATATTCACATCAACAAACAGTTCCACAAAGGGACAAAAAAAAAACATTTTTCTTTCTTGATTTGGAAATATTACATGAATATGTACAAGAAAACACTGATACATCTGTTCTTTAGGAAAATATTACACTCGATAATGAAATTTAATGAGTAAATTTAATAATTACATTTTTAAATACTTGATCAGGCCCTTTGAAATTTGGTGTACATAATTTTGCAGTTAGCATTGTAGCACTGTTGTGGCAAATTTTATTCACCCAGCTACACCACCATGCCACACAGCATAGTACATGCTAAATAACATATTAAATACTAATTAAATGTCAGAATGTGATTTCATTGTACTCATGTTCATCAGTTTAGATAAAAATTGCATGAATTTTGCTCAAACTCATTGAAATAGCAATTTAGTGTTTATCAGTTTTCATTAAAAAGATATGTTGTGAGATAGGACACTGATATCACAGAAAATCTGAAATGAACTCTTCAGCTAGAGTTATTTTTATACTGGTAAGGGCCTCAAACAGCATCCTAAATACAATATACTGGTGCAAAAACGCCCAACAAACATCCTGACTAAATTCATTTGGTTCCATATTTCAAATTAATTAAGTTTGTCACTGAATTAATACACAGTTCACTCTCCATTACATTGACCAATCAGTTTATTAATAATAGATATATAATCTTGTTAAAACTATAGTGAGCAGAAAAGCATCTTAGAATGCATAACACCTCAGCCCTTGAACTGTTAAGGGCTAAAACAGCAGAAACCACATCAGGTTCCTGTCCTGTCATAAAGAAGAATGATCTGATGCTAAAGTGAGCAAAGGTTCAGTGAAGCTGGAAAATTAAATATTGGATAAAGTTAGGGGGATTCATTTATCAAAACGTGCATAGAACAAGTTCTGAATGTGTGCGTTAAAGGCTGATCAAGATACTGAATCTTTTCAGAGGACATATAAAATGCCAGTGTGTTTAAGAAGATGAAATTTACTGACAGTGGTGTTAGAATACTGCTGCATGATGGATAAAATTTTTTTTAATTTGTCAATTTTACTTCAAACATTAATGGCAAAAATAAAAAAAACTACGATATATTCACAAAAATATTCACTTTCTTAGAACTGTTCAACTGTTTGTAGAAACAAAAACTATGGTAAATAATATCAATATTTGTTTTCAAAATTTGATTGTCACGATAGTGACCACGTGTAGGAAGCGGGAGTAACTCAATCATGCTTTATTGAAGTTCAGAACACAAACAAGACTTGAGTCAAAACCCGAAAGGGTTTGAAGACGGGTCTGTCCCTGTAATGCGGGTATAATCCGTAAAACGCGTATCATCTAAAGACAAGAAAAAAAAGAGCATGAACCAGTGGGGAATGCTGGCGGTCAGGAATCCAGTACATCACTGTAGCAACTGAGTAGGTCCGACAGCGAGTGAGGTGGAACCGGGACCTCTTAAAGGGAAAAGGTTATGAGGAACAGGTGCTGCCGATTAGAGCAGTGAGAGGCTGCATGAGAGCCTTCGAGGGAGGCGTTGCAGGTGGATCCCTGACAATTAAATAAGTAATAATAGCTGTTACTATGAAAGCGCAAAATTTGGGAATGTGGGTGACGTCACGAACAGGAAGCTATAAAAGCACATGCCATGGAATGCTCTGTGTGTGGCTTTTTTTGCCACAGGTAGGTATTGGTAAGTCACTAAAAATATAAAAAATAAATAAATAAATCGGAAAATGGAAAAGCAAAAATAGGCTTTTAGCCTATGTGTAGCTAGTCTGTGACGGTCCGCTCCAGGAGCGAGCTCTTCAAGGAGGGTTCTTCTCAAGGTTCTGGCCCTGCTTCCGCCGAGGCAAAGCGCCGACTGAGGTCAGGGGCTCGCAATTGGATCTGGCAAAGGGTTTGAAGACGGGCCTGTCCCTTTCTTTTACCTTATCTGCCAGATCCAGTGCTTTCTCCCAGTGTTCGGGGGGACTGCTGCGCTCCACCTCTTTTCCTATTGATTGTGGGCCAATGCAGATGCTGGCTGGCTATCTGTCCTGAGTGTTGCATTGTCCCTTAAAGCCCCAGTTCTGCCCAACAATCCTCTGCAGACTACCTCAGCTCTGGTGGGCAAGGCTTACATGGCAGCAGGTCAAGCCGTTGGCTGCCAGCACACCATGGCCATGTTGCAGGCTTATCAGGCCGACCTGCTGTGAGAGCTGGATGAGGGAGTGCTCACAGGCAGTGACGGGGTCCGAGAGCTGCGTCATGCAACAGACCTGGCTTACAGGGCCTTAAAAGAGACCGCTAGGGCCATCAGCCACTCTATGCCCACCCTGGTCTCCGCAAACACACCTGTGGCTCACTTTCTGCTGGACACTCTGTGGTAAATGCCGTAAATACGGTCGTTCACGTAGTGTGTGGATGAAGCTCTGGACGCTGAGACGCCGGGACATCCGCATACTGAACTATATCGATGATTGGATGATTTTGGCTCAATCATAGCACTTGACGACCCAACATTGAGATGTCATTCTCGCACATATGAAGGAATTAGGGTTAAGACTGTTGTTAAGACTGAATGCCTACATTCGACTGTTATGGGGGTGCAGCTGTCTCCTGCACGAGTCGAGTCTATCCTCACGGCCATCAGGAGAGTGAGAGAAGGCCTGCTACTCATTTTGAAGCAGTTTCAAAGATTGCTGGGTCTGATGCAGCTGCATCCAATGTGGTGCCACTTGGCCTTCTATACATGCGACCCCTACAGTGGTGACTTTGAAAGGGTAACAGGCCTTACAGGCCTTAGACATGTGAAAAGATCCTGAGTTCCTGTTACTGGGCCCCGTGTTGGGAGCTCCTTGTCATCACATAACGTTAACAATGGACGCCTCACTCACGGTTTTGGGGAGGTCATGAGTGCCCGCTCCACCCAAGTTCTATGGAAAGGGCCCCATCTCTCGTGGCACATCAACTGCATGGAGATGCCGGCCGTGCTTCTAGCGTTAAAGCATTTCCTCTCAGACCTAAGGGACATCAACCACCAGGGAGGTCTGCACTCTCACCTCCTTTACAAGCTGCCATGACAGATCCTCCTGTGGGCCCAAGGTAAGCTGCTTTTACTTAGAGCACTTTACATCACAGGGCGGTTAAATCAAGGCGCAGATGCCCTTTCGAGGCAAGGGCCGAGGCCTTGGGAATGGAGGCTCCACCTGGAAGTGGTGGAGCAAAAATGGAGAAGATTTTACAGAGCACAAGTGGACCCACTTAGGCACTGGTCTTTCGGCCAAGTTCCTAGAGACCATTCTCCAATCCCCTGAGGGGGCACAGCTCTTAGCCACTAGTCTTTCGGTAGAGGTCGTGGAGACCATTCTCTAATCCAGAGCTCCCTCCAGGAGAAGGTTGTATGTCGCAAAGTGGTGCCTGTTCACTACATTGTGCGAAGGTCACAAGTTAGACCCAGTTAACTGCCAGGTTGGCCCAGTGCTGAAATTTCTTTAAGAACAGTTATTTTATTGCCCACTGGTCACCCAATCGGTGATGTCGCACCTATTTGTTGGACCGATTACAGACGTGGTTAAGAGCGTGGACACGCAGAAGTGTTCCCAAAGCACTGTTGACACAGTGTCTTGTTCCCTCAGGGAATCATGGTTACATACATAACCTAAAGATGTTCTGCTCCAAATCCCAACAATAAACACTGCCTTCAAACATGGCTACAGTGGAACTACAATCCCCAAACTACAGGTTACTACTAATACTACTAACTACTATTGAAGCACACCTCAATTATTCACAACACAACATAAAAAGAGACTCTTCAACGTTCTAATTTTTTTAGAATATGCCTAATTATTTGTGCATTT
Source organism: Silurus glanis (assembly GCA_014706435.1). Lineage (NCBI taxonomy): Eukaryota > Metazoa > Chordata > Actinopteri > Siluriformes > Siluridae > Silurus > Silurus glanis. The sequence continues at coordinate 669,148 of JAAIIK010000060.1, read as the reverse complement.
TATCAAACCACTCTGTCTTGTGAATAAAAGTTTTAATCCTAACCAGTTTTATCATATTACTGATCACTGATCACTGACTTGCTTGATTCTGTTTTTAACTTTGTTAAATTAAATGTGCTATGCAACCTCAATATAAATACACAAGTCCCTGTACATGTACACATACCTGCACACTAAACAAATAACATCATGCAAAAGGTGTCAAAATTGTGGAACAAAGTTCTTGAAAGGTGTCAGTAAGTTTGGTAAAAAAAAAATCCCTAACTTTGAACGTTCCATGAAAACAGTTATTTCAAAAATGAAATGTGAACTTTCTGACCACAGAGTGGTTTGTTAAAAAATAGATCAGGTTATAAATGTATAGAGGAAATTGAGGAATGTGCCAGTGGCATTAGAACCACATCTTTTAATGTACAATATTCTCACATTCACTTTTGGGTGTGCATACTGTAGTTCAGCTCAGCTGAATTATGTACAAAAATAACCAAATTGAACCATGGCACACATGTATCTGCAGTGTTCTTTCAAAATGTGTGTAGCTAGAAGAGATATTGAAAGTCACTTTTTTCTATGTATTGGTATATCTGTCTAAGCATGCATATGCAGTGGAGACATTGTTTCAGCAAAATTGTCTCTCATTTCTCACAGTGACTCAGCTCCAGGGATCAGGTTGGGGTACAGGGCTATAAATGCTAAACTGTCAGTAGGTTGCAGCTTATACTGCTAGTCAGGTTTGTAAAGCGTGGCTTTTGAAATTACTTTCAAGACCTCAAACCAATGCTCGTGGTCTATTTCTTTTTTAAGTGACATTTTAGTCTGCATGTCCTCCATAGCATTATTCATAACGACATACAAAGTCAGTTATGCCATGATGAAGTTGTATAGCATGCCTCATCATTAGATAGATGTCAGGTGAAAAAGTGTTTATTTTTCACTTCCTGTATATACTTTACAGCATTGTGACATGTTTACTGTTTTTTTTATTATATTTGATATTTCTAATTGTGTAAGAAATTGAATGACAATTGTATATGATTTTTTTTTTAATATAGTTTTTACATTTCTTAAATAGTCCCTAGTTATCCCAAAGATACAAAGTTGCTTTTTTTTGAGAAGTAACCAGAATATCATTTTTTATTTTTTTTAATCGAATTTAAATTCAATACCAATATTATCTCTATAATCATGTTCTCTTCCAAGGCCCAAAATCTTTCGATTTGCTACTGGTTCTGACAGTACAGTTTCAGAGTGCATCATGTACTGTGAAAACCGTTGAGTACAGTATGCAAAGCCTTTCCTCTAAAAAGTTCAGGGGGAAGAGGAGTAGTCTTAAAACTCACTGGACCATTCAAATCAGGAAACATTTCACGCATCATGTGGGCTATTGTGGTCTCATGCATCTCACGTCTTCAAAATTGTGATAGTTCCCTACTGACTTAAAATGAACTAAATCTGTAAACAGAGCTATTGTAAATAGTGACTCTTTGGTATTAGTAAACATTCTACTAAAATTGTGTAATGTAAAATAGAGATGATAGAAAATAAAATGGGGTGTATTTGCCACTTATGTCAGATTTGCTTTGTTTACAAAAGCTGTTGCTGTTCTGCTTATCTTTTGATTAATTTGTCGAAGTACATGGTTATAATTTGCTTGACTGTAGTAGTCCATTTTCAAAAATACTTTAATATAGTTACAATTGTTCTCGCTTTCTATAAAGAGTAAAGGAAACCAGTATTTGATGGTCATAGCCCCTGAGATGCCATTTCCTGTTAACTACAGCCTTATCAGTTCTTTCTCGCCATCACACCATCACACCACAGGTATGCAAACAGCTGATGACCAAATGGAATGTGGTCACATAAGACATCTCACCTTTATAGAACAAGCTGCACAGTTTAGTGCATTTCTGAGAAACAGGGTTGCAATATGTCAGAATAAATGTAATCTACCTTTGTGTACCTCTGTTTTCAGAATTGTATTTTAAGATGCTATGTGCAATACAAAGATACTCATCCCCAATGCTGTGTTTTGTTACACTGAGCAATTTAGAGCACATTCCTACCTGACGGAGTGTTCCTGGATTGTACTTTGGATCAAAAAATTCTTTACCAGGATAAATCTGTTACTGTGGATGATGATGATGATGATGATGATGATGATGATGATGATGATGACTACACTGGAATTAAAACCAATGGTGAAAATGCCAATATTGTATGTGTGGTGGCCTTAACAATAGGAAATTACTTCTAACTTTTATTATCAGCATCACCCACTCATCAGTCTCTGTCTGATCATACTGTAGGTCACTCAGCCTCATCTCTTCACTTGATTGATCCACGTTCATGCTAACATCAGTGAGGGGAAATACACCGGATTCACTGTCAGGTGGATTTCTTGTATTTTTATTATTTTAACATTAGCTTATTTTAACATCTTTAAAATGTTGTCTGCTGCCTCCTGTACAGTGCGAATTGTGTTACTGCTATTGAGAGAATTGATAATGATGTGATGGTACAGGAGCATCTCAGACAATCGAGTCATTTCAAAGGTGAAGTGATTTTCACGTCCACTTCACTATGACACGTCTATTAAAGTAATTTTGTGAGAAGTTCACACTTAGTCTGCAAAGATTTAGTCATACTGGTTTTACTGATACATTAGCTTTAACACTGCATTCACACTACAGACAGCCAAGCCAAGGTAATAAAACAGCCTAAACAAAAGCATATATATCATAAAGTACATTGATTTACTTTAACTATTAATTTTATTATTATTATTATTATTATTATTATTATTATTATTATTATTATT
>JAAIIK010000060.1:652734-664881 GCA_014706435.1 Silurus glanis | reverse complement strand
GTGTGTGTGTGTGTGTGTGTGTGTGTGTGTGTGTGTGTGTGTGTGTGGAGGATGGTTCACATATATCAGTATAAATAAGAGTTCAAATGATGAAAGTAATGTGATAATTAAGTAAGTAATGTAATTAAGCATTATATATATATATATATATATATAACATTATCATCTCTATATGACAGAATCATTCTGTAACAGAAATATTATAGGTGCATGAGTTTAATCCTAAAATACATGTTGATCTGGATATAGATGCGGAGGCTATGTTGTATATTATATCCTGTTCTGTTTGCACATATCGAACTAGCTGATAAGATCTTACGCACACTTGAGGACTGGGCTGTTTTTAGATGAACAGGGGGATTTTAGATGCCTCTTTGAGGGAGTATGCACTGTTCGAGAATCTCAGTAGGTTTCACTTCAGGCTCTGCAGTGAGTCGTTTCACAGTTCTTTCTTCACTGATTATTTTCCATGTCTTGACATTTTCAATTTGTGGATTGGTCATATGAATATGAGTGGGCAGCTTAAAAAAGTGTGAGGTATGGGTACAGTTTAATGATCAATATTTAATTAATTATAAGTAGTTTAAGAACTGTAAAGATCATTACAACTAACAAGTTCTGGACATTAATATAAATGTTTATTGATCAAATAAATGTTTTTTTTTTTATGAATAATAAACAAAAACAACTATGACATCATTAGAAATATAATCTAATTATTACAATATTAATTATAATTATATTATAATGTTAATATGAACATTATTTAAATATTATAAATAAATTAAAAAATCACATCACAATGCTGCATTTGAACATGAAACATCATGATGAATGAGGAAGATTAATAAAAAAAAAATAACACATGGCAAATGATGTAAGTAACAGTAATGATTCATTATAAGTGATATTCAAATTTAAAATTACAAAAAAAAAAAAAAGTTGGAAGTAAAAAAATAAGATATGAGAATTAGTTAAAAATAACGAAAATTACATGTGGCAAAAGCTATTATTATTAGTTTGGGGGAAATTGACATAACAAAAAAAAAACATTTGGGACAACGTTTGCATTTGCGCTATTGGCAGATACTCTTATCCAGAGTAAATTGGAACTATTTCATTACTAAAACTTAGCACTTGAGAATTTGGAGCTTCCATCAGGAGTCCAGTGGTCGCAATTTCGAGCTAGAATTCATGACCTTCTAATAAAAAGTCTAATCAGAAAACATCTTAACCACTGTACTACCACTTCCTGACAAGTAATAAAACTGAGATTTACATTTATGGCATTTGATATATACATTTATCAAAATAAACTTTGCAACTAAGCAGTTATAAGTCTTACTTAATAGACTAGGATTTGAACTTCTCATCAGAAGTGCAATGTCTTAACCACAGAGCTACTACTTCCCAGAAGATAAATAGGTTTAGGTTTGAATAAAAATGACTCATGACAAGAAATGCATTCGTAGTAACAAAAGTTTTTTTGTGGGAAACAATCAGTTAGTTAAAGGTATCAAAAATTACATAGTAAAAGCCTAGTAGGGTTGGGATTAACAAAAATTGCATGGGCAAAAAATAAATAAGATCAGGAGTAAGAGAAATTACCCATGGCAAATGATGAACAAGTTTAAAGTGACAAAAACAACTAATAGCAAATCATTAAATATGCTGGAAGTAACAAAAACACCCCACTGTAAAAAACCAGACAATAATATTTGTATTTTTGATGCAAGACTATATGTTGTTTATTTCTTTATTATGAACATACTTTATGATCAGCTGCATCCTAATTTGTGTCTAACCCACTTGACATACAGTAAGGATACATTGTTTATTCTGTTACAGTAGAATGTATCATTCTTCACCATACTTTAACTACAACTTCTAAATTGCTTTCATTTCTTTAAATCAACTACAAAAATAACTGTTCTTTAAATATTTTATTAAATATCCACTTCCCACAGCTACATTAACACTGACTCACTTCTCTAAGTTTAGCTTTGAGGTGAATCGATCAGTTCATACAGATGTGCACCAAGCGGGCCAATCAGCAGTAGCTGGTGTTGGTGAGGGGAGGGGTTGGCCAGAGGTGGCCATGCTGTAACTCACCTACATTTAATCTTCCACCAGACTAATTTCTGGGTAAAGCCACAGTGTATGTGTGTGTGTATGCATCTGTACCGTCGCCCACTTCAGGACATGAGCCTGAACCTCGAATGCATCGGTAGGTCTCTCTTCTCTCAATCTGCTACTTGTTAAGTAAGAAAAAACAAATCAGCTTAAAAGCTTCCGCGCATGTGTCACACTGATTGTAAATGTGTGTGTGGAGAGAGCCTTAGTTTGCAGGCCTGGAGAGGATGTGTCATTGCTAAGAGGTTTTCCCCTTTTTACTTGTGGGCCTCTCTTTCTGTCTGTCTCTCTGTATTTATCTGTCTTTTACTCTGTGGTCCTTAACTTTTTATATTGCAGGTTTGGTTTTCTGTAAAAGTTGTTAACTAGTCAATGACTTCTGGCAACAGCACACTCTGTAGACCTGGTTAGTCATTATAGGATGGCAAACATGCATTGGTATCCAAGTAGTGGTTTTTATTACGAACATTGTTATGTGTTTAGTGATAATTATATGTCGATGTGCAGCAGTGGACTAGGCTCTTATTTGTATAAGTAGCGATGCTGTTTTTAAACTGTAGGAATTACACAAGAGGTAAGTTGTCAACTAGTTTCTAATTAGCATTTTCTGATAAATTACCAGTTATATGAAAACACCATCTGTTTCAGTGTAGCAAATGTAACTATTCTTCGATTGTTTCTGCCATAAGCTAAACTTAGTGTGCAGAATTGACTTAGTGAATACCTGTAGCGTTATGTGTTTTGAATGGCCAAAATGGCACAATTGATGAGGTAAACATAGAAATTTACTGTACCCCTAGGGCTTCAGTACTATTGCAAGGAAGATCTATAATGCTTAATGTTTGTGTACAGAGAGACACACACGCACACACCCACTATATATATATATATATATATAAAATGTGTCACTATTTGTTTTGTGTATGTTATCTTGTTTTGGAAGCAGCATAGGATTTCACAAGCTAATTTCTTTTCCCCAGGGCACTTAAACATTAATAGAAACTTAATTAAAAATTATTTTTGCCTATCATGCATTTGTACATGTTCTAAAAGCATGCTTGTGCAATAAGAACGTTAACAGCATTCCATAATTTTGTCAAATAAATGCTATGTATTTAAATTTGTTCTAAGGTAGACGTTTATTCTGGCCGTTGACAGATTTCACAGTTTTTGCAAATGTGCATTATGTATATGCTGCTAGAGCAAATCATTTTTATTTATTGGTCACATTTAATTGTAAATTTATAAATTCAGAAATGAGTGTTAATGTGATTAAAAATTCACTAAAAGTGTATTACCATAGCATGCTGGAGTTACGGTTAAGTATAAATGAAACTTCCATGTAATATGGTTTATATATATATATATAAACCAGATCTTGTTTTTAATTTTTAAATTTTTTTAAACCCATCTCTGCATGACCTGAATATTACTGAAAGTTTGTCAGCAATAACCTTTTCTAACAATTCAAATATTTTAAACCCTGTTTCCATCTTACAAGTACTTTATTATTTGAAAGTTTCTTATGAACTAATAGTTTTATTTATGGCATGCAAATTTCAGGTTTATGCAATTGCCAGAAAGCAGTCAAGACTCAGTAGTAGAAACTGAAAATAATAATAACAAACCACAGGAGTTTAAACAAGCAAAATAAAGGGCTGAACCTTTACAAGGCTAAATAAACATATAACACCTATTGGAGTACTTACAATATTTTAAACAATAATAAAAAAAATAAAAGAAGCATTACCATAAAGACACCACGGAACAGTGGGGAAAAACTAGGAATTAATAATATAATTTGATAATAATTTTCATAATTGATATTGATTGATATAGTATTTTTACTTCTTGAGCGTCATTCATCATTTAGCATTTGGTCATGTTTGTCATTTTTACTTCAATTTTGTTACTTCTGACAGATTAACCAGAGTAAGACATCTGTGCTTGCAGAAAAAATACAAATAAATACATTCAAAAGAGAACAGAGAATCTACTTATTAAAAAAAAAAACAAGGGTGGAAATTAATTATAGTAAGTTTGATAAAATAAAGAATAACCACAACCCTGCTCATAATTTTACCGCACATTAGGTCATCGTGGGACATTTTATTGTAATGTTGGCTGACCAGTTTATTATATTAACTGTATTTGCCCAGCTTACTTTTTGAACATTTGTAAGACATGCAAACATGTTAATATACACATGGAAGAAAATCATAGTTTAGATATAAAATTTGGAAAATATGGTATCACTTCACCACGTCTACTTTCCGTTCAATCCATTATCATCATCAAGAACAAACTGAGGGGGAGTGATCATATCTCTTGCATATGCTCTTGCAAGCATGTTTAGCTTTTTTTTTTTTTTTTTTTTTTTAAACTGAACACATAGGAGTTAATAAGAGTCGTGTATTGTAAAAAAATATAAATGTAATAAAAAAATCAATTGGAAATTTGTTGACTAGCATTAGTTACAACATACTTTTACTTTATTGGATTTTTTTATTAGGCCGAAAAGATCTACTATATCTTCCTAGACAAATGAAAAATTATTTACATTCATGCTACATGACATATAATTCTTTGATGCATTTGTTTTGTAATCAAAATAATGTACAATTCACACTCATCACACTGTTACTACAGTAGATATATATCTTAACCAACCTACTGTATAACCATTTTTGTTGATCAAACAAAACTCATTGCTTTGTTTTATGAGAAGCTGTGTACAGGCATTAGTCACAGTTTCACATTCTGAGGAGGTCTGTGGCTTTAGTCCGAGTTTTTAGAGTGAAATTTCAATGATGATGCAAAGTGTAAGTGGTGTTCTCCGGCTGTGACATGGCTAGACTTGTAGACAAACACCTCCTACAGTCTGTGTTCATCTGATGACACATGTCAGAATGGAGGGTGGAAGTTACGCTTAAACAAAGGCTAGACCTACTTCTGGAAAACACTTCTGTATAGAACTGGACAATTGTGTTTATCTAAGTGTATCTAAGCCTTTTCTATCAAGAAACGATGCTCCAGCACAATCTATGTTTGTGTACTACCTGACAAGATATCCTTCCAAATAAAATATTGGTTAATGTTAACTTAAACATTAAGAGCCTGGCGTTTACCAGATAAATCATATGTAAATGGCATTAATATGCAGCTATGAAGTCTTAATTATTCAACAAAACCTTTAAAGAGCCTTTAATGCGGTTAGATATGCAATTTGGGAGAATGATGATAACTCGTCATCCTGGGGCACCATTCTGTATAGAACTTGCTATGAATCCTTTTCTATCAACCTTTTTCTTTTTCCCTCTAGTGCAGTACTAGACATGCTAGACACTGTGTGAGTCATTACTGTACAACCTCGTTAGAGTTGTTTATCTCTAAAAAAAAAAAAAGAGAGAGAAATCTAATAAAAAGAAAAAAGGTGAAAATAGTAATATGAAAGTAGAACTTGACACCAACGACATCACCACTGCCAGCAACTCTAATCTAGTACCTGCTAATTTGTATGTCACAAACAATTCTTATTTCAGACATTTGCTGTGACCTTGATTCAGTTTTTTGGTCAATCAAAATATGCAACCATATGTTCTTGAGATATTGTACTAACCTTAATCACAGGGCTCGAAACAGCCACACACATGAAAAATGCAGAAAATAATATGCGTTTTTAATAAAAAAAAAAAAAGATAATAGCAGAGTCATACAAATCATACAAATAGATAAATAAGCAAGTCCTTGATTGTACTGTTTTTCTTGTCGCACCATCTTGCATCACTAACTGTTTTTTTTCTTAGCCTGACTGTATCCTTAGGCCCTGCTTTACTTGCACTAGCATGAAAATATTGTTATAATCAATTGCAAAGCATTTCTATGAGTGGCTCTAGGTAAGGGCACCAGTGTTTATAAATGTTAACATAAAAATCTCTCTTTTGTTTTTTCCCCCTTTTTTTGTTAGGGTGAATGGAGATTACCCAGCACATCATTCACCGTAATAACTTCCCCCAGAATTCCTCTTACATCCTCAAGAATTACATGTTTCTGTCTGTGCCGAGATGATCAGAATCCGCAATCCCCACCCTCTGCCTTATTTGCATCAGACTGAAATGTTTTTGAGGGCAGGTACATTATGTGACACTGTCCTCAGTGTGGAGGGTTACACTTTCAAAGCACATGCATTGGTTCTTTCCTGGGCCAGCAAGACCCTTGAACGACAGCTAATCAGCCAGAATCCAGTTAAAACCTACTCTTGCATTGTTGATGGCATTTCCCCAAAAACTGTTAAGCAAATCCTTGACTATGTATACAGTGATTGTGTAGAAGTGCCCAAAGGGGACCTTCCAGATTTGCTCAGGGGAGCTCAGCACCTGGAGGTGCAGTCACTTATGGAGCAGTGTGAGTTGAAAATGGGGATCCAGGACAGGGTTAAAGATAGTGAAGGAGAGAGGTCCTCCCCCAACATTAATGTAGAAGATAGTGATTCAAGAAAAAAAATCCCCTCTTCTGATGAAGTGTCTCTCAGTTCTTCTTTAGAATCTCCTCTGACACACTTTGACCATGAAAAGTCACAACGTGTCACTAACCTCTCACCCCCACCACAGAAAGCCCCTATGTCCATAACCATAGCAACTCCCACAGCCTCTAGGGAACCCATTTCCTCCACATCAGTAGTAGCACAGACACCTTCTTTTCACTGGCCCTCCGTAAACCCATCACATCATATGGTACTTGCCTATACCGACTTCATGGCATTCCAGCACATGGTGGCATGTTCATACCCCACACCCATGTACCCCTTCTTACAGCACCCTCTCCAGCGCCAGATGCCATCATCTTTAGTGGGTTACACAGACCGGCTTCATCCACATTCACACATCCTACGATCTAGGCCTTTTGATAGACCGCTTGTCCCGGAATTCAAACGAAAAACAGACCTCATCAATGCTATGCTGCCTGGAGCACCTGCATTACAGGAAAAAGAAAGGTATGATCACAGTGCATAAGAAATGGGACTATCTAGGTCCTATTAAAAATAAAATAAAATAATAATAATAATTTTTCTATTGCATAATTAAAATAAAAAGAAATTAATCAGCAACTGATAAAATTCCTTATATAAATAACTGATAACATTAATTATTTAAATATTTTGCCTTAATAGAAAATAAAACAATGTATACTAATTAATTATAATAAAATATACAGTATGTAAATATTAGCCTAATTATGTAATATAAAATCTGTAATTCCTTCAAACATTATTATTATTATTATTATTATTATTTCCTTTTAATTAAATATTTAACAACATACATTGTGTGTGTATGCGAATGAAAATTGGATTTAGTTTTCTAGTGGACTAGTAGAGTTTTTGTTAAAAACATTTAGTAGACATTCTAATGTTTTATAACGTGTATAATCGTAAAAAAAATATCATGGTTTCCTTTTTATTATGTCCAGGGCACTAGTAATTATAAAGGACATGAGATGCAGTACAGACTTTTTTTTTATGACATTTTAATGAATACTAACACTTTACTGTTAATGAATTATTACTATTATTATTATTATTACTAATTATGAATCATTACTAGAGCTCATAAAAATGATTACATTTAATCATTATCAATCTACAAGGAATTATAAAATCAGTTGTTATAATTAAAAAAAAAATGTTTTTGTTTATGTGGCATATAATGATCCATAAAAGCACACAACTGACAGATCTAAAGCAATTATGCTAGAATTGCAAAGATCAATTAATGCCTTTTAACACTTTTTTTACTTGTGGGTATGTCATAACCACAACTTATGTTACTGTATGAATGTGTATTTACTGACACTGTCTTTCCAATAGATACATTTTTCCTTTACCCCTCCACCTACACACAGTTAATCACAAATGCCATTGTACTTATAGCTAGCAATGCTTCTTTTATTTTATTATAACAATGCAACACTACTCTGAACAAGATGCTAAACATCTGCACTAAACATCTGCAGAGTGTATGCAGAACAGATGCTAATTGGCACTCCTACACACTACTTACTCAAACCTCATGCAGACACTGTACGTCAGTGTGTGAACCCCTGCACTGTACTGCCCACTCAGTTCCTTTGTGTGAAGTGTTATGGAGAAAAATGAATTGCTATTACTATCAGGATGGAGAAACTGAGGGGAGATCCCTTTAATCCCCCTTATTACCCAAATGGCAAATATGAAAGTCTCCTTTCATCTCCATCACAGCACTACATAGTGTTTCAGTCTCATTTTAAACCATTGTTTGTTGCTTATGTGCACATGTTTGTAACATGGTTTTCAGATGACGTGTCTTTCATATCAATTCATAATCTAACAAAATAAACAAACAATAGCCCAAACAAAAAATGCACAATCAAAGACAATGCCAGTGATGGCAGGGTGTGATATGTGATGGTGGGTTGAAATGAAAATATTTATGAATAGTTTGCCAATTAAACTATTATGTTTGGAGGCATTGTATTATCTTAAGGCTCCCTGATACTATATTAAGGCAATAACATTAATAACAGGTCATAACATACTTTTTGTATTTGACGAATGTTTCTATTTTCATAGAAAAAAACACTATTAGTTTGTTTTTGTGTCGTTTTGTGTGATTGGGTTTTGTTTGTTTATTTTTTATTTTTGGAAAGTAAGTTTTTTCTTCCAAAAGAAAATGGTGATAGACATTTGTATCTATGAAACCCATTGCTGTAAAATGTATAGACAAAAGTTGAAGACAAAGTTAGATTCGTATTCGTGTTTTTTAAACATCTATTTCCACTAGATGTGGAGATTGTTGCTTACTCAAATACCCTTACAAAGACATAAACAGTATAGAATTTTTTTATGGTAGTTTTTTTTTATTTTAAGAGAAAGAGACATAAAAGAAATCCATAAAAGGTTATACATTAATTTGTATTTGATTGAGAGAAATAAGTATTTGATCCCCTACCAACCAGTAAGAAATCTGACTACCACAGACGCAAATTAGTCTCCTATTATCAACTCGTGACATGTATAAAAGACACCTGTCACAGAATCTGGTCAGAAAGCTGTCAGAGGACATCAGGGACAAGATTGTAGACTTGCACAAGGCTGGAATGGGCTTCAAGACCATCAGATTCTTGCCTTGGCCATATGTTTTGGGTCATTGTCATGCTGGAAGACCCATCCATGCCCCATCTTCAAGTGTTCTGGCTGAGGCCATGACGTTCTCATCCAAGATTCTACAGTGCAAGGCGTAGTGCACTGCTCTACTTTACTTCCATTTTAGCTAGCCCTACTTATTGACTCTAAAATTAGTCAAAAAAACAGATTTATTGCAGGTGGAATCTTTTTTCCACTCATTCTGTAGATATTAATATGTCCACTTTCGCCTACTACAGATTCCATAGTGTCAAATGAGTCACTAATGTTAACCATTATATAACTGTGAATGCAGTTTTGTAAATATTTTTTAAAATAGTCCTTAATTAAAAATGTCCTTTATTTTCTAATTAAATTAAAGATTTAAAAAAGTTTGGTAAAAACTATTTTTATGAGACCGAATTCAGATCAATAAAAAAGTATAAGGGGGGAAAAATTATAGATAGAAAAAAAATTTGTATACTTCTACTTAGAAAATACTTTGACTCAAGTCATTTTCAAATGACTTTCACAAAGTTAAGAAGAACCATAGTATGCCTTAAAGGTGTCTACAACCTTGCTAGCTAAGTGTGATTTTATCACACTTGTGATCACATAGTGAATGTCACGATATGAACAACTTGTTAGAGAGCTATGTGCCATAGAAAAATGGACAGAAGCCTGTATTAAGCTTGTATAAGGCTCATATTCAGATATAAGCTATCCGGTTTTAATATGCTAAAGCTTAGAAAAACACATTTTTACGGTTCTGGTAGGGTTTGGTAGTAAAAAAAAAAAAGCATGCCGGTGCTGCAGGGTTACGTCACATTTTAGTACTCAATGTGTTCTACAGTACTTCATCCTCTCTTTATGATCTGAATAGCGCACATCTAAGTTGGATGTGGCAATGCGAGAGCAATGCAATGCTGTTGTTTCTGCTGTTTATTTAATGTTTTAAATTATAAAATTACACATTAAATATTTACAGTGGCATATTTGTGCTTTGGCTTAAGCACATGTAACGGTCATTCATTTTTGTGTGGACGTGACTGTCATTTTTTTCACACAATAAGCTGTGGTCAGTCCAATTAAAATGCAATCCTGGAATGTTATTATACATAGTTCAACCCATTTCTTCTTATTCAGTTGCTTCAGATTCAGTGGCCTGTTATGCCTTTGTACAGGGGGTTTATAGATTAACAGACAAAAATAAATTATCTTAAATTCAAGAGGATGTAATAAAAAACAACACATTTCCGTGTTCACTTATTATTATTATCATTAATATTATTAATTATTAAGATGAAAATAAGACCTATTAACATCATCTATCTTATCTTTTTTGAAGTGGAAATATACACACACACATCTTGCTGCATTTAAACCTACATGTTTTTTTTTTTACATTTTTTTCACAGGAAGTCAAAGGTACAGTCAGATAAGGAGAGACACTGTAGACATTGCAATAAGACAATAGTCGAAAACGCTTGGAGACAGAGCACCAGGTCGGCATCTTCAGGTAAATGATGCACACGGGTTAACATGATTATTTATTTATTTTTTTTACAATGATAAAAAAATAGCTGGCTATCTTTTAAACGCATAGATGACTATTGTTTGTAAACTGAGGTGAATACTGAAATAAGGTTCTACAACTTTATTCATTTGAGTTGTATAACAACTTATGAAATGAAATGCTTATTACAACCAAAGCACAGAGGTGTTTAAGGAGCTGACAGTGAAGCCAGTGAGAGTTACATTACCTGAACAGAAACAAGTGTATGATAGTTGCATGAAGAATAATGAAAGCTGAAACTGAGCATGATAGTTGCAGAATGCAATCATACTCAAAGCAAATACTAGACACAAAGCACAGTTGTGTAAATTCGTACAGTGGTTGCGATTTTTTGATGTAGTATAATCTGCTGCAGTATTTAAAACTGTAATTAATTCTTTATATTATTCTGACTTATACCACAACACTTTTATTATTTTATTATAGACTTGTGTTCTAATACATTATCATTTATCATATAATAATAACTGACAAAAGGCCTTGTATTATTGTATTTAGATACCCTACATAATTCTCAAACTAATAATAAATGCATAAATTCATAAATGTTATAAGGTTACATAAAAAAACCTACAAATTAATAAAGATATACATCAAAAAGGTATAATAATAAACACTCATACACATATCTATTGGAATGTTAAACATTGTTCTTAATGTTCTACTATTGTTAATATTATTTAGCAAAGAAAAACAACATACAATAGTTTTCATTTGGACATTGTGGCATGTGGTAGCTGAGTGGTTAAGACGTGTGACGTCTAATCAGAAGGACATGATGCCAAGATGCCACTGCTGGACTTTTAAACAAGGCCCTTTTTAACACTCAACTGCTCAGTTGTATAAATTTAATAATTTTTGCTTTGGATGAAGATGTCGGCTAAATGCCATAAGTTTAAATATTTTCTGAATTTCAAACTGTATCTACATTGTTAATGTTTTCAGAAACTGGTATGACTTTCTAATTTCTTGGTAACATGACTAGCTGCTTGTTTTTTTGTATTACCTAAATTCAAGAGAGGAAAAAAAAGGCCTCTTAAAGGAATGTATGTATTTGCTGCTAGAGTTTTTGGATATAAGGATATAAGGGCTACTATGAAGAACACATCACACTATCCTGTAGATTATATTCTAATAACATTACACTCCAAGAATTTCTTACTTATGTTGGTGATAATACTGATAAATGATGGATGGATGGGTGGATGGATGGATGGATGGATGGATGGATGGATAGATAGATAGATAGATAGATAGATAGATAGATAGATAGATAGAT